>VWZP01001887.1:854195-1007631 GCA_013396995.1 Dicaeum eximium
CGCCCCGGCGCCGCCTCGCCCCGGGCAGCCGGGGGCGGGCGCCCGCACAACTTTCTGCCAAGGGAAAAAAAGCGGCGCCGGCACGCAGCTTCCCCCGGCTGGAAGCGTAACGTGCTCCCCGGGCAGCGGGGCTGGCCCCGCACCCTCCGCCCGGCGCTCCCGGGGCGCGGCTCCCCCAGCAGCGGCCGGGCCCGCAGCCGCCCCGGGCGGGCTCTGCCAGCGCGGCGTGCGGCAGCTGCTGTGGCACCGGCCGTGTCCGCAATCACCGGGAGTGCCAGGGAGCGGCTCATTTCACCGACTCTGGGACATGCCAATCCCTACCTGAAGCGCCCGGGAACACCGAGCGGGAGCCTGCGCAGACCACGCTCACAGTTTCTTTTCAATTGTTAGAAAACTGTCTGGAAAGTAACACAATAAAATGTATGGAACGCACTCTAGGTACGTGGCCGGGAGTAATGTTTTCCCTCTCAAATTGCATTGGTCTAACATTAAAAAAAAAAAAAAAAAAAAAAAAAAAAAAAAAAAAAAACAAAAAACAGTTTGTTGGGGTTTTTTAATCCACTTTCAAAAGGGCAATTGTTAGGTCACAAAGGTTCGCAAAGACAAACACTCCGGCACTCCTCTGCCGGAGTCCGCCAGCTTTGGGCTCCCGCAGTCCCACTCCACACCCCGTGAGTGGGGCGATGTGCTCCTGAGCTCTGGTGGCAAAACAGTCTTAAAGGATCTCGTCTTTCTAGTTGCATAATAGCAATTTTGTAATCTACACAGCAACACAAAATACTTATGAAAACAGGCAGTTAACATCAGAGCTGTTCTTGAAATATTGCTAATTTCTTGCATAATTATAATTGGGTGCAGAGATAGGGGAGAGGGGGAATTTATTGTAATTGTCTCTGTTCTTCAATCCTTGCACAGTACCGACAATACTTAATCTTACAAAGTTGCAATGTATTTATTGTTGGGTTCTTCTTAAGTTAGCTGATAAATCTTACAAGTTGCACTTCTTAAATTTCTGTGGGAATTAGAGTGATCTGTCTATTTTTTTGGTTTTAAAAAGGACATTTTAGCTGCTTGCATACCGTTACTCTTTGCAGACCTACAAACCAAGAAACTTTAGAAATGTTAACTTTTTTTTATAAATACCATGAAAAAATAGCTGTCAGAATCAATAGTTTATTCCTTCCATCAATATATTCAGTAATGACAAAAGAGCCTTCATAAATGTGTTCACGTGCACAGAAATAGGGCAGGTACACACCAGCATTCCCGAAACTTCCCAGCCCCGCAGCAGGAGATTAGATAACTTTGACAGGAGAAAATCCAACCAACCTGTTGTGTGTTGGCAGAGCTTGGCAAAGAGAGGGATGCAGGAAGCTCCCCAGTAGATTTTAGAGGTGGAGATGAGGAGGACCATTTCTGTCACAGTTAGTGGGTCACAGCCAGGCACTTCAGATGCACTTCTTGCACCTGCTGGTGAGACTGATCTTCCCTGATGGCAGGCCGAGGAGCTAGGTTCAGAAAATCAATCTTCTTCTGACAGCTCCAACCCAAGATTTGACTCTGAAGGTATTGAACCAGATGCAGGGAACGTGGAGGCTCAGCAGAGATCAGTGGAACAAATATTGAGGCAGATATAAGGCTCAAACTGCTCACAAGCCTCTGTGACCAACCAAGATTTGCTGCCAGGATTGCTTTGCCTAAATTCGCAATGCCTCTGCTCCTAGGGAACCCTCTGAAGAAGTGAGACTACAGAGAAGCCATGCAGCAGGGCACACGAACAAGGGAGGGCTGCAGGTGGCTGCCCCAAGTTTACCTAGGACATGCAGGACTACAAAGGACTGCATCGTGGGGATGGGATAAATCAAAGCATTTGAAGCTGGAGAACAACATGACTTGCTTAATTGCTGAATGGAACAATGAATGCATTAACTCCTGAACTCCAGCTCTAGAAAACAGACTCGTCAGTGGCACCTCAGGACCTCATGTCCATTTTCTGCTTGTCTGGAAGCATCCACATTGTCCCACAGCTGAGTCTGACAACAGGCAAGAGCTCTAGCTGTGGCCTCAGTGGAAAGGGTCTCTCACCATCTTATGCTGCTCTGTGTCCCACCATCCTCTGTGCCATTTGTAAGAAATGCTCAGCATGCCCTCCAGACAAAGAGGATTTCAGATCCCAGCACCACACTGATTGTCTCAGATGCTTGTAAACAACTTAAACCTTTCTCGCATGACATGGACACAAAGTCTGACATGAGATGTCACTTCTGCAGATGCTGTCATGTGTCTCATGACTAGGCCTCACTGTGACAAGTCTAGGCAGCAACAGGAGGGCAACTGACAATCGGGTGAGTCTGTGTACTTTAATGAAGAATGACTCAAACTATTTGCACACTTCTCATGAGTCTCAGGCAGGCCAGGGGACAGAGTGATGGCAAGAAAGCTTAATAAGTATTTATGAGATCTGCCTTAACCAGCTGACACTCAGTGTAAGGATAAAGATCTTTCCCTTCTCTAAGGTGAACAGCTACTGTCATAGGATCTTTGAGAAAATCCTTGGAAGATTAGGACATTAAATCAGTGCTAGTACCCCTGGCCCACCGCAGAGGTGAAGGTACAGCCTGAAGCTATGGTGTGGAAATAGGCATTGAGGAAGTCAAAAGGCAAAGCAGTGCTGTTCTTCAGGAGATAGTAGTCTCACAGCAGAAAGCAACCTCCCAAGCAAGCAATATTGTTCAGCTTTGGTCAGTGTAGTAAGTTACTGGTGTCTGTGGTTCTTCTGCACTAGGAAATAGCAGCAATAAAATACCTTCCCTAAATGCAGAAGAGACCTCATATTGGGACAAGTTTTGGTGGGAGAGGTCTTGAAAAAAGGGTGAGAAAATAGAATTGTGATATAATACAGTAACTAGAAGGTATAGCCAGGCATGTGAATTGTGAGAAAGAAGACGAGGACAGCAAGTTGCCAGAATTCATATTAAGACATACCTGACAACCTTATTACTTGGGGCAACTGTGCCTCCCAGGGTCAGAGCAGTATTGCCCTCTCTGATAGAAGCAGTCCTGCTGCATTACACATTTCCACAGCAAGCTAAGGTGTGGCTCACATGCAGAAGGAATTAAGGTGTGCTGGTCTCACAGTCCTGCAAGGGGACTACCTGGCTCCAGCTGCCATTTGGTAAGAGAGGTACAGCCACTACCTCTTCTGCAGGAGGAGTAAATGAGTGTGGGGAGAAGCTTTGTGCTTCTTTCCCAGCCAACCACTTTCTTCAGCTCTGTGCAGACAAGGTCAGACTTCTACCAGCTCTCATTCAGAGGGGAACAAACTCAGTCTGCTCTCCCTGTGATATCACAGTTCACATATCTTCCTGCTATTCGCACTCTGATCAGGCAACCCACATCAGGGTTTGTGACAGTCACTGTTACCCCCATTAAATGGTGTTAAGGTGCCCATAAACAAAGGTTGCAGCCGGTTATTTGCAGGACATACACAGCAGGGGGGGAGCAAACTCTCCTGCATGGCACTGCCAGCAGAGCTGTGTTGAGTGCAAGAGATCACCCTGCTGAACAGTTCAGTGCTTCCAGGGCTCTCTGTTGGGAATGACACCAGGGGTACCAGTTATATACACAGTCACTTCATAGTTGAAACCTGGGAGACAGGTCATGACCAAAAAATTAATGTCTGAAGTCCATCAAACAAAGAGCCATCCTTCAGTCACTACCAGCCTGGTCTGGGCATATAGCCAAGAGCTTCAGTGCTGAAAATCTCAATTTCTCTTGCTAGATACCATCATCCTGTGTGATCCTGAACAAAAAATTAGGTCTCTGTGACTTATAAAGAACTCAGACAATGAAATGTGAAATACAGATAAGGCTGGACTGATCTCAGGAGTGTTCCTGGAAGTTATGGTTTGAAAGAAGCAAGAGCAAGGTCATGCTGCAGCTCTCCCTCCTCAGCACAGCTCAGACAGAATTGCTTTCTGGCTTGTCAAAAGGCAATTCAAGCAAGCAACGCCAAGTTTCAACTTGAGATTCTTATAAAAAGGCCTAGAGCAAGGATATCCATGAGCTTGAGTGAGTGCAGAGGAGGTTAGTGCTGCTACGAGGAAAGTAGTAATATTCAGAATAATCAGGATTTAATAGTAATGTACATTGTGGGATAGAGAGAAAATATAAAGAATTAATAGAAATAGATTTTGCATCAGTATAGTTTAAATAATTCATAAAGCTCATAGTTCAAAATCCACCTAAATTAACACTAGGGAAAGTACAATGAATAGCTAAAAAAAAACGAAAACAAAAAGGAATACAAAAAGAAACCTAAAAAAACAAACAAAAAAAAAACCCACAAAACCAAACCCCACACAGATAAAATAAAAATAAAGCAGGCCAAGTCCTGAAGCCTCTTTCTGTATTCAGGACTTCTTCCTTCCCCCAGATTCCTAAGCCTTGCTATAAAGATATTTAGTTATATAGCACAGAGAATCCAGGGCAAAACAAGAAGAGTATGAAGACACAAAGACCCAAGTACTATAGCTAACAGGACTAGTTTTTGGGAAAATAATTTAACTAGCAGTGGATTTCTGCTGGAAGATTAGTTACCCAGCACTTCAGAACAAATTAAACAGGAACACTACTGAACCCACAGTAACTGTAGTACAGCCTGCAGAGCTGCTGAGAGCCAGCCCCAGCAGGGTGCTGGAGGTAATTAGCACTGACATACTTTGCTCAGTTTTGCTGGCTGAGGACTCTGGTCTCATTTGCTCTTGGTTTCTATGTAAATTGTTTAGGGGAGGGCTGTAAAAACAGCAGGTAGATGCGACTACAAAGTGTTCCCATTCTAATTACACAGCCACAGTTACAAATTATGGTTTAATCATCACAGGTACCTCCACATCTACAAGGTTTCTGTACGCCTAGAATAACTGACACAGAATCACATCATGTATTGCTAGGACAAAGGCACGGCTAAGAGCCACAATGAATTATTACAGCCATAATACTGAGCTGAAGGGGCACACGCTCGTGGCAGTGCATTTAACACGTTCACTGTGGTTTTACAGTGTTATAAATAGCAATCACTGCGAGCAGAAGCTGTAGCATCTCCTGTCCTCTCCACCCCCACCACCAAACAAATCACTCGTGTTAACGTCAGCTTTTATTTGAACACAATGAGCTGTAATCACATGAGGTATTACTTTGATTTAATCCTTCTTGCTTTTCAGTTTGGTTTGTAAGGAGTGGCCAGGCACATGTGGTTGCATTGTATCCAGTAGTTTCATATTTCACACCAACTTTCAAGGGCTGACACCCCTCATCTTCTTTGGCCAGAAGAACAAATAGATGTGTTCATGCAAATAAGGAAAAGACATTCTAGCAGCTGGGATGGGTTTTTCCTTTCTTTTTTTCCCCCCTCCTAATTGCTCAGCTGGCTGTGACAGCTGATGGATAGATTGTGGGTCCCAACCATTTTTCAGGTTTTTGCTCTTTTCAGCTGGTTCTGTACAACTTCTCACAGCAAATTTTGCTTCTCCAACCACCATGAAGAGAGCAAGTAGAGACATGAATTCAGGTCTATGTTTATTTTTTCATATCAACATCATGATGTAACTAAATAATCCTTGACTGGATATAGTTTGGTGCTCTATTTCCTATGGCCAGCAGAAACAACCACCCTGCTGGATTTGGCATGAAGTAAAAAGGCAGATACAAGCACAGGGTGGGTCACTCTGCCTATCAGCCCAGCCTGAAGATCTGGGTAGGCATTAAGCCTCACCTTCACTTCATGATCTCTACTGGCTGAATGATGGGAGACCCCCAGCTCCCTTTGGGCTTTCAGCATTGTGAGGGTCAGGAGGTGACATCTCCTTTGGGGAAGCTGAGCTGGTGGCTCCCACCCCATGCAAGGGTAGCAACAAAGAACACCACTTGGCATGTCAAGAACCCGTATCAGGAGCATTCTTACAGCCCATTATTTCATGGACTCATTGATGGACCTGGAGCATATTTTATGGAGAGGAGGATGAAGCAGCTAGTACCAGGGCTAACATAAATTTTACAGCCATGAAAAGTATTTTGACTGGCTTGTAGTTTTTTTAAACCCTTTTAATTTTTTTTCTCATATGTGGTTTCTTATTTTCTTCCTCTCAGCTGGGAGGGAATTTAATGCCCTCACAATAGTCAGATGGGGTATTATCAACAATTGCACACACACAATTCCACATTTAGCATTCAGAAATTCAAGTTTTATGTTAAGTCTACCCTTCACTAATTTCCTACATTAGCTCATATAAATAAATGTTAATTGGACAGCTGTACTTCAATTAATTTTACCACAGAAGAATTTTTTTTTCATTTAAATTATAAACTACTATGTTATAAAAGTGTTACTGATCTTCAGGAAAAAGAATGAAGAAATTTCTGACATTGCTCCTTAGAGCAAGAGGAACTGAGCTGTGAAAGTTGCTTATTTAAGGAATCAGACCAAGGACAAATAAAATATAACCAGTAATTATTTGGAATACCAAAAGGAAAAGTTAAAGTAAGCAGCTGCACCAGGTAAAATACTTTCTGACTTTAATCATGTCACAATAACTACTGGCATTAAAAGCAGACATCAGAATCCAGTAAGTTACCTGGTATGATATAGTTACTCAGTGAGAATCACAACTGCCTTCAGAATTAAATCCCTTTCTGGAGAGATGTTATGCTGAGGACTGAAAGGTGAACTAGCAATTTAGGACATATATACAACAGCTCAATCTTACAATTAGAATCTTTCAATCTTACAATTAGAAAAAAATAGTTAAAGAAATAAGTAGCATTAAAAAATAAATAAAATTGAAAAAGAAAAACCTGCTTGTACTGTTGATAAAATGTCAGAGCTTGAGAGTCCAGGTCACAATGCTTATTAATCAGCTACCCAGTTCTGTAAAGCCTGTGCTAAATTGTCACAAATAATGGTTTTCAAAAGAATTTAGGTCAAGTAAATACTTGGCAAACAGACATACAGTGGTGAACTAGGAAGTCCATGCAGGCACCTCTGAAGCTCTGCAGGCAAACAGAAGGAGTAAATGGAAAGCAAAGTAGGCTGGAGTGTGACCCTTCAGCAAATTCCTAACAGCAGGAAACTTCCACCAGCCCAGAAGCTCAGCTAGATGATCACTGTAGGTCTCGTCACACAGAACTACTCTACCTCTCCTTGGTCATTCTATGAGACAAGAGGTTTTCCAAGGTACCATGTGCCCAGTTAAGACTGTTTTGTGCTGGAAGAAAATACTGAAATTAATTTGATTTTGAGAAGATCTGAGATGCCTGCAAATGAGAACTGACTTGAAAATATGTGGACCAGAAAAGGGCCTGGTGCTTCAAGAATTAAGCTTCTTCCAGCTGACACCAGAGGTGCAATATACATCTTGTCTTGCCCATTGTGGGAAGCCTGGCATGGAAGCACCTTTACCCACTGTGGACACTGCTCAGCTTTAATTGTGAAATGCCCAGTGGTTTTTCAACCATAACAAAAACACAGACCCTGAGCCTGGACATTTTATTCAAGTTTTTAATTCTGTATTTCTATTTCCAGTTTTTAGCGCTTTGTCCAGGCATTGTGCAGAGGCACAGGCTGACAGGAGGCCAGACAGGGGTGAGAGGGAAAGCCAGTCTGCTCTGGCATGCTCCTTCAGCCACACAGTTGGCAAGCAGCAGCTTGTAATTTTGGCTGTAATTTTGCAGCCTAGCTGTCCATACCACTTGGCTGTGCACGGCGCCAGGCTCTTTGCTTGAGGCAGAGACTTTACTTCTCATCTCCCACTCCTTACCATGGGCTTCCTTGGTTTAGGCTGTCCAGATACATCACTGCTTTCAGGTTTAGGAGCTGTACAGATGGGGTTGTCCCCAGGTAAAAGTGCTGCTGGGACATGGGCTATCCCAAAGAAACAGCCCATCCAGAGCCTCCTTTCCTATATGTCACTTTTCCTCCAACTTTCCCAACACAGCCACGGTCACCTTGTGGCTCACCCTGTGTCTCTTCCCAGCAGGAAGGACTAGCTGTCCTCAAGCAAAATCTCAGCAGGATCTGATCCCAGGATAAAGATATTGGGACTAATATAGATGTAGCTGCATGTTGCAGTTTTTCTTGGATTCTTTTCCATCTCCCACTTCATCCCTGTGCATCTCCTACAGGACCACCATGAGATTACATCATTTATTTTCTGAAGGTGGGAAGCTTTATGCTGTATTTTTAATTTATCTCAGGACTGCAAGCTGAAAATGGGAAGTTGAGATTACACAACAGCTCTAAATACAGCCAAAAACTGAAGCATCTTGCCCTTTCTAGCTTCTGGAGATACACTTAGCACCAAACGGGCAGCTTCTACCTCACACACAATGCCAAGTTGCTGCAGGTTTCCTATCTTTGCTTCCCTGCTAACTTAGTTCAGCCAAAATCCTCCTCACCAAAAACAAAGATCCTTTTCTTTAGTTTGGAAACCTCCCTAGGAAGCAGAAGGGCACCTTTTGTCCTTCTGTCATCAGGAGCAATGGGAAGAGATTATAATCTCCATCATTAGCTGCCCCAGTACTTCCTTCTGTAAGATCTAGTTTCTACTTGCTTCCAACCTCCCCAAACTCCACCTGTCAGGACAATGTCTTCTGCCTTATATGTCTGGCTCAGATTCAGGTATTTTAAGAAAGTTTCAGCTAAAATGATATCTGGTTCTAAGACTACACTTAGCAGACAATACACTATGTGTGTCTTGAAAAGATGCACAATAGTTTTGCTGCTGTGACCGTTTGCTTTGGAAGAAAAAGAGCCTTTTTCCCAGAAAGCAGCAAGCTCAGCCTCCTGCCACCAATGGGCCTTTTGCTGCCACAACCATGAAACTTGTCCAAGATTCCTTTGAAAAAAAAAATTTTAAAAACAGTTCACAAAGGCCCAGCAGCATGTGCATGTAACAAGCTTAGTATTTAGCAGCTAAAAATCCTGCAAAACCTCCATGGACTGCATCGTGCTGCCCGGGCTGTCCAGGTGCTGCATCAAGCATCCAGCTGGAGCAAGACACTGGTTCATTAACCAGATGAAGCAAAAATGAAATTCCTCACAGGTCTGTTGTTAACATAGCAGGAAGTTTATCAGTATAAGGACTACAGATGTGTGACCCACAGCTTGGTGTGGCTGCAGAGTCAGCAATCTGGGATACAGAGCACCAAACAGGGGACAGTCACAATATGTTTGCTCAGCGTCATCCCATATTATAGCTGAAATAAAAAGGATTTATTTGGAGTTCAGCCTTACTGGCTGCATCCATGCTGCTTATTTTGAAGCAGATTTGTACCCCATGAAAACTACTTACTTTGGGGATTGCTGCCATTTCTCAAGAGGTAAATCCTGGCTGCAGCCTCAGCTTTAAAAGGCTCTGTGCTTTCCTAACAAGCTGGGTAACAGTTCAGCAGCTTCCATCTGTCTTGTCAGTCTTACTCTTGGCTTCCTGTAGAAAAAAATGTCCCTGGTTCATTTCTAGAAGGGACTGAGTGTTGCCCACTTGATGAACAGATACATATGCAGGCAGCCTGAGTACAAGCAGCTTATAAGGAAAATATGCACCCAGGAATAAGGTTTCCTAGCCTGAATGAATGTAGATGTATCTGTAAATGGATATAGATCAATTATTGATTTTGAGCTGCAGGGGCTTTTGTACTGAGGGAGCAAAATCCTCTGTGTTTGCTGTAAAACTAGGGTTTGCTGCTTGCAAAACCTTTAATCTCTTTTCATTACTCCAAGTTAAATCTCCAGTTTTACAATCTCTAAAAGCAGCACCCAACATTTTCTAAAGAGTTTTTCAAAAGCCAGAAGAGGAAAGAGTAGGTAGATCCCTGTTAAATCACAGCAGGCTTCAGCTCTCCAGGGATGACCACGAACACCAGGGGGAAAATTGGAAGTGTCCAGCTGTGGAAGTGTACTGATGTACAGTACATAGATGTTGAACTCCAATCCCATTTCTTCTTCATCTGTGTTTGCCACTACTGTTCACATGGCCCACAGTGCCCTTCAGAATGACAGAAAGGGATCAGTAAGTTTTCTCCTAGAGGGAGAAGACTGAGCAGTATGCAGGCTGTCACCAGTTCCTAAGCAGTTTAGAAGCTGTGTTTTCTGAGAGATGATCATTTAGCCTAAGGTGAGCAAATTTCAGAGCAGTATCACAGTTTCTAGGGCAGGAAGATGACTTTTGATTCACTTCCACAGCCAAGTTAGTCTCCAAGAGTGGAGAGAGCTCATTTCCAGTCTACCCTTTCCTGGTTCTTCAGCTCCTGGCAGCTCTGGGATGGGAGAAGTCCTGCAACATGCATCTTCTTCAGAAGCTGTTCTTTGCTCCTCACAGTGCCTGCAGAGCAATCTGCTCCTACCACCCTTGGCTCTTCTCCCTGTTATGGAAACATAAGCACATACTTGGGATTAAGGTAACAGAATTGTGACAAGAATTGTGTCATCCAGATCTGCCCATGGTGTTTTTTTTCCTGCCTTCCATCTTCTGAATCTTTCACATGAATGTTAGGCTTGCTCCAGAGTCCAGAAATCAGCACAGTTGGAGCAAATCCCAGGACTGAGACTCCTATCAGGAGCACCCCAGGTTTCTTCCCACCTGAGCCTCTCTGGGCATTCCTCCCTTTCCACTGTGTGCATGAAAGAATGCAGAGAGGGTGAGCAACTTTCCACGAGGATCTACCAGTCCTGCAGAGCAAGGAAACATAACATGTTCATCTCTTTTTCTTAAGCACTTGGTGCCAAACTACTGAGTGAGGAGATAAATAAATGCATACCTGGCATCAGTCATCTTAGGAGACTTCAGCAGCTACAGAGGCTGACTCCTGGTGGAGATGTGCCCCATGCACGAGCCTGGGAAGAACAAAACTACCATCCTGGTACAGGAAGGGTAAGTGTCTAGTGTAAGTGTGTCCATTTATACCAGAAGGTGAGTTTCCCTAAAGAAGGAAAAAAGCCTACCCTTAATATTTTTTTTTTCCGAGTTTGTCTTCTACTCACAGTGAAACCTGCTTTCACAATTTCAAACAAACATTTAGAGAGCACAAGCTGCTGCCTTGGTGGAATGTGGTTTAAGAGCAGCTTAAATAAAGAAATAAAAGGCAGAAAGCTAAGAAAGTAGACCTTTTTTCCTTGAAATTTCAAACTGAAAAAATCAGCAATACAAATTTTCATGCATGTGTTTTCCATGTTTCATGAACTAACATTAAACCCACGTGCACTACACACAGCCCATTGTCAATCTTTCTGCCAGCTCAGATTTTTATAAGTTGTTGGAGGGTGTCTGACAAGCAATGTCAAATCATAATCAGAAGACAGGAATGTTTGGCAATGAATATGATGCCATTAGAGCTGCAAGAATGAGGAGACTGGATGAGAGCTTTAGCTGCAGGGGAGGCTTGGGCTGAGAAACGCCCTCTGTGATGGTGCAGGCAGGGGAGCCTGCAGTAAAGCAAAGGGGGTGATAATGGTCCATGAGCTGCAGGAGAAAGCAGGCCAGGTTGGATGGGGCTCTGAGCAACCTGGTCGAGTGAAAGGTGTCCCTGTTGATAGCAGGGGCATAGGAACTAGATGATCTTTGAGGCAGCTTCCAATCCAAACAATTCTATGATTCTGAGAGGAAGCAAAGTTAAGCTCTTTGGGCAGGTGTAGCTACAGGCACAATATGATTACCTAACCCTGGCAAGTCTTTGTGGCATCAGACAATCAGGACCCCTGCAAGCAGAGGGATGTACCCTTGAGAATTCACAAGAACTTTGAAAAACCAAGCTGCTGTCCAAAGCAACAGTAAAAACTGCAGTAAATTCCAGCAAAGGTAGCAGTGGAAAAAGGAAGAAATGTAATGCACTTCTCAGTGTTTAGGAATACAAGTCCTGCAAAGCAAGGTGTTACATAAATTACTCTTAAGTCATTAAAAAATCCCCAAAAAACCAAGAAAATAAGAGGGAAAAAAAGAGAAAGAATTGAGAATACATGTTCTGCATCCATTAGTAGTTCAATTACCTTGATAAGTGAAACTGATTCCATTGCTACATGCGTGGTAAGGTTGGAGTTTAGCAACACCCAATACACACTGAATATTTTTATGCAAGAATATTTTTATGCAATGCTCTGCAAAATGTCAACAACACATGGCTTTCCAGCTGATCAACCTTTGCAGACCTTTGAAAATGAGGACATCCAGTGGTTGAATATTGTAACTGGGATTTTCATCAAGGATTTATGTCTGTAGAACCTCACCAGTTATGCCAAATTTCTGCCCTTCCCAGAGACCTGAATTAGACCTTGTGTGGAACAAAGACTTTTACAGAAATCCTCTGTGCTGGGGTGAATTCTACTTAATTACAGGGCTCATGGTTGTAACAAACTGAGGCAAGCTCCAATCATTCAGTAATACCTAGAATATTGTTTTACCTTTCTTTCTCTGCTTCCCTGTCATCATAGGCTTATGCTGATTATTTGGGGAAAAAAAAAAGTAAAAACAAACTATTTTAAAAAAAGCAAGCTTCCAAATCTCATCATGTTTCTAGTTTGGTCTCTAGGTCTCTTGTTTAGCTACAGAGAGTAAACATGGCTGTGAGTTTTAGAAACCCTCAGCACCTAGCCAGTCCCTTTGGAACCAATCAGTACAGCAAGTGTTGCACACCATGCTTTCAGTAATTTAGCCTTAGATGTACCAATTTGAATATTTATACCTAGTTCCTATATTACAATAATATTTAAAGACCAGTTGCAGTAATTAATCTCAATTCTAAATACACAGTGTAGGAGAAGAACTAAAGTAATAATAGATCAAATTCATGCTTTCCTGCCATGAAAGTGCAGTAACACATGACTCAACAATGTCACGTTCTAGGACAAGAATATTGTGCTTTGTACAGAACATAGGAGAAGCAGAAGATATGAAAAAAGTAAAGTAACATCTAAAGAAAATGGGCCACTGGAGCTTTTGCACATTTGCAGGCCATGAACTCCCCTGAGGAATGGCCTGTATAACATGTATTATATCACTGTCTGCTGTAAGAAACATCTCACCCAACATTAGGCACTGAATTTAATTTGGCACTGAATGTGGCGGCTGAGAATTGCAAAGCTGTGCTGAGTTTCCAGGATGAGCTGGGGAAGGCCAACAAGAAGAAAAACCCTTACTTTCCTGAAAAGCTGATTTGAACAAATGTCACTCTGAACTGTATCTGCATGCCCCAGAGTAATCCCTTGAAGATTTTTCAGGTAGTGCTTCATACCTCTGTACCAGCAAAGCCAACTAGGGGGGAAAAGAGAGGGGAAAGAGCACCCCAGACCTTCTCCCATCCTCCACCAATCCATTTCAACATGGTGGTACAGTCTCCACCTTCTGCTCCCACTGCTTTTTTCTGATCTAGGCTGATGGTAATTGTGCTGATTAAGTCTCCCCACCTGGTCAGATGTAACCTGCTTCTCAGCTCACTCCAGCACAAGATGTCATTGCCATTTAAGCCTATGTTACTATAGCCTTGTCCTCCTCTCCCCTGCCTCCCTCTCCTGTGCCAGCCAGCACTAATGGTCATGCAGGCACATTATAGGCAGTTCATGCAAGCTGATTCAACTGGAATCCAATCCAGCCATCATTAGTAGCTGAATCTGCTCTCTGAACTACCTCAGTTCCCAATTCCATGGGACAAGTACCAATTTAATACACTTTTCAGCAGTTGCATGTTTTTAGACTCTGAGGCTACACTTTCAGTCTAAGCTTAAACCAGTTAGACAGTGAGTTACTTAAGGTTTATACCACTATGTCAGAAACTGAATCCAGTGCCCTTGTGATCAGCAAAAGAGAGGGTTTAACCCTGAAACTCCCCAGCAAGACAACTCTCTCACACTTTGCCAGTGCTCTCACAGCTGAACACAGCCTGGACCATTTCTCAGAGAACTTCAGGTCAATTTTGACCATCCTGAACCACTTTTCAGCCTAAACCTCTCTAGTTAGGCTTCTACTAACAAAAAATAAAAAAAAAAAACCTCTTCTCCTTTGCCTCCCCTTCCCCAGGCTCTCCTGTGCATTGGTCACAGCTGTGGGGTAAGATCAAGCTTGCTGATCTTGTGGGAAACCAAACCAGTATGAGAAACACAAAAAAAAACCAGACCATTTTTTTTTATTTCATTGGTTTTGAATGCTGAATCAACACAGTATATAGTACATGAGCATTAGATCTGATTGAAGAAAGGAGGTGGAAATGTTTGGTCAGCAGTTTGGGAGTCTATTTTTACCAATTTGGCTCACGGCTTAGTCAGAAAAACACTCAGCTTGGTGCAAAGAAGGTGCCAGGAACATACAGCAAGAGAGGAGAGAGAGACTGTATCAATGCCAGTTTTGATCAGTTCACATTGTTCTATCTTAGACTTGAAAATTTTACAGCTTTTTCATTTGGGAACTATATTTAGAGCTCATAAAAATAAAATGGTGAGCAAAAAGTGTGCTGGGCAGTACCAGGAATTTAGTTTCTTTGAAGGAGAGCTGTAGTGTTCACAGACTGACTCTTCTAGAATTATAACACATTTTTCTTCTCTGGCTTAGGGCTTATGAAGAGTAGAATGAGAATCCCACCATGGATTTCTGGACCCTGTATCAAAAAGTTCCTGTATGATAGGTGGTATCTAGGGTGGCCATGCCTGCTGGCTAACAGCATATAAGCTTCTGCTGTCTTTCACACATTGTAATATAGAAGCAAAGAGCATGAGTGAGAAATTCAGGTTATTTTTCTCCCCATTACTCTTAGTGTTCTCTCTTTCTGTAGTATCTTATATATTTCCTGGACAATTAGCGTCATACTCAGCTACTTGATTTTACATTGTGTTGGGGAAACCACAACACGAAGCAAAGTCAAGTCCAGGTTCCCAGTCAAACTGAATTGCTCTTTGTTCCTCCACAAAGGTTATTTTAATTACATAAACTTCACAGAGGAGCTCATGAGGTGCACCTAAATTACAGACAGCAGACAGGGACGGGTGGGGAAAAAGTGGCTTGGGACTCTGAGAGGTGTTGCAACCTGTGCTGAAATGTAAGAGAACTTGCAAAACAACTGAATACCAGTACCAGAAGGTGATTTTCTTCCTTCAACAGCACTGGCACATGTTTTTTACATAGAGCCTACCAGCTCACAAGAACTTCGTCCTGAAATTAGAAAGATCTTTTCAATTAGCATCGTTTTCTGGCTAGATGATCCAGGCTTTATACAAGGTATCTGCATTTCATTGAATTCATTATGAATGCAACCACAAAGCATGTACTTATTTCTCCAGAGACTGCTTTAGATTATATGTTGACAAATTATATATTGACAGATTACACGGTGACAAGCAACTCATCCTTGCATTCCTTTCACCAGCCCATCAGACAGAAACCTCACAGCACGCAGGCTGAAAATGACAAAACAACCACATTACTTCCCGCTCATGTGTCTAATTTGCTTTCAAAGTGCCTGTTTTCATCTGACAGGCATAAAGGCAAAAATACTGTCATCCTTTCTACTTCAGGGAGAAAAAGTGTAAGTACTGTAAGTAAAAAAAAAAAAACAACAGCAAATATGTATTTTGATTTTTCTAGTAGTACAAATTTTATAGAGCCATTATTGATATAAGAATCAACCTTAGATATCTGTGGACGTGACTAAATACTTCCCCTTCCACTTTGCCTGGTATGAAAGCTGTTCTTTTTGGCTAAAAACATTCAGAAAGTTATGTAGCACCTATGGCTCATCCTCTACAGAGTAAAAATATAAATAAATAAATCCCTATTTTCCTTTAATACAAACTGGATGCTACAACATCAACGTTTTGTCTATATCAGCCTAAGGCAGTGATCCAGATCTAACCCAGTTGTCTGTAAAAGAATGCAGAAAATATAAGACAGAATTCCTGCCTATATCCTGCTGAGGTTTGAAAATAGTGAGGCAACATATACTGTGCTTTGAAGAGATTCATCCATACATTCATGAGATTAGCTTACAATTTTAAAGTCCTAATGGATACAAGTTATGCTTAACCTATTGAAAAATAACAGATGTATATCACAGACTTCTTGGTTTTCCACTTTAATGATAGTGGATTTTTTTATCGGACTTAACAGACTGTGAATATTGCAATTCATCTGACTGTTTGAGTGCATATTGCCATTCCTGTGTTTCTCAGGTTCCAGCATAATTTTCTAGAATAAATCCCAAATGCTGCATATTAGCACAGATTCAAATGGTTCAGCTTCACAGCTATCGCCTGCTGACCGGTTATGGAAACAGCCTTTGCACAGCCACTCATCTGCTGACACCCATTCCACCCCAACACAGGCACTACAGAGGCATTAATAAAGAGATGGGATCTTGCCATGATGCTCAAAAAACATCAAAGGATTATCCAAGCAATGGAAAATTAATTTTTCCAAGTTCAATCTGCATGCCCTCCCCTGCCCATCCCCTGCAGTGTTAAGAGTCAACATCTCCACTCAGATTTATTCTCCAATCAAAGTCCAGAGGACTTCAGTGGATGACTCCTATTACATTCCCCTAAAGTAAGCATTACCACCTCTCTGTCCTGGCAGCACTGGGTTTCTCTGACTTTCTGAAACACCCATTTTGATGTAAGCTTTCTCTCATGCAAGCAAGAGATTTTTAGATGACCTAACAACCTGCTCTATTTAAAGCAGGTAAAAAGAGGATGAGTATAAAGGGCCAGTGAAGCTCCCCATGAAGAGAAGCAGTGAGCCTCATAGTCTGTACACAAATACATTATGGCATATCTTGAAACCAATGTCACTCTCTGTCAACCTTTTGTGCTTAATTTTCTGTAGTGCAAAGTGGCAGGCCATTAGCAGCACACTCAAGTGAATTGCTGGCTCCTCCTGAATGAAACCTGGAGGTTTGCTGTCGGCCACAGCCATGCTGCCAGTCACCAGGCTGTACTGCAGGGACTGGTGTGGCAAGAGGATTTATTTTACATAGCCCAGACGGAAAATGATGGTGCTCTTGCAAGCATTTGAGCAAGTCTTCCCTCCAGCAAGTCTTCCTCTTACTTAACAGAGACAAGTGACACCTGAGTAAATTGCAAAAAATGCAAGCACAGACTCTCTGGTCTTTGTAGACTGCTATGCTGAGGCCACCAGAGCCATGTGTGGTCTTGCAAGGAGATCAACATAGTTACTACTGCTTTGAAGTATCTTGTCTCCACTAGATAAAATAGCACAATGTTCTTCCTCTGTGAAAACAAGAAAAAAAGCAGTCTTTTTTTAAACCTGCCAAAAGGCATGGGAGCCAGGGTTAGGTGAGTAGAGGACAGCATGTTTATCCAGTCACTTCCAAATAGGCACAGCCCACTCATCATGTGAGGCTGTAAGCAGAGCTGCAGACAAGCAAACCTGAGTGCAAGGCAGGTTTTGGGCAAAGAGAAAGCTCCCTTTTTTTTAAGTCCCATTTTCAAGCACAGGAACTGACTTTCTAAACCTGAATTTGAAGCACCTGCTTTCAGGAACACAAGCACCTATTTCACACTTAACAACAAATCAGCAAGTCAAAGTGCAAAGAAAACAAATTTAGCAGATTGGAAAGGATGAACAAACACTTAAAGACAGCAAACACGTCCTCACTTTTGGGATTATTTTTGGATACATTAGCAAGGAACAGCTGCATCTCTGAAACTAGGAAGCTTTAATTTCCTGTTGGAGTGTTATGAAAAATAAAAAATGCCACTGGAAATACATTTACAGAATTATCTGTAAAGAGGAACAGGGAATGGTTTTGATGTTGGAACTGTGGTAATATCCCTAAAAACAAGAAAAGAAAAGCATGTATGTGCAACAGTGCAACACAAGAGAAGGCAGAGTACTCAGAAGGGCTTCTCACACAGACATTTCTTTGTGCAGCATTGCTATATTGCATCAAGAGCTGGAAGAGGAAGGGTTATGATAAAAATAGGAGGCACAAAGACTGCAGAATCTGGGTGAACAGAGAAGGTTGGGGGTGGGAGGGCAGGTAAGGACACAGCAGGCTTTGGGTGAAAAAAAAAAAAAAGAGGTAGAACCAAAAGTCGCCTTACTCAATGTTACTGGGAGAGCTGTCAAAGCACAGTGCTACACTAGCATTTTGGATGACAGACTGAAAAAATTTCACATTATTCTTGACCTCTCAGAGGTTTCTCTGATTTTTCAGATTTTCCATGCTTGTGGCTTGGCATCTGTCTTGAGGAAATAAACCCTCTAAGCTGCACACCAACATTCTCGGAAAGGGGCTGTTAAGGAGGAAATGGCCCAAACGATAATTTTCATAATTGCCCAGAGGAGTTACAGAGTCCAGCTGTACCCAGCTTCAGGAAGAAAAAGGGACCTGGCTCTCACAGCTTCTTTGCAGCACACAAAACCCTCTGTAACAATCCTTCCTGGGCCATGAAGCAGCCACCACAAAGGATGGACAAGTAGGGACACGAGCCACGCTCCAAGAAGAGCACAGGAGATGGGATGCACAGCACCCACCCAAATCCTTACCACCCTCAGGACTGTGCTCTTGTGGTGACACTGTTAGCCTTCTGCTGTCAAAATTCTTACCACATTCTGTTACCTGATAACTACCTTAAAAAGACTGAATAACCTTTAAACTTAGGTAAGCAGGATGTATCTCAGAGCACAGTAAGGAAAAGCCAGCTCTTTGCTCTCCCCCCATAGGTAAGAGCCCTAACTTCCCCAGCAGCAGCATGCTGACAGAGAAAGCAGGGAATAATAGATGGGCATCCAGGAAGAGAGACAGTAACCAAGCAAAAGTGTCTTCTCTGCAAGGGAAACAGTGGTGCCACAGGAAATGGTCATTTTTTGAGAATTGTAGCAATTCACTCCCAGAAGAAAAGCATTCTCAAAATAATTCAACAGATTATTATATACAAGGGATAAGAGATGAAGCTTCCTGTTGCAGAGCAATGACAAAAACTACCGGTGAAAAAGAATGGCTGTCTTCTCACTGACCAGCTCAAAGATCTCAGTCGGTTTTAACTACCAAGAACTAAATAGAATGTAAACAGCTGCTGCTAGTCACAGCAGCACCAAAAACATGGTCTGTTACACTCTTGGTTTTCCCCTTAAATCTTCAGAAAAATCCTTTCTATGCTCTAAGTGCCATAATTTTGAGAAAATTATACCATGTTTTCAATGCTTAACACTGACTTATATGCAAAAGATAGCTCAGTCTTATTTAAACAATCTAGAAAAACACTTCATACATTATGCACAAGTTTTTCCACAAAGCTCTTGATACAAATTATAGAGAAACAAGATAGACTGAGTGTTGAAAGTTTTGATAACACTGAATGACTAAATAACTTCATAGTAAATCAAACTCTAAAGTTTTCTTAAGGAACCTCTTTCCTACGCTTCTCTTGCCAGGCAAGCCAAATATATCCAAGCTCTCAGTAATGAAGAACATGTTGCTGTACCAACAGCAGAGCAAACACAGGTACAGCTTACTATAGTTCTCCAGATCAGGAAACTTCTAGAAAAGGCATTCAATACAGACCACAGACATTTCTCTTCTTGGGGACCCATATGTTGCTGAGAATGTTAAATTTTAACTTCTTCTTAAGACCACTAAAACCTTTTATGATCCCAGTCAACCCTGGGAATGTACATGGATCTGCTGCTCCAGCTAGATCTCTATAAGTCTATGGGGCCTGACAGAACTCATCCAAGAATAGTTAAAGAGCTGGTTGATGTCATTGCAAGATCTCTCTCAATGACTTTTGAATGGTCTTGGCAATCTGGAGAAGCCCCAGCTGGCTGGAAGCTGGCAAATGTTGGCCTAATTTTCATTAAGTGCAAGAAGGATAAACTTAAAGTACAGGAAAAGCAGGCATGTCAGTTTCTTCTATAACTGGCAAAATTGTGCAGAATATTATTCTGAAAGTTATTGAAAAATACCTGAAGGATGACCCAGTCATCACTCACAGCCAGCATGGCTTCATTAGGGGAAAGTCCTATTCATCAAACTTAATTTCCTTTTACAACAAAGTAACCCACTAAGTTGATCAAGGGAAGCCAGCTGATGTAATCTTGGATTTCAGCAAAGCTTTTAAAACTGTCTCTCACAGATCCTTCTGGACAAAATGTCCAGCACACAGCTGAAGAAACACATCATGTGATGGGTGAGCAACAGGCTCATGGGTCAGGCACAAAGAGTGACAGTGACTGGGGTGACACCAGACTGGTGACCTGTCACTAGTGGGGCTCCACAGGGCTCCATCTTAGGCCCTGTGCCCTTCCACATCTTCATGAATGACTTGGATGCAGGATGAGAATGGATACTGAGCAAGTTTGCAGATGACACTAAATTGAGGGGAGCTTTTGACTCCCTTGAGGGCAGAGAAGCCCTGCAGAGAAACACAGACAAATTAGACAGCTGGGCAATCACCAACCATATGAAGTTTAAGAAGGAAAAGTGATGGATCTTGCACCTTACCAAAGAAAGGAATTTGAAATTATGCCAGCTAATTAATCAGCTGCTGATCAACATCCAGGTCACAACAAAACCCTGTGGCACAGAGACCTCCATGTTATAATGAGGTGCCCAGTATATCGATTTTGGCTTTTCAGAGCCACATAGAATATTTTTCTCCTTACCTATAGAGGGATTGCTACCTCTGGTCAGGGCCTGTGATCTTCCATCCCTCAAGAGAAGCAAACTCAAGTCTCAGGCTTTCTGGAAACCTGGAGAAGCTGCTTTGGGCATAAGCCTTTGGGACTTCTTTAAAACGATTCATTCTCTCCATGCTTTTCTAAATACCTAAGCCCAAAACTCAGCTGTCAGCACTGCTCAAGCATGATACAAATGCTCTGAAAAGTCACACTTTAATACACAACTTTAGTGTTTATCTAAAATTTGAGACAGGCTAATTATCTAACTTTCAGACTGAAAGGTGTGAAAGTATTAAAAAGCACATCCACACAGGTAACTGTGGGAAAACATGTTTTGCAGAGAGCTGGCTACAGCACATCTGTGGGAGAGAAAAGCTGAAAACCCTGAGCATTGTGAAAAGTCTTAAGTAGCTAAAGTGCCTTGTCTGGTGAAAGAAATTTATGTAATACACAGAGCTAGATAGCATAAGGAATTGTGCTTCAATGTTTGCCGCTCAGAGAGGTCAGCAACTTGAAAAGAGGGAATATTGATTCCCAAACTGGTCTCAGCAGTTTTTTCCCCATCTTGCAGGTTAGACTCCTTCCTTCTTCCAGAGGCCAGGAGTAGTTTGCTCCTCTTTATCTCTGCTTGAGCAGATAGTTTTCCTGCTTCTGAAGCAGCATCTCTTTCTGCAGCCTCAGCAATTCCATAAACTCAAAGGGATAGGGCCTGGAAATGTCATAAAAAGCTTTGTCTACTGCTTGGATACCTATTTACAGTTCTGTAGGAGGACAGCTAGAGAAGATTTTCCAGAGTTGTTCAGCCCTGTCCCTCAGCAAGTGCCATTTTTAGGTCTGTCAGCAGGGATAAAAAGAGGGAATTTCTCCATAAACAGAGTTCACATAGCATATGCTGCTGAAAGCTTCCTCCAGCACTTCCCACAGCAAGCACACCATTTAGGGCTTAAGCTACAAAGCTTACATTCATGACTTGGTGGTTTCCCATTTAAAGTAGGAATTTTGAAATTCTGCAATTTGAGGGGGAAAAAATAACAAAACTGCAACCTCCTGCTCTATTCTGACCAGAATTAGTTTTATCTTCAGAAATTAGGAGAAACACTTGGATTCTGAAACTAGATTTCTATGCCTTTAAATAGTTGGCAATTTTCTGAGGTTTTGATGCTTTATTTCTGGAAAACTATGACAGTCTCATCATGTATTTTCTTCTCGAAAACCTACCACTTCCAAGCTCCATTTCTAGTATAATTTTTGTCTAGGGCACACGGGAGAGGAAGTTGGGTAGGGTTAAAGGCACAGGACTGTTAGACCTCAGATTCCACAATGTTTCATCTCCAGGCCATCAGAGTTGGACTTGGTATGTCCATCTGTGGAAACACTCTCCTCAAGTCTTCTGGGATTAGTACATTCCTCTACACATTTGGGAATGCTTGTTTTTCATCTGCTTTTTTGTTGTTTTAGATCCAAACTCTCTACAAATTGTATTCATCTTTTGAAAAGCCTGCAATTCTGTCTCTATAACATGTGTAGTCACAGAGCCCCTTTTTTGCTAACAATTAGTGTTGAAGTTTTAAAACAACCCAAGACACATAATCAAAGGAATTCTGTACAAAAAATTCTGTACCACAGACTAAAACATAATTCAGCTCTGTGAAAAGGTTTAGAGAGGGAGAAGATGCAATAGCTGTGTAAGGATGCAACTCACTCGTGCAAAACAGAAAATTGAATAAAGCACATTAGGAAATGCTTACTAGAATTTGTAAGAGAGGAGGCAGATACATTGCACATCACTTCCATTAAGCAGGAAGAACAACCTGTTCCCATTCTCATGTCAAGCAGCACAACTGCAGAGTGATTCCACCACTTCCCTGAAAGGTTTCACTGCTAAACAATGGTACCCAAAACAGAGACCGTAAAAACCAAAGGCAAATGATCACACCAAGAAATGCTGAACCCAGCCCCTACACTGGATCAAATATGATTGATCAGAAGAACCCAACACCATTCTTTTTCCCCTCTAACTGATTCAGCAGATCAGAAAGGAAATGTTTTGGGGGCTGGAGAGAAGAATTGCTTATATGGAAACTAGTGAGAAAGAAAACAAAAAAGAAAAAAGAAAAAAATCACAATATATTTGTAAATAAACAAACCCAAGATAATTCCTGCCACCATGGCGACCCAGGAGAGACTTGTTCCTCCACTGGAAGTAACTAGCTACAACTTCAGGAAAATCTTGATAAATTTCATCTCTGTTCAATGGTGGAGGTGGCTGAAAGAGGAGACAGTAAGCTGTCTAACCAAGGCCTTCCATCACCCACTCAAAAACCTCCCCTGTCTTTACAGGAAGGGCAGGTAAAAGAAAGAAATTAAAGGACAAGGCAGCTCTCACTGGGTGATTTGGGTTTTTGTCAAGTGGTGTTTTGTTTGGTTGTTTTTTTCCCCCAACTGCAGTACATAGAGGATGGTCTTTTTATCCATCAGTGCATCAACATTTTTCACCAGAATGTTTTTCAGACTAAACCTCTGCAGAGACATTTTGCCAAGATCTCAGATGGCAAGTCTGAGATCTGCACTGTATGAGGGGATTTCTTTTCCCTCTGCTGAGATTATCTCCTATGACTCACCAGAAATCCTCAGACATTCCCAGGTACACACAGCCAATGGCATCATGCTCAGAGCTGTAACAACCTCCCTGCTCACAGGGATCCCAGCTGTGCCTTGCTTTAGCAGCAGCTCAGATACTGATCCCTGAACAGCAACAATTGACAACAGCATGCATGGGGCACTACACTGATGTCTACAAATTCCTCCAGAAGGATCATGCCAAACCCTACACCCCGTTCTGGCCTTGGCCCAGGACTTAACCCAACATTTAAACGCCTACGAGGTCCCCAAGAAGAGCTTAGCTCCTGGAATTCACATGCCTTCTGAGCAGAGTCTTGTAAGATTGAACACTTCACCTCAGAACTGTTTTCCTTCTCCTACCACAGGGACTGTTTAGATAGCAACATCACACATCCTCCTTTAAGTGGTATAGCAGTCAGGCCAAGCTTTCTTCTTGGGCCCAACCACTAACAGGATGGAAAACGTTCCTGAATGCTATGAAACAAACACTGTCAGGGAGTGGAAAGTGGTTTCTATGCTTGAAAGAAGAAAAAAGCTCAAAAAGAAAAGAAATATTACGCATTTGTGGTCTTTTCCACAACAGCAGGACATTCCTTTTGTGCCCATATTTTTCTCCCATTACTTATTTAATTTTCAAGAAACTAATATGGAAGTTGCTTATCACCTGGAAAAGCATTATGCTGCTGGGATAACAGGCTCCAGAGATACTGCAGGAGGACTAGAATCTGCAACGTGTTTTTAGGGAAGAGAACTCCATCATGCACTTGTAACATTCAGTCTTTCTGTGAAAATAATCCCTTATCCGAGAAGAATCAGAGGTCTCCTCTGATGAGATGTGGCAGCCAGCCAGGGGAATATGCAACAAAACCAACCAACCAAACATCTTTCACCCATCCACCAGAAGGAAAGTCATCTGCCTCAGGCCAATATACTTCTACTGTACCAATACCATGTGTACTGTTAGGTATGTCAGATGCCAGGAACACATATCTAGCAATAATTCCTTTATACTAGAGTAACTGTATGTATAGGGATGGAAGGCAGGAGACTGCAGAAGCATGTACATTAGTGTTCTAGTTCAGATTAAAAGGGTATGCTTTTGAAGTCTGCTTTGAATTTGCCTCCATTATTGATTTATATTGTATCATCAAGCAGAGTCAAACCACAAAAACGGGATTCCTCACAAAGAGGTATTCCCAGAGCACCCCAGAATACTGAAGCCTCAGGCAGGCATTAGTCCATAGGAACAGAAACAGAAGCAAAAGAAAAACCCTAGCCTAAAGTGTGTGTAGCACCAACTAATTTATAGTAAAGATTTGCTTGTGTACTGTATTTTCTAAATCAGAAATTGTCAGGATGACAATCTGATCCCATAAGCACCTTCTGCACATCTCTTACCAGAGCTATATCTAGAGCCCTTGAAGTGAGAGAAAGTGAGAAGAGGAAATGAAATCCACCTAATCTTGCAGTCAAATTTCCTCTCCACGTAATTCTGCTACCATTGTCAAGGATAAGAAAAGTTATTGCAAATCAACAATGCAAGTCTATTCGTTAAAACAATCATTTATCCTTCAGGCTCCAAAGTGGATATTCCCATCATCTATATTTGTTCTGGATGGCTACAGCTGTGTTCTCAAATGTCAGAGCCAAACCAAGGACTTTGTCTTTTCTTACACAAATGGATACCACGGTTGATAGAAACCTTTGGCTGAATTGAGCTTCTGGTACCAACTGATTAGCAACAAAGAGTGGTACATTGGTCATTGAGGCAGATTTAAGTCTTGTGAAGAATGCTTCTGGGATGAACTGCTCAGGTATTTATGACAGATGCTGCATTACCTCTGCTACTAGTTAATGTTTCTTTTGGTTCTAGAAACAGCAAAAGCTTCCCCCAGCATTTCCAGTTCAACATGCATGTTTTCAACTTCATTCTTTTTAGTGCTACTATAATGCATGGAGAAAAAACACAACACAGCAGCACACCTGCTGACTTCAAATCCCTATATAAACAGGGCATTTGCACAAGCTAGTATGTATGGGTGACTACGTTAATGGCTGTAAAACGACTATGTTAATAGCTATTTTCAGTAGCAGTATTTTTGTAATCTACTTGTAATACCTAACATATAGGATGGTGAGGAAATTCACACATAAGGTGTTTTGAGTAAGACATCAATTCAAAGTTTCATGACAACCTTACCCTGTGCTTTGTGAGGAGTTCTAAGGTGCCAAATCCCATGGAAGTACAAAGGAAGAAATAAGACCTACTTGCAACTGCTGAATGCAATCGATAGAGTTCCTCCATTTCTAAGCCATGCCTTCAAGGCAAAGTCAGGCTTACAATTCATGCAAATGAATTGGTTTAGACGAAGAAACTACAAAGACATCTCATTTCTAAAACTAAACCCATTTACAGACCAACCCCAAATTGCAGCAGTCCCTAACTCTTGAAAGGACAGCTATCCAAGACCAAATAGCTTCTTCACTTTAAGACAGCTGACTGTGAGGTTTTGAGCTAGGCCTCTTCATGACAGACTGAGAGCAGCAGATGAGAGTATAGTCCACGTTTTCTTTAATCTCCATACTTACATAAAATCATAGAAGCACAGAATTGTTTGGGTCGGAAAAGACCTTGAAGATCATCAATAACCAACTGTTAATCCAGCACAGTCACCCTCAAATGCCATCTCTACACATCTTTTAAGTATCTCTAAGGATGACAACACAGCCACTTCCCTGGACAGCCTGTTCCAATTATGACAACAATTTCAGTGAAGAAATTTTTCCTAATATCCTATCTAAATCTTCACTGGTGCAACTTGAGGCCATTTTATTTTGTCCTGTAACTTGGAAGGAGAGATCAACCCCCACCCATGTACAACCTCCTTTCAGATACCTGTAGAGAACAATAAGGTCTTCCCCTCAGCCTCCTTTTCTCCAGACTAAACCACCCCCATTCCCTCAGCCATTCCTAATAAAACTTGTGCCCCAGACCCTTAACCAGCTTAAACTGATAAATACATCACCTATAAAGGTTCATATGAACTGATTTGTCATTAGTGTGTACTGACCTTATTTCAATCCAAGCAAGAAAGCAGCAGTATGAAAGGACTCAGAGGTTCCAGTATTTATTGCTAATTATTCATCCATGCAATTTTTCAGAACTATTTTAACTAAAGCAAATTGAACAGTGCTTACATGAACATCACTTTCATTCACTGTAGCATAATATACACAGTCATATCAAATAAGCTTCAAATACACAGCTTCATTTTATCATTGTCCAACTCTACTTCTCAGTGCTTTCAAAGTTTTCTTCATGATTGGTGCTATTTCTTCAATAATAAAACAAAGAGACCAGTTAGGATTACAGCTATGAGCAACTTAAAATGGTATTAGTATAATATTAAGCCTATATTAATAGGCAGAAGGTTAAAATAAACCAATCATCTTAGGAAATGCCACTTACTTTTGGCAGGCTTCTTTCCATCTTGAATCATGACACCTGAGCTAGAACTTCTACTGTTGCCAGCAGGTATCAGATTTGATAATGTGTTATTTCTGTCTCTCATTTCTGGTATCCCTGTTCTTTGAAAACAGGCAAGTAAGAAAAAAGTTAGCATTTAATATCAAGCTACTATTTGCTCTGGCTCATTTTGGAAAAAAAACTAAAACCAACAGCCTGATTGGATACATTTAAGAGACTTTATACATTTCAAAGTCATAGGATAATTCAGGTTAGAAGGGATTGCAGATGACCATCTTTTCCATTTTAATTCTTGAATAAATATTACATTTTTCATGTCTCTCATTAGTCTTTAAAATCAAATGCTCAGAGTTTGTGACAAATCAAAATGGCCAGCAGTACCACTGTGATTCATAATGCCCTGTGCTCTAGTTTGCACCTTGTGTTCATTTTCCTCTTTGAACACAGCTGAACTGCTAACCAGCTCATTGACAGAAAATGAGGGCAAATGTTTAAAAACAAAACCTCTGACTAGCAAAAGGCACAATAACTAACTGGAATTCATGTTGCAATCCTCAATCAACAAGACAAGGACTGAGGCAGATACATATACAGAGCTGATGCCTTCTGCTGAAGACTGTTAACCCAACACAGCATTGAAGAGTCAGCACAATGTCACCAAATGTGACAAGCCCTGTACTCCTCAGAGCCACTGAGGATTCTGCCAGCACTCACTACCACTGCACACTGAGTGAGAATAGCAGCCTGCTAAGGATCTGCATGTCTGCATGCAAATCCTTAGCAGGATTTTTTAGCTCCTGCAAGACCAGCTTCTCAAGTGAGAATTTCAGCCATGAAAGTTTTGCAGCTTAAAAAATCAATAGGTCAAAAGTAGTGAAGTTTAACTCATTGTGCCTAAACAAACCCTTTGGTTCTCAAGAAGGCAAACCAATGACCCTCTTAAGGCTTCTTTCATGTCTGAGGAAAAAAAAATCACGCAAGGCTTGGTCTACATCATTCAGCCACTGGTCCAGAGATTACTGGAGCACAAAGGACAAATGTACTTCTATGCTACTATACTTGAAGCACCTAAACTGGAAAGGCAGGCCTGTCACAATACAGCATCAACCTCCCACAGATCAGATGAAAGCAAAAGTGCAACTCAAAAGTGCCTTAAGCTACTGCCTTGGTGAGTGACTATCTTTTCATTGGCAATAGCAACAGTATGTAAAGAACCTTTCAAATCTCACCAGCTAAAGGTACAGTTATGAAAATTTGTCTGGTGTAGAAGCTGAGTTTAAGAAAATTCTTACATCCAGGCT
Organism: Dicaeum eximium; assembly: GCA_013396995.1. Lineage (NCBI taxonomy): Eukaryota > Metazoa > Chordata > Aves > Passeriformes > Dicaeidae > Dicaeum > Dicaeum eximium. Next base: position 882,278 of record VWZP01001887.1, read on the forward strand.
GCCCTTCCTAACCTGTACTTATAACCACCCACCATGAGCAGCAAGGCTGCTTGCCTAAGCTTCTGAAATTCACAGGGAAAAAAAAAAAACAAATCAACCATTAAAAGTTCCTGAGGTTCATTCTGGTCAGCTGCGTCACGCCAGGCAGCTGACTGGGATTTTATCAAAGCAGGAGAACATGTGAGGCTACTAAGGCAGGTTAATAGACCCAAAACATCAACAATGGAATTGCCCTAGGATGCCAAGCGGCTTTAGTGCACTCTGGAGAAAAGAAACAGCTTCCACTTACATTCCAGCTGGGAGGGTGAATTCACTGGCACTTTTGAGAAATGTGCAATGACAATGCACACATGGCAGAGGAGTACACAAGACTTCAAAGGCAAGTTTGTTTTTAGTTACTAGCCACTTTAACCAGAGAAAGTAAACAGAGTTATTTAGAGTTTTAAAATTATTTCACAAACATGATTTTGAACTGACAAAGATACAAACTCAAATTAAAAGCATAGTACATAGCACTTACTTGTACTTCTCTGTGGGATGAAGCTGGATGACAGGTCCTGCTGTCCCATGGATTTCTTGCAGCCGGCAAATGTTTCTGGGTGGTTTTGCTGCACCAGTCACGTAAGCCATTTTTACTTGCCTGCCTAATATAGAAGCAAGGAGCAGAGGATACATTACTTTTCATGCCCTTTATGTCCAAAACTCTTTGCATTGCTGCTTAGAATGCTTAGTCCAACCAGTAAGGTAAGATTTCTCTAATGCATAATATTTGCAGGATACACCAACATATTGTATTAATGCATGGGTTTATTTTTTAAGCAAATTTTAATTTAAGAATAACAGTGTTTGTCCTTGATGATTTCTCCTGGAAGTACAGTGTTAGTATTCACTGTAAAGAAGTCACTAAACCATACATATTGTCAAGAACAGCAGAAGAGATTGGGTTTTTTAAGTGGAAGAGCTAACCACAGATTTTACCTTTTGGTTTCTCAGACTGAGCTGAAAGAATATTTTTTGTAAGGATCTTCAGTTTTTCTTCTCTCTTATTAAAGAGTCTCCAGTACATTTCACGCCAAGACTCATACTCCAGACGGCTCTCATTTTTAAAGTCTCTTTGGCAGTGTTTTTTCCACAAGTGGTCAGTCTCTTTTATAAATATCTAATTTGAACACAAGGTATCTTAAATCAGAGATTTAAAAATAACATTTTCAAGAGTACCTGTTCTCTCAGCTGACAGACAACCCAAACCTTTGGTGGAAGAAGGTACCACACATGCTGCACCATGGCAACACCATGCAGGGACACTGCCTACAGCCTGGAAATCACACAGCTGCAAGCAGCAGAGCTGGAGTCAGTGAGCCATGCTTACAGGCTAGACTTGTGTTTACAGCACAGGCTCAGGCCACTCTGGCTCTTAAAGTGAAGTACACAGAGGAAATGCTAACTTGCCCTACAAAGGACTGTACACTCAGAACATCCATGTCCAAGTGCATCACTGAGCTCAAGTCCTCACAGTGTAGATAAATCTTACACATGAAATCTCACCCCAGCTACTTCCTGACTGATATGCTTTGCAGGCTTAATAGTTTGTAACTTGAAAACAGTTGGTTCTGACTTTCCCAGCTATTTCAGTGGTAAATACTATGGTCATCTTTTTTCTTTCTTATTTTTAGAAACAGCAATACTCTTCTATACACACTGTCTTTCATTTAGTCATCAGTAGTACTTCTCCTGAATGTTTTAAACTTGAGAAAGGGAGACTTGATAATGACACCTGAATTCAAAGAAATTAGTATGCAAGACAGAAAACCAGTGCAGCCCATGGAGTTGTGGAACTCTGTGGTTTCCCAAATTTAACAAGGTAGAATTTACCAGATTACATTTCTCTATTCGAAACAACTGCTGTGGTGTGCAACGTGTTAGCACAGGCTCAAGAATTTCAAAGGACACACCTCCTGCTTCTTGTAGCACTACAAAAGAGGACAGTACTTTCAGTATCTCACTTATTTTACTCAATGGGTAACACCACTCAGTTTAAAAATAAAAATCCAAGTTAATTTTAGCAAGCACTAACACAACATCTTATGTCAGGCTATGAAGGTATTTATAAATCAGTGGTTCCATACTGACTAGCAGTTATACTTGAGGATGGATAAAGCATCTTTGAATAGTCATTGCCCCATCTTTAGTGATATGCATCACTTTCTCCTCTGCCTATGCAAGGAAGAAAATAATGTCTTGATCACAACAAACATGGGGGTGGAGGGGCAGAATTTTTAGTTTATCATTTATAGAACATTATTTTAAGCAAACTTGGACCTCTAGAAACTGTAAGCTTTCAAAACAAAGCTACATTTTAGCACAGTAAATCCATTTCTGCAAGTGCTTTTCAACCTGCCCCTGCATAATTTGTAGGGAAGGACAACATATTTTAGTAGGCCAGTGGGTGGCATGGAGAAAAAAATCTCACACCCTTAAGAGTGACAAGTGCTACAAATCCCCAAAGTACTCACAGTCAATATTGTTGTGCAGCATGCGGACACACTGCTCATAGAGCGTGAGCATCTTCGAAAGGCAGGCTGCCTTAGAGCCAGAGTAAACCTGCATTTTGGAGTTCAGTCTCTGTCCTGTGAATTGAACTATCTCACTGACTTGCTGGGGTGCTTCTACAACTGGTGCTGCAGATACTGCAAGCAAAACATCAAGCAGGTTTCACAAGGCTTTAAACATTCAGCTCTGAGATAAACATATATTACTTTTACTTACATATACAAAGTATTTTCTTAATACAAAATTACTGCATTACAACAGTAATGTGTGGGACTCTTGCATGTATTGTAAATTGCAGAAGTCCATTCACTATCATCTAACTCCAAGATGTACACTGCAAGTGAGCAGCACCAACTCAAACCAGTCTTGCATTATTTATCTCTGGTCTACATGAGCTGAATTCACACCTTGATTGCTCTCTTACCCATCTACCTTATTGATCCTCCTGATTTACCATAGAGAAGCCAGAAGCTGCAATAGCAGCCATGTTCCAAGATCCCAGTGGTTGGAAACCACTGAAACATCAGAAGAGCTGCTAGGGGAACCACTGGTACTTTATGTCACCTACCTATAATGATGCTAGTGGTTCCTATGCCAAAGCTAGACCTAGTGCCTCATATATTTGTTTTACCTAAGATAATTTCTGCCAAGGCTTTGCCTGCTCTAAGGTATAGACATGAGTAAAGATAAATGGAGCCTGTAGAACAGCCATTTGGTTTATGCCTTCACCAAGTCCATGGTAACCTTCCTCAGTATTCCTTTACTCAGCAAGCCATAAGAAGGAAGGCCTTATAACTCCCTTCAGCTTCAACATGATTCAACAGATGAGAAAGTGAGGCCCTTCTTTGCCTCTGTCATGGATTGATGAGCTAATACAGCTTATTGGAAAAGGGGATAAAACATTTCTACACAGAGCTATAAAAACCTACACTATTTCACATTTACCAGCCTTGTATATTACTTACCTGTAAAGTCTGCAGCATATGGGGGAGATGATTCTGAGATGCCTGGCAGAGTTTTAGGTAGTGGAGTATTAAGAAGCTCTTGGAGGGATGCCACTTTGGCCTGTGCACAGTCAAGGAAAGATTGCTTCAATATTATAAATTTGAGGCTAATCAGGCTTAAAATAAGCCACAATAAACCCCCAAACATTTATGCAAATCCAAAAATCAACTAGGATAACTAGAATTTACTCACAGGATTACTTTGCAGTATATACTTTCATACTCCACTTACCAAGACTATACCAAAAAGGGAACTTAGTGGGACATCTGCAATTAGCACAGAAAGATTAAAGAACAGAGTAGATATGTAGAGCTAACCGGCTTTCAGATAAATCATTATTGAAGCATGCAGTGAATGAGGCAAAACTGCAAGATGACAAAAGCATAATTCTAAAAGACAAGAAACAGCTTTAACCTAGTCCTATCAAGTCTCCTAGATCACACTCAGTAAGCCATTTAGCCTAAAACATTCACAGCTAATCCCCTAAAAAGGGATTTAAAGATGCAGCAGCCTGTTAAGTATGGGTCCTACAAATGGATCAGATGCAACATCTAAATTGGGTCTCAGGTGTCCTCCAATTGCAAGTCAGGCACTAACAGCCCAAAACTTGCATTCCCTGCACTTCATTTAAGTATCTATAGTAACTTTTCACAACTGCTTGAATATCTGAGGTTTTTCCTTAAACAGTTTATGTTAGAGTATCATACATAAGCTGCTACATTAATATTTCCCCATCTGGGACAGAAGAGACTACATTCAGATTGAAGATCTTCCATAATAAAACCCGAAAGCTTTCACATCACAGTGAACTCTAAAGATAACTCTAATTTTCAGTGCACAAAAGGTCATAATTTAAAAGGTCTAATCAACAAGTATTTTTGCATACACATTTTCTCAGAGGAGCTACTTAAGCTTTCTGCATTTCAAGAGAGTAGGCCAGCTCAGATTAATATGTATAATCAAGTTTTATATGCAATAATGCATTTAAAGAATGTTCAGTTCCTCTGCAAACCTTAATAGTCACTATTAAAGAACCACAGCATCTGACAAAAGGACTGTTCTATACACAAAGAGCTGCAGCAGCCACAAACCAGGATGGTCAAGAAAGAAAAAAGGTGGATGTCTTTCCAAAGGTAACTGCCTTTGCATTTTGCAAGTCAAATACAGGTTAGTCTGTAAGGATCAAACACTATTGTAGTATTAGAAACAATGCTAAAAATAATTAAATTGAAAACTGTATCTCTTTTCCTCCCCCATTATTGTAATTATTGGCAATTGCAATGCAGCTGATATAGAGCCATGCAATCTGTTCCTTAAAATAAATACCAATACATTTCAGTGAAATTAAAAGTCCAAAGCACTTGCTTGTCTTCAGTTTATCTGCTGTTATCTCAACCCTGTAGTGGTTTACCTTTTTACTGGGAGTTTCTGACTGATCACTCTCAGTTTTTTTTACATTTTCAACTCCCTCTTTTGTCTGAGAAAGTTTTAAAGTCTTTTGTGGCAATGAGCTGTTCTTCTGTGTACTGCACTTCTTTGGCTGCGCAGCTGTAGAACAAGCCTTTCTCTTTCTTTTGTTGGTAACCTCATCATAAGTAAGATAAGATTCAAAAGACATAGTAGGGGGTTCAAATTCCTCATCACTAGATGATTTGGCTTGGTCTTTCATGACAAGATTTTGTTCTGGTTTCTTCACACGTTTAGGATTTCTCTGTTTGGAAGCATCCTTACTAGGCTTTTCCTTCAGGGGTAGTAAGTCTTCCTTGGCTGCAGAGGAATGCTGCTTTTCTGACATTTTCTTGCTCTTTGTGGAGGTGCTCTCTTTGAACTCACTTTCTTTAGGCAGAGAACTGGTACCCTGGGAAGCATGCTTAAAACCACTGCTGCTACATTCTTTATTATCACATTCTTTTAGAGACTCAGAATTTGTACTTTGATGGGTCTTTTCACTACAAATATGCTCCTTATTCAGCTTTGTAATAATGGGAGCACTAATGGAATTTCTAAAGGCCGGTACAGATGTTTCAGGCTTCTCTGAAGGCTTAATCTCCTTGGAAACAGAAGATTTCTTTTCACATTTTTCTTCTTCATTATTTTTTCTTCCCCTCTGATCACTGCAACAATAAAAAAATTACATCCCTTTCTGCAGCTGATGCTAAATTCTTAAACAATCTGTTTTTCTGATATTAACTAAAAGCATAAAATCACACCATGTGGCATAGTTTCACAAAACCCACAACTTAGATCTGCACTGGGTTCTTACTCTTCCATTATCAGCACAGAATCACAGAGCTCTTGGGTCCAGCACTGCCAAATATTGAAACAAGAATTTATAGCAAAACAAGTGGGAAGTAAGGACATAACCCAGAGCAGGAAAACAAACCTGGCACTACTAACTGCTTATAACATGCTGGATACCACTTTTCACAAAGCTTCCCTGCATGCTTTATAACAGACATGGTGCTTGAAATAACTAGGAGTCAGAAAAATTTACAGCATGCTCTGTAGGTGACACAGATTAACAGGTCAGCCTTTATGATTTGCTTATCACAGGTTCTGGTATTTTACTTTCCTGTTGTTTGAACAACTTCAGATTTAAAATGCACTATTTAGTCAAACTATTCCCTTTGCTTTCTCAGCTCAACTGTCTGGAACTGCTGGAACCCCATGAAACATCTAAAGCAGAGTGGGCCTGGCCATGGCAGTGGTGGCTGCTTCAGTCTCAGAAGAAACTGCATCTCTCCACTGTGCCTTCTCCAAGGTTGGAAGGCCCTCTCAGTCCACAAGAACATTACAAGATAAACCTCTATACAAGCACATCACTGCAGAACTGCCTCATTTAACCACCACCTCTGTGAAGAAAGGGCAAGTTTCCCAATGTCCTGAAGTGCAGAGCAGTGCCCATCACAGTTTAGTCCCATTTGCACCAGCTGGGACCTAAGAACTTGTGCCAGTCACAAAAAGCAGCTGCAGAGTGCCAACTGCCTAGTTGACCAATAATGATTTGATTGTTTTCCTCATATTTTACAACTTCATTCTCATTTTTTGCATTCAATTCACATTCCAATTCAATGTACATGTGCCATTCCAAACACCTTCCTAAGTTTCTAATCAGTATTTTAAAATTACACTATAGCATAATTAACTTGAAGGAAAACAATTCACACCTACCTTTTACTTTCTGGAGAAATAAGCTTTTTCCATTGTTTTAACAGACTTTTAGCTACATTCCCAGCAGTGGCATGTTCCCTAAAACTCTTAACTGTTTTGTCTATGCCAGTTTCCTGTTGAAGATAGTGCAAGAAAGATGGGCAGAATAAATCACAATTCTCATCCCAAATAAAACCTCCTCTAAAACTACTACAAACAATATTAGCCTAGTATTCAGGGCAGTCCTATGGAAGCCAAAGAATAAATGCCCTCTTTATACTGCAAACAGAATTGAAGGAAGTAGTTATTTATAACCAAATATGGGGAACAAAATGCAGGCTTAATTCATAAAACTAAGATAAGTAATTTTCCTCCATTAAATGCACATATTTCAGGAATTTTGCTTCTCTCAAATGCTTAAGCCCACAAAATGCATCAATTCAAATTTCCTTTAGGCTTATGAAGTACATTTGAGCATATGAGAGAGCATATATGTTGGGCATGGTGTAATATAAAATACATTTCAACCAGCAGTACAGGGTTGAGGGGTCTGAGCAGGAGAGTTATTTTCACAATACCATTGTGTCTTCAAGTCTCATTCTAGTGTGTTTTGTTTAAGCAAAAATATCTTGGGGACTTTGAGTGTTTGTAGAATCACAGGTGATTTTAATCCTGGTATTATCAGTAAGCATCTCTGATTCACAAACCCTCGCCTTTAAGATGCACACAAAACATGGAATTCAGTAGGTTCACTGCAACCTGTGAATGCTCTTGCTAGCCAGTGAAATTATACTCCTGTGAAGTCTGAGCTATATACTTTACTTCCACATAATCAGCTCAGCCACTAGAAAGGGCTTCCTTACATTCACTTCAAGTATATTTAGTTTATATATAATTTGAGCAATCTGATTTGGTAAGTCAGTTATTTGCAAACAGATGGAAGAAATCTGGTGGGACTACTTCATAAAGCTATTTATATTCTTCAAATGCATTAAAAATATGTGGAGCCCTCTGCTGCAAGACATCACTTTCCTCTATTGGACTTGAAGGCTTCCATCAAAGTCTGTCCCATTATAAAGCATGCAAAATTTCTGGAAACATGAATAATCTGCAGAAACCCTTTGCCATTTTAAAAAACTAATTGCAATATGAGATTATGTATTTTTATTGGAAAACAAAATAAATATTGATTAATTTCAGTAGAAGTCTGCCTGTGTCTAGGCAGGCAAATGCCTTAACCTGAATAAGCCATCCAAATATCTTGGCAACTATATTTTTCCTCTTACTCTTCAAAGAATTCTCTCAAAAAACCCACATTTTTCTACTTTTCAAAACACAGAGACATTGCTTATAATAGCTAGAAGCTTCACAGTATGAAAATATTTAATACAGAATTTGATAGGATGCAGCTTGGATGAGAATAAAAGTCACAGGAATCATTACTTGGGATTCCTGGTCTTTAAATGCAAGAAACTAACTTCGAGCTGCTAACGAAACATGGAAGAGTTAGACAATTGGCCTAAAGAATGGTTCACCCAAATTTGCTTGAAGCATTGATTGAAGGCAGTTTTACAGTGAAAAGAAGCCAGACTGATTAGCAAAGTGCCCTCTATATGCTCTGTTCCCTTCTCAGTACTATCACTGACAGAAGACTGCATTTATCAAGCTGGATGACCAGCTTCTGGAAAATGAATCTAACCAAATAGGACATAAATTCAAAATTATAAAAAGCAACATGTTTACCACTTCTACAAATGCATACTCTTGACATTTACATAGTAATTCACTATAAAAGAGTTTAATGTATTATTACTGATCACTTACCACTAAAATATCCAGTGATAAATCCAAACCTTGTAGTACCTTAAGTGTTTTTATAATCTGGAAGGAAACATTAGATTTATTGTTTTAAACAAATACTTGGAAATCTTATCCTGTTCTTCTCCTCCACATTCACATATTTCATCCAAAAATACACAATAGCATTAAAAGGAACATCCAGTAACTCCTGGAAAACGTAAGCACTCCTTTACTGCACATCAGGGCAGTGTTTGCAGTCTGTGCTGTGAACCAGTAAGGTCCTGCCAACCCCTCAATTTCATAACAACAGAAAATCCATAGATAGTTTGAATTTACTGCTACAGAGATTACAGTAAAAATCAATAACACAGTAGTAGACACTACATATCCTACTCATCCTGTAGCAGTGGCCCTCATTTGCCACAGAGCCAGTACAAAAGCTGCATTATGCAAGCCACCAAGCAAAAATCAGCAAGCCTCACACTCAGCAGCACTACTCCATCAGTCCAGGCCAAGAAAGGACAATAGAGCTGGACAATAGAGCCCAGACTGCACAAAATAAGGTTTGGAAAACATAACTGCAATTTGAATTTTAACAAAACAAGCTCGAGCTAGAACAACTGTTTTCTTTTGCACTGTCAAAGCTCACACCTGTTACAAAACTCAACCCTTCCATAAAAGCAGGAAATATTTTTTCACACACAAAATGCTCATCTTCCTATGAGAATTGTTTTAATAACAAAGAAGTCTCATCTATAAGCAGAGTATAAATTTCAACAGCAACATAACCCAATTTATTTGGCAATGGGTATATAGCACCCCAGAGTCTTGCAACTAATCATACACAGTAAATTTGTCTCATCTTTCTGTCATCATTTAAGAAGGCATCCCCCGATTTAGTGTTGCCACTGAAACACTTCCAACCACACACACGAAGCTGTATTATGGAGATGACAGAATTAATGCACAACTGAAATAGCAGCATTTCAGAGATCTTTCACAAAGCCTGAAATACTAGTCAAGTGTTTCAGATATTGACACTTCTCAGTGTAACAGCAGGAACATAAAACACACTACCCAGAAATCTTCTGGCAACAAAGACAGTTATATTAATTTAAATAACCAATGAACTGTCATTTATTATATTAGATATGGCTTCTGAAATGGCATTGCAGGATGTGGAAGAGGTACTAAAAATGAGTAGCAAGCTCAAAGAAACAATTTACAAATTGCACTCCAGGGATATATTGCTCTACTGCTGCTCTAACTTTCATTGTTCCTATAGTGCACCAGAGTAGTGGAATCCCACACTTGACGCTGATCTTCATTGTGCTCAGTGGGCTCTATCTACACACCTGCCCTGCAGCTCTTCTGTAAATCATCCACCCTGAAACTGTGCTTCTGAGTCTAGACAAGCACAGGGGAAATGCTTCACAGCCTGGGAAAATGTGAGACAAGGTAAGACAAACACCTAGGACCAGAGGTAACAAATCAAATCTCCCCCAAGAAGTTCAGCTAGCTACAAAATGGCAAGATACCTAAAAAAACGACAAAACCCCCACCAAACAAAACAAAACAAAAAAAAACCCCAAGCTTCCTCACCAAGATTTCAGAACCACCACAAAAGCCATATGAAGTTCTGCTTACCTTTAAGATAAGGCACTCCCCAAGAAAAACAGTAATTGCCCACAATGTTAACATAGCTTCTAATGCTTGAGATGATCAGTGTCATTTTAGTTCACTTTAATTAAAAGAATATATATCCTTATTGATTTAATTTATTTTGCAATGAAAAAGGAAGTAATCCAATGCTGACACTTTATATTGTGATCTTTAACATGTCTAGATAATCAAGCAGTGCAAACCACTGGGAATAAATCCCATTTCTTTTGCCAGAGACAAACCTATTCATGGAAGAATACGAAGGGAAGTTCTCATCAAGATGCAGAGAACAGGGGTTTTGAATCGTTTCTCTTGATGGATTTTGGACTAAGTTAACTCAAAGTTGAGTTTATTTCAGAAGAAAAAATTCAGGAAGCAGGCGATTACTATTCATACAACTTCAAACCAATAGGCTAAATTACAAAAGTCCCTAGATGACAAGCATGTTCAAAAGCAGTCAACACATTTTAATGATAAACAGAACTTTCAAAGTTTTCTAAATACAGACCACTGCTCATTTTGGTTACTTGACATGTATATCATATTTGGAAAATTAGGACAAATAACACTGTTTCATTTTAAAAAATAGAAAAAATGGATCAGACACACTGATAAGGTTTTTAGAAGTGATACCAACCATTTAGAAGCAGGGAACGGCTCAGGCTGCAGGGGAATCAGCAGCTCTGCATGTACACCACTAGTACAAGACTCCCTTCTGTAACTGGACAAAGTAAATAGCCACATCCAGCCTACTAGTAGGAATCATACATCTCCAAGTTCTTGGGATTTAGAACCAAACTTACTTACATACAAAATGAGAAAATAAGTGAATATGATTTGTGGCAAGCATCTGTAGCAGCAGAGAAACTTTGTATGTATCCTGTTTGCTACAGATCTCTGATTTCTCTACCAAAGACAAAGCACAAATACCAAGCTCCAGTATCTATTGGGCTTTGGAGAAAGGTATACTGGGAACCACAAGACACAGTAAAGTCTGTCACCAAAACCAGAGCTTGCTAGAAACACCAACTTTGTTGTCATGATACCTATATATATAGTATACCATTATAATTATTGCATAAAGTAAGGCAAAATGATAAAGCCTGTTCTGAGCAGGCCTTCAAAAACAAAATAAAGAATTTCCTGTACCACAGCATTTGTGGGCTATCTGACTCTTATCTCACTGGACTGGATCTGGCAATTTCTTTAAGGAAGACCATCCATATACACATAATACATATGTGACCCTCCACTGGTTTTCAGATTATTTTACTTCACATACCATTATCAGCTATATCCTTGTGGAAAAACTCTACCAACTTTAAAAGAGACTGTAAACTTCACAGAACAATTTTGAAGAAAAGGTATCTTCATACACAATTCCTGGGCTAGTCTACATAATTCCTAAATACTGATTTATAAAGTGTGATCAAAACCCTTTAGGAGTGGGGTTTTTTTCCATAAAATAAATTCCAAGAAAAACCAAGACCTAGGTCTTCATGCAATATCAACAGGCAAAGCCTTATAGACAAATTGAGACCCGGCACCCACACAGTGGTGTGAAACAAAAGTAAAGATGACAGTAGGAACAAAAGCAAGCAAAGATATAGGGAAGAAGGAAAACCAGGCTGGAATTTGGAACTTTGAAATTTGGAATAAGCAATGGGAAAGAAGAACGTAAGCAAACAAAATTTTCCAGAGCCACAACTGAAAGCAAAGTGGTAACAGCAGCTGCCAGGTGCACTTGGTTTGGTCATTTCCCACTACAGCAGTGTGCTCCATCATCTTTTGCACAAGTGTTGTACAGTCTCCTCTTATTTTCCTATCTGAGCCTGGAACCTCAGGAAGGATGAAACCCATTAACAGGTTCTCAGACCATCTGCTCTCAGGAGACTCAACATTTCTCTACAGCAACTCCTGTTTTCTCTCCTTCCTCTCTCAATAGCTGCAATTCTCTTTCAAAGATATCCCTATGATTCTTTAGCTTATTCTCTTCTGTAACAAAGCCTGTGAAATTCCATCAGGTCAACGACTTCTGGCTGAGCTAGACAACTCATTTGAAAGAGCACCGGGACTTTGAGGAAAACACCTTAGAAAAACCCAACTCCCTCCCAAGCAGATAATCCTATGCCCTCATCTAACAAAAACAAAACAACAACAACAAAAAAACCAAAAACAAAAACCTCCCCCAAACAACAACAACGATGACCACCAAAAAACACCCACAAACAAAAAGACCCCAAACACAGCTGTTCACCTAAAACAATTGCCTAGTTTTGTTTTCAGCTGCTAAATTAATGATCTGTTAATTACACTAAAGAAGCTTTCTTTCAATCATCTTACACATCACAGAAATAAATGTAAATAATAATCACACACTTTACCTTGGCTGTTTAGTTTCATTAAGTTATGCTAGCCAGAGCTACAGCTATTCTCTGGCTATCTGATTATCTTTCCAGTTTGGCCAGTGTTGTTTTTAAAAACAGTCCTGAGAACAGGACATAATATTCCTGTAATTGTCCCTCTAATGCTATATAGCAATAATAACATAACCCTGCTAAGCTACCCAAAGATAGCATTTACTCCATAAGCCACTGCGCTCTACTGCAATTTCATGCTCAACTGGTGATACATCAGAGCTCCAAATCATTTTCTGAGTCAATGCTTTCCAAAATACAGCCTCCTATCCTGAGTGACCTATATTCTGAGCTCCTAGCTGTGACTTTCCACTGAGCCATGGTAAAACATGTGTTGCCCAAATGAATGTAGCCTACCACATGATCAAATTTGGTTTCTAGAAAGGACTCTCTTCATTTGATACGAATCATTTCAGTATGTGTAGCATTTCCCTATGAGGTTTGCTGTTTTCTAAATTAAGGAAGATTTCAGTAGCATCATGTCCCAAAGAGATGCATAATCACTCTCCTACCCTCCAGAAAAAACACCACAAACCCACAACCCAACATTGTTTCCTGATTAGGTCTGGCACTTATTTTTGCTGAGTGCAACTGAAATCAGTTTTATGTGCTATATCAGGCACTGCTACTCTAATCAGCATCACACAGAAGCAAGTCACATGCCTTGAAGCTTGCATACATTTACAACAATTAGTGTCATCCAGATACAATTTGAGGTACATCTGGCAGAAGGTATCTACGTAACATCTCATTGAGTAGTATGGATCATGGCACCACCCATTAACTCTACATCAGCTACATCTTAACATCATGCTCAGTGTGTTCCTTTATGATCAATGCCAATGAAGACCATTTCACTGACCTTTAACACTAGCACAGTACTTTTTTCCCCATACCTTCCCTAGAACCATAAACATCATTCACTAACTGTTCTTTCCTTTGTCAAGTCTCTGAAAACTCAGTGGGTAGCTATCAAACCTCACACATTAAGACCCCTTTCAAATGGACAACTGATATTCTGCATGGTTATCAAAAACTTTTTAGCAATATTAAAAAGTCCACAGACAAATATTATTCTCAGTATGGAGCAGAAGTATTCAACAACAACAACAACACTTGCCTACCTACACATCTGTAATATAGATTTGTAATTCTTTTTACAAATTTCTAGAACTCTCCTCTTTGCCTTTAAAGATATTAACCACATAGTTTCTCTTATTAGGTTCAACTTCTGTCAGGAGTACCTTTCATGACTGGCAATTTACAGCTATCTCACTTTTCTCAGAAACTTACAGTTTCTCACTTTTCCTGCTACTCCTTCGGCTCTGTTACCCATAAATACTTCTATTTCACTAGGCAGTTTTAGCAGGGACAGAAGTGCTGCAGCACCACCAGCAGCTCCATTTTATGCAGCACCTACTTGCAGCTATGCTACATAAAAACATTGTATTTGCTCCCTTAATGAATCCGAATTAGCCAGAGTTTCTCATTTACCACTTTGGTAGAATGCTTTGAAACTTACTGGTTTGGGATCACTTAAAAACTTATTATCTCTAGAATTGTTTCTTTTCCTTTGCTACCTCTTGTTCAAATAGCATATCAACACTAATCCAAAGCACAAATTCATACACTGTAATAGCTGATCATTTCTGTAGCATAGGAAGAGCTTAGGTTCATTGAACTGCAAATTAAAACTTCTGAAGAAGCACCTGCACAGATATTTTCATTTTAGACAGATATTGTCTACATCACAGGCATTCAAGAAGATAAGCCATTATTGGCTATGGAAATCAGTATTTGCTCTATATGCATACACACACACTTTGAAAATACACTGTAGACATGATTAATAGCTAAGCTTCTCATCAACTACCAAATATAATGCCATTTTTACTGCTGTCCTCTGCCTCCAACCACAAACTTGTATCAAGTTCTAATGCCTTTGAAACCCATCAAGGTAAAAGCGTCCTGTACTTTCAAAGCGAATATGACCCTCCAAAACAAGAATTTTAAAAAAAACCCAAACCAAGCAAAAATCACATCACTCTTTCAAATACATCTTCTTCAGTTAAATATAATCTATTGTTTCATAAAACGCTGAGGCCAATTTGGCACACACTACTTTGCTTCCATTTCCTTGCGAGTGCCGGCTGCTGCTCAGAGAGCGGGGCGTGCCTTGGTCCTCTCTGCCCCACAGCCTGGGGATGTCCTCTCTGTGCTTTGGTCCCCTCTGGTCCCCTCTGCCTCACAGCCTGGGGATGTCCCCTCTGCCCCACAGCCTGGCGGGGTCCCCTCTGTGCCTTGGTCCCCTCTGCCCCACAGCCTGGGGATGTCTCCTCTGTGCCTTGGTCCCCTCTGCCCCACAGCCTGGGGATGTCCTCTCTGTGCCTTGGTCCCCTCTGCCCCACAGCCTGGGGATGTCCCCTCTGCCCCACAGCCTGGCGGGGTCCCCTCTGTGCCTTGGTCCCTTCTGTCCCACAGCCTGGGGGCTTCCCCTCTGCACCCCCAAAGCCCAGCACAGCTTCAGCACCTGCTCTGATGGCGCTCCCTACTCATCTCTGCCTGCTTCAGGTGTCCCTTAGCTACTCCTGGCAGGTGCTGAGCAGCCTGGCCACCCTTCAGGGGTTGTTTCAGAAGAACAGCTTAGTCCTTCTTGGACCAGGAGGAATAACAAGGCAGGGCGTGACAGGCCCCGCTCCTCGTAGATGTGCGCCGTTAAAACCAAGCAGAAGCTCCTATTTCGCACACAACAACTCTTACGAACACAGCAATAACAGCCCTGCAGCTGCCGCGTTCAGGCCCCGGGCCGGGTACCTCCGCGGGCTGCTGCGCACAGCGCAGCCGCTCCTGCAGCTCCCGCAGCCGCCGCGCAGCGCTCCGCCCCTTCTCCGCCATGGCACCGCCGCCGCCACCGCTCCGCCCTTTCTCCGCCTTGGCACCGCCGCCGCTCCAGCTCGACTCGGCTTCGGCGCCGGCACCGGGGCTCCTCAGCCCCCGCCCGGCCTTCTTGTAGCCGCGCCCGCTCCGCCATTGTCCATTGATGCCGGCCGGGCTGGTTGTCGGGAGCAGCGGCCGGACTGGTTGTTCGCTGCCCAGCTACCGGCGGTACCAGCGCGGGCTGCGTGCTTTGCTCTGCCCGCTGGACTCCATTCGAATGCACAGTGCGGTACTGAGCAAGCACAGCGTAGCGGGGTGAGCCCGTGGAGATGAGTGAGGGAGCGGCCTGCCCAGGGAGCGCCGCGGCGTGCGCTGTGTCCCTGCCGGGGCCGGCCCGTCGGGGCGGCCGTGCCAGCCTCGGGAGCAGCCCCGGGCAGGCCCTGTGCTGCGGGCGGCCCGTGGGGCGCGGGCAGTGTCACTTGCTGGTGCACATCTGTCCTGTTACCTGCAGTAACCCCGGGGCCCGTGGCATCTCTGGTGACTGCGTGGCAGCGAGGCAGCCCTTTGGAAGGGTGCCTTGTGTTGGGGTAGCGAGGCCGAGCCATGAAGTCGCGACGGCGCCCACAGGCAGCCCACTGCAGTCCCGACTCGGGCTGAAGGGGACAGGCTTTTCTTTAGGTCCTGCTTTATTTACAGCCTGATGTCTAATGCTTTTTTTTTTTTTTTTTTCTTTTTTTTCTTTTCTTCAGAGGACCGAGCACTTCTGGGCCCCGCAACTTTCAGCAGGGCTCTCCCATGGATTACCTAAAAAGCTTATGAGGAGGAATCAGACTTTGGGCTGTGTGAACTGCTGATCTGAAACGAGATCTCTGCCATGGAGCTTGCCGGGGCTGAGCATGGGCTTGTAAAACTCCCAAGCTGAACAAGTCCCTCCTAAAAACGTGTGTTTGCAGGATTTCATGTGAAGTTACTAGAGATGTAATGAAAACAGGTACACAGAACACCTTTCAGCCTTTAAAGTGGTGTGTGAGGGAAGTGTTTAAAAAAAGTGCATCCAGTCTGAACTACACCGGAATTTTAAGTAGGCAAAAGTCTGGTGTTTGCACGTTAGGATTGCTGCTCTTGCAAAATAGATCTTATTACAGTTTGGCACACTTTATAGCAAAATCATCAGCAGAGAAACCAAAATAGCTGATAGAGCAATACAGTAGGTAGAGCACTCTGGTTGGAAGCGGAAAAAATAAATCCAGGTTCCTGATGCACTGTCTCTCCAGTTACCATATTCATTGTTTTTATTTAACAGAAATAATTAACTGATCTTCACAGTATGTAGAGACTTCATCAATCCTACCTTAAAATAGGCCATTCACAACTAGTTACTCTTCAGTTTTCTGGCCCAAATAGTATAATATTATTTATACAAAGTGGCATTTATGCAGAAGAAATTTTCAGAAAAATTCAGCCCACACCAGCATTATGATTAAAGTCATTACTGAGTAGGGAAGTTGAGGGTCAGATTGTCATACGGATTATGTGATTGAAGCTGGAATTCCCATATGTTGTTTGAAAGCCTAATTATCAAACTACTGGATTTCCTGGCATGAGGAAGATCTTGCTGTCCAATTATTCTGAAAGATCATGATTTTGTGACAGTGAAGACAATGTTTAAAATCTCAAAATTTTTCCTAGAACAAGAAAAATACTTTTAGCCCAGACCTAACTGAAGCATTTTTCATATTGCTTGTCATAATTGTCCAGAGGAAAGAATTCCAAGTTTACTCAGTCCTTCAAAACTGCAGCCAATGCTGATTATTACAAGGATTTGTTTGTTTGGCATTGATGCACGACTCCTCTTAGGAAGAAGTGGGCTTGACATACACACAAATACAGTTCCAAAATTGCCCTGACACTACATGCTCAAGGGGTGTGTTGTACCATCAGCTCTGCTGAAGGCTTGCAAACTCTCTTCTGACCTTTAAGGACTTCCCTATGCTCTACTGCCAGTGCTTAGTGAGTTTCCAAGGACATATTGAAACCAGAAAGAGGAATAGGCTTTGTTTGAGCTCAAGAGAAGAGCCTGGTGAGAATTTCAGGGGATGGATCAATGAGGCTTGACTGGCAAAACTAGGCAAGGAGGTGGGAGGAAATGGTCAAGTACAGGGGGAGGTCTGAGTGACCCACAGGGGCTGGGTGCCTTGCTGAACACAGTTCCTCAGAGCCACCTCTGTGAAATCAAGCTCTCTGCATTTGTTCCTAACATGTTGTTTTTACATTAATTCAGCAGTTTAAAAAAACCCCCATTTCTTTTCCATTTCCTTTTTTGAAAAGACTGCAGTTCCCACTGAAATTCAGTATGCTTTCACAGTTACCTCTTGTCTGCATAAGGAATTTCACCCTTCCTAAAGGCATTACTGGTGTGATTACCCAATTCATTCAGATTAGTGCATTTGAAGATCCACCTGGAGCCCATGGAGATCCACGAGGGATGCAGAGATCCACCCACAGCCTGTGGGGAAGGTGCCCATGCCACAGCAAGTGAATGCTTGGAGGAGGCTGTGATCCAGTGGAAGACCCAAATGGAGAGAGAAGCCCCTGCTGCCAGGCTGGAGCAGCCTGAAGGAACTGCACCCTGTGGATGAGAGACCCATGCTGCAGCAGTTTTGGGAGGACTGCTGCTCATGAGAAGAGAACCATGCCAGAGAAGTTCACAGAGAACTGTCTCCCCTGGGAGGGACCCCATGGCCTCACAGGGGAAGGACTCCTCTCCCTGAGCAGCAGAAGGAAACCTCAGGTGACAAACTGACCCAACCCCCATGCCCTGTCTCCCCGTGCTGTCGGTGGGAAGGAAGGAAGGGGAAACTGTTTTCAGGGCTTATTTTATGTCTCATTATCCTCCTCTGATTTTTGTGAGTAATAATTTAATTTTGCAACTTAGGTCGAGCCTGGTTTGCCCTTGAAATATTTTTCCCTTATCTCACTCATGAAACCTTCGTTATTTTTGTCTTCTCTGCCCAGCTCTAGCAGGGGAGGGTGAGCGAATGACTCTTGTCACATTGGCATGCACTCATTGGCATTTGGCCAGTGTCAAAACACCACAACATAGTAGATGGAGACTCCCTTCTTACAGGAAATCACAAGGAAAAGGTGAAGGGGGATGACTGCAAATTACTCCTGAGAAGATTATGATTTGATACAAGGGGGAAATTTTTGACAATGAGAATATAATCTCCCCAAGGAACTAGGTTGTGGATTCCCCAAAATTGGACACTTGTAAGATTTGCCTGAAGAGGGTGCTGGGCCATGCGGTCAAGACAATCTTTTGCCAAGAAAGGTGGGACAGGTGATCCTTGGTACTTCTTCCAACCTGGTATTCCATGATTCTGTGAAAATGAGGCTTTGTCCTTTATCCAGTTTTTCATAGCTGTGGCCCTATTTTTCAAAAGGAAAGCTGGTTACCTTGTTGTTGTTGGGAGGGCTGAGCCTTATGTCACTCTCCTCCACTCTCATTTCACACATTTGACTGACTCTAATTTCCTATTCTGCTTTTTCATTCTTACCTTGTGATGTAGCTCCACCCACACAGCGATGCCCTTTTGTTCAAAATGACAAGTGTTACTTTGCAGCAGTTGTTGTAAAAGTCCATCTGAGCCTGAAGGCAGCCAAGTAAATCTGTATGATTAAGCATCATACAAAGCACAGCCAAGAGAAATCTTTCTGTTCTCAGACTTCCACTTCCCCCAGTACTCTTCCCTTCCCATGCAGACACTTGCACTCTTTTTCTCTCTCCCATGGGATGAAATTCTCCTGGGATGTGGAGGTTTGGCTTTAAATTATTCCTGAGGTTGCCTGGTAAGGATGTGGAGATAAATTATTCCAATGTATGGTATAACCCCCAAGTCAGGATATACACATGAGAGACAGAAGATCAAAGTTCACATCTCTGAAAATATATCAGGATATGAGCCATAATCTTTGAAAGCTGAGGCAAGTCTTTATGGAATATAAAGTCTTTATAGTCTCATAGGGTTTTTATGGAAGCAGTGACCTAACTCCACATAAGAGAACATGACTGAATCCCCATCAGCTGCTCTCCTTTCCTCTGCCTGGAGTTAAGCATGGAAAATCTAAGAAAGTGTAAAGTGACAGCTTTTCCATGGTGTTTTCTGTGAGCTATTTTAGGTCATAGAATAATCACAGAATGGGTTTTGATAAGACCTTCAAAGACTATGTAGTTCCAACCCCCCTGCCATGGGACATCTGCTAGACAAAGTTGTTTAAAGTTCCATCCAACCTGGCCTTGAACACTTCCATGGGCATCCACAGCTTCTCTGCACATGCGGTTCCACTGCCTCACCACCCTCATCATAAAGTCTCTTCCTTAAGTCCAGTCTAAACCTGTGTCTCTCCCTAACCACAGGGCTTTCACCCAGGCTCCCAGCTGGGAGCTGGGGAACCCAGTGCTTCACCCTACACTTACCTGAGGCAGTTATTACCTGCTGTAGTTATCTTCACCTTCCCCTCCCTTTCTTCCCCCACACCTGTGCAATTGCAGGATCCAGGCTTGTCCTCCTGATTTCCAGTGGCTGGGCAGCCCAGGGAAGCTGAGCTCCCGTGGCTGGGCAGAGGCAGGGAGCAAGGCATGGAGAGGAGGGGTCATTTTAAAGAGCACTCGAGCACAGGCTCCGGTCTCTCCCGCTCACTGTGACAGAGAAGTGCCTCACTGAAAACCAGTGAGCTGGGACTTAAGTGGCCTCTGATCTTTCTCACTCTTTTTCCCCCACAATTCCTCTGTTTTTGTGTTAACATTTTCCAAGGAAGACGCATTTTCACCGACAGCTCTGGGACAGTATCTTTCTGAGGAGGGTAAGAGGTTTTTAACTCCTCACTTTGATAGTTTTTATAGGGTGGCATTTTAAAGCAGGGGGGAGGCTGGTTGGTATAATGCATTGTTTTGGGACCCTAGGTGTCTTTTGGCATGACTGGTACTTAAGCTAAAATAAAGCAGGTGAAAGCAAGCAATCATAGAAAACCAAATCACTCAGAGTTTTCAAAGTTCAGTAACTTGGTTTTATTATAGGATTATTGGACTTGTTTCAGTAGGTTTGCATGTCCCGTCACTTACAGTGCTTGTACACTAAGCTAGCTTGTGAAATTTCTGCTGATGAAAAAGCATTTCTCAGGAAAAGACTTTGGATAGTGAGCATTTTTGAACAGAGAGCTTAAAATGTATTTAAATGAGCTCTTCAATGAGGCAATAAACATTAAGTGCTACATGTATTAAAAATTTAATTATAAGTCTCTAAAAATACTTAGAACAACAGATAAGGCTGTCAAAAGAATATGCTGTCACTAACTTTAAAATTGTGACTATTAATATGCAAAGCTATAACTATGTGTGTAACATACAAAGTTATCCAGAAGTTTTGTTTTGATTTTTTCCACATCAACAAATATACGCGACACTTGCAACATCTGAGGGTTTTTGCAACAAAAGTTGTGTTAAACAGCCAAGTATACTAAAACACCAGCTATACCTTCAACTGAATCTGTCTTAAAATGGCAAGCTGCTGGGAGGTTGCTATTCTGGGAGGTGACTCTGATAGGTCTCAACAGATGCAGCTCCTGGAATGCAGCCAGAGCGGGGAGCCGGGCAGCAGCTGACCCCCGCGCTGGCACACTGGCATGTCAGGGATCACAGCTCACGTCAGCACAGGCTGACACTGACACTCTGGGCACACATGGCCCTCTGCCTCGCCTGCTCTGCACATGGTGGTCACCCTGCAGCAGCAGCGGCAAAAAACTGCTGCTGCTCACAGGCAGCAACCATTCCTTTCTATAATTAAATTACCGTTTTGTTACATGCTGTGTGCTTAAGGAAGAATGATGTGCTGAGATTCTAGATTGAAATATTACTGAAGTCTTTTTATTTAGTTATCTACAGTAAACCAGTCATTTGATTTATCGTTAATTGGCATTTTTTCATGTTCAAGTTTTTATGACTGCAAGGATCACAAAGAAAATTAGCATGTGTAAATTGTTTTAAAATCAATTTATATACTGGAGATAAATGCTATGTTTGAATCTATTTGAATGCTGATCTCCACAATTCTGTTTAAATTGTGTTATTGAAGATCAGTGCTTTCCTTCAAGTATATTTGCACATCCATATATTTGTTTGAAGTAACTCCTTTGTTACTCGGGGCTCTCTCACATCACATTTGACAAAAAAAAGTGGCTCTTTATTTAATTGAGAGCTCGCCTAGAGCTGATACTTATAATTTAAATATGTGTTCTAATATAACTATGGGACTGATTCTTACCCTCCCATATGAAGAACTTGTTTAAAATAACACATTCTGATAGAGTTTGTGTGACATATTTTCAAATAGAAGTTAGACATCTTCTCCCTACATGTCCACAAAATCCTAAAGGTAGGATTATAGATTTCAAATTATTAATACTGAAAAGCAATCAAAGTACGCTCTGAGGAGAAAGTATTTGCACATGTGAAATGGGAAATAGAACACTATGAGTCTAGAAAATCAAAAGTTATAAAAACGTGGAAGCAGTTTGGAGCAGGACCTAAATGTAAAATCAATCTGACATCATATTAAAATCCGCTTTCTTTTTTATGTCTCATCTGGCTTTTGTTTCTTTAAGAATTTTTCCCAGTCTTAATATTTCCTGGTCAAATTCTGAACTCACCTGTAAGTCTGTAGCAGGCCTAGAGTAAGGATGAACAAATTTGGGGGCATCCATCTTTCCTATGCTTCAGCCTAATGAATTCAGGTCTAAAACATGTCTGATTTAAATAAATGTATACAAAATTTTACACTTTGGCAAACCCATTTAGAGAATTTAATTTTCTGAATGTGGTGATAATAGGTGAATGTTAATTTATGATCTTGTTATTTAAAACAGAAAGAAATTGCTGAATGACTTGTAGGTATATTCTTCACAGTTGAAGTATTGATTGTTATTAATAAGCAGCCATGCTGCAACCTATAACTTAGGAAGACAGATTATCCTGTGTGTTTGGGTTTGTGGCATTATACGTATTGACATAGGTTAGATTTGTTGCATAATCACATAGCTATGAAATTTCATAACTGTGGTGTTTAATTCTATTTTTAGCAAGTGCTTGGCTGTAATATTTCATTGCAGTCATGGCCCCTAAGAAGAAGAATGTGAAAAAGAACAAAGCAGATATCAATGAAACTACTATCATTGTGGAAGATGGCCCCCTAAGTAAACTAAATGGCTTGAATGGACTCTTGGAAGGAGGAAATGGTTTCAGCTGCATCTCATCTGAGGTTTCTGACCCATCATACTGCCCAAACCTCTTGGAAGGTCTAAGCAAAATGAGACAAGAAAATTTCCTTTGTGACTTGACTATCAGTACCAAAACCAAATCATTCAGTGTTCATAAGGTAGTGATGGCTTCAAGCAGTGAATACTTTCACAACATCTTAAAGAAAGACCCATCCACTCAAAGAGTGGACCTCAATGATGTGTCTCCAGTGGGTCTAGCTACTGTTATCACCTATGCTTACACTGGAAAACTTACTCTCTCACTGTACACAATAGGTAGTATTATTTCCACAGCCATTTATCTACAGATTCACACCCTTACAAAGATGTGCTGTGATTTTCTAGTCCAAGAAATCAGTGTTGAGAACTGTATGTACATTGCCAATATTGCAGAAACATACGGACTAAAAACAACAAAGGAAGCAGCACACAAATTTATTAAAGACAACTTCATTGAATTTTCAGAAACTGATCAGTTCCTAAAACTTACTTTTGATCAGATTAATGAACTTCTTGCAGATGATGACTTACAGTTGCCTTCTGAAATTGTTGCATTCCAGATAGCAATAAAATGGCTGGAATTTGACCAAAAAAGAGTAAAGTTTGCTGCCAATCTCTTAAGTAACATCCGTTTTGGTACCATCTCAGCCCAAGACCTTGTCAATTATGTTCAAACTGTGCCAAGAATGATGCAAGATGCAGACTGCCATAAGCTCCTAGTGGATGCCATGAACTATCACTTGCTTCCCTATCACCAGAATACACTTCAGTCCAGAAGAACAAGGATCCGTGGAGGTTTCAGAGTCTTAGTTACTGTTGGGGGACGCCCTGCTTTAACAGAAAAGTCTCTTAGCAGAGACATCTTATACAGAGATCCTGAAAACGGATGGAAGAAGCTAAGTGAAATGCCTGCTAAAAGTTTTAATCAGTGTGTCACAGTGATGGATGGATTTCTGTATGTGGCTGGTGGGGAAGACCAGAATGATGCCAGGAACCAAGCCAAGCATGCAGTCAGCAATTTCTGCAGGTAACTGCTATTTCTTTAAAAGGAATGGAGGTATCTATTCCACAGAAGGAAGGTAGATAGACTAAGCTGGCTTGTGTCATGCAACATGAACCACTTGGATAAAAAGAAAGGGGACAATGTAGGGGAGGTATAGATGCTATTCTAGATTAAACTTTGAATTAACAGAAATATGCAACTGAAGTTATGCAAAAAATTTCACCATGGTTACACATGCACACTGAGAAGTGAGGAAGAACTGGAAAAACTTATTCCAAGTGAAGGAAATAGATAGGAACATAAGTAGGAAGTCATGGGATGATCTAAGGAGACTTCTCAAATTTTCAAAAGCTTTTGATGCCTCGCAGAAAGTTTGGAAAAACATATTTTAGATATTATAGCCTTCACTTTCTATTCATCATTCACCATATTTTCAACAGCTTTTGTATTGAATTTCATATCCCCTNACAGTGTACCCCAAATAATACCTCACTTCTCAAATATTGCAGTTCCTATCTACAGTCATCTGAGACTGCACTGGTGATAGCAAGGTCAGAGGAGTGCATACCCTAACATGCAATGTCACAATGGCAGTGGTAGTTTTTAAATAGTTCAGCCTAAAAGCTGGCAGTGCACAGTAGCTTGAAGCAAAGGCTGGCAGTGGGAAAACGTTTATCTGCCTTTTATCTACTAACAGACTATGGACATGCGATGGCATTACACAATCCTACCTGTGCTTCTTTTCCTGCTCCCAGAAGGAGCAGTCAGCTTCTCCTGAGGACATCAACCAGTACACAAAGTTAATGAATGAGGAACATTCTCTAGATAAATTTTATTGTGTAATCTACTTTGTAAGAAAAGTATCTGCTCTCTTGACCTTCTGCCTTTAAGCGATGCCTCACACTGTCACAAGGAGTTGTGTCCTCAGTGCAGACCTTGGTTGCAGGGAGGAGGTTTTCCTCATGGTGCCCTTAACCCTGAGCATGTCGAGTCACACCAGTGTGTCTGTGGACTTGCAGATGACAATGCTGAATGACAATTAGCATTTACTTGCCCATAGTCTTTTTCTCATGTGATTCTGTGGTCCCGTTAGCATGCAACAGAAGTGTGTGGGTCCACTGATGTACCTCACTCAGCATCTTCTGGAGTCATAATTTGCCATTTCCTATTTCAAAATTGCTCATTTAAATGTCAAGGACAAAGAATGTTATTTCAGATAGGAATGGTGTTAGAAAGACAGATGCTCTTTCCATGTAAAACTTAGTCCGTGGGAATGGCAAGAAAAGCACATTCACCATTTAAAAAGCAATAAGAGGATGCAAGTATAAATCACCACCTAAAGTTTTTAAAAACTCTATGAGTAAATTTAGACATCTTTGCTATGGATGTAAATTGCAAAAGAACTTCTAAAATTTATATTGTATCTTGAAAGTATCTCTTCCCATTATTCTAATGAGATTATTGTACAAAATCAAATTACAGAAGAATCAAATTTACTTCATTAAAATCATACCATGTTTGAATGATACAAAAATATTCTTTCTCCGATCAAAACCTAAATTTATTTGGAAATTTAATCAGGAATACCAGTTTCATTACACTGACTTTTAATAGGATAAATAACTAACTAAAATTCTAGCAACTTTGCTCTTGCAGCAGTGGCATAGGAGTCCTGTGTAATTTAGCAGAGCAGTAAATAAGACTGTTACCTTCTTTTTTGAATCCTTTCAGATACGACCCTCGTTTCAACAGCTGGATTCACTTGGCGAACATGAATCAGCGGCGCACCCACTTCAGCCTGAACGTGTTCAACGGCCTCCTCTTCGCAGTGGGTGGCCGCAACTCCGAGGGCTGCCTCTCCTCTGTCGAGTGCTACGTGCCTGCAACCAACCAGTGGCAGATGAAGGCCCCGCTGGAGGTGCCCCGGTGCTGCCACGCCAGCGCAGTGGTGGATGGCCAGATCCTGGTCACGGGAGGTTACATCAATAACGCTTACTCTCGCTCGGTGTGCATGTACGACCCCAGCAAAGACAGCTGGCAGGATAAGGCCAGCCTCAGCACCCCACGGGGCTGGCACTGCGCAGTGTCCCTTCTGGAGAGGGTCTATGTCATGGGGGGGTCTCAGCTGGGGGGGCGAGCGGAAAGGGTGGATGTTCTCCCTGTGGAGTGTTACAGCCCGTACACGGGGCAGTGGAATTACGTGGCGCCGCTTCAAACCGGAGTTAGCACGGCTGGCGCCTCCACCCTTAACGGGAAAATTTACTTAGTGGGTGGCTGGAACGAAATAGAGAAAAAGTACAAGAAATGCATTCAGTGCTATAACCCAGATCTCAATGAATGGACAGAGGAAGATGAGCTGCCTGAGGCCACTGTGGGCGTATCTTGTTGTACTATATCCATGCCCAACACCAAGACGAGGGAGTCCAGGGCCAGCTCAGTCTCTTCTGTCCCAGTCAGTATATAAAGACAGGTCTAACCAGCAATAAGTAAAAATGTTTACCAGCACAGCAATGTAATTAACCCTTTAAGTAGAATTTTTATGCTTATATGGAAAAAAAAAATTAGCTTTGCAAATGTGCTTTTTAACAGTGCAAACTGGCCAGTTTTCATGAACTTTAGTACAGGTGGCATGAAACAGCACATTAGGGATAAGATCAATTTTCTTAGCAGGAAAAGAGAGTTAACCCATAACCACAGAATTTAATTCTCTTCCTGACTTTGCCACTGACTTACTATACTATCTGTGGCAAATAATTTAATTTTCTTTATGCCTTGGTTTCCTTACTTGTAAAATTGAGATAAACTTGCTTCAGAAGATTGTTGTGAGGCTTTTTAATACTAAGTTTTAAACATTTTCAGAGCTCAAAATGAAAGTCAAATATGACTAGTAATATATCTCAATATAGATCAGAAATGTGCCATGTCACCGTAACAGTGATCAGTTTTGTTCTTTTCTAAGCATTTTCTATTTTCACAAACAGAAGAAAAAAAAAGGCAAACCAAAAATACTACTCATAACATGTGCATACTTTCCTTTTGACGCAGTGGTATTCACAAAAACTTCCCAAAGCATTTTCTCCTTCAGAAGGTAGAAAGAGTTCCTTATCTTCTGCCATGAAACCCTTTAATTCCTATATGAAATGCTGTGACATGGCTTTCAAGATCTGAATCCACTAAATACTTTAGTTCCCATAAGCACTATGGGCCTCCCCCAAGGGGCTACTTCAGGTGCCAGATGGCTCTCCTGACCTCTGTGTACACCAGGGAACATCACCTCATCCTCCTCCTCCTCATGCAAGGGAGACACCCCTCTCATTCCAGGTGGAAAAACCTGGAAGCTGAGTTCATGCCAGGAGACACCAAGGGCTAATGGCATCTGAACATAGGGAATATGCACAAAGCAAATTCCCTTACGTCACTCCAGCAAATAACCAGTGGAGTGAGGAACAAAGATGCAATAAAGACTTCAGGACCTGCCCTTTAGAATTTGTGTGGAAATCATAGGAAAACTCCCTTAGGAGAAATAAAGAGATACCTTGACACCTCTCTTGCCAGGTGTAGGCACAGCAACACCCAAAATTTCCTTCTCCTGGGCATACCATTATGCATCTCCTTCTGAAGCCTTCATTGCAACCCTTTTTATGGAGATTTCATTCATATTGTTCCAAAGGCTAGAGTACTGCTCTTTGTGCTGAAGTTTTCCCAGTGAACAGAGTGGAGTCTTCACTCAACTTAGTTTACCTTCCAAGAACTTTTCTTCCTGATTTCAGCATGAAGTGGGGGAATTAAGCATGAAACCTAATCCTATTCCCATAGTCAAAGGGATATGCAGCTCATCATGTCCCATGAGGATTTGATACCAAAGGACTGCTGTCAGCACAAAATGTCTACATCCTTCTTTTGGGGAGGAAAGAGGGAATACAAGGAATTAAAATGATTTAATATAACCAGAAGGGCACTTACCTTAACCTATTCATGGAGGCTTCACATTCAGTTTCCTCAGATTATCATTGACACCTCCATGCTTCAGTGCCAATGAGAAGCCATGCTCTTAGCAACACTTACGAGGCAGACAAATTTTTATCTCATTTGCTAAAAGGGAATACTATAAAATTGCCTGTCAGTGCAGATGTTGTCGAGACAAGCATTTCCAGGACCCAAGCCCTTTGTAGCTTTGTTAAAGCTGCATATTGAGGATCAGCATGAGCGTGACATGGGATTAGAGATGAAGTAATTCACTCTGTTGCTTGGGATTAAACTCCATGGTACTTGGTCCTGTTTTCCTGTTCTAACTTAGAGTTCATCTTTGCATCCCAACTACACAATTTTAAAATTCAAATTGTATTTTGGAGTGCTGCATGTTATTAGAATATACTGCTAGCAATGACTTGTGGTCAGAGTAGCACTACCATATAATTTTGATTCATTTAATTGGCATATAATTGTCCTCTACTCTGTGTAATTCAAATAATAACAAATGTGAAACAGTGTAACAGAGTAACATTACTTTAAGTATGAAAATTCTGTTCGTGCCCATTCCAGTCACCAAAAGCTTTTCCTGAAGGAGAGAAAAAATTTCACTTTTCCCAAGTCATGACCACATGTTCCATATGAATGCATTTAGGAAGCTTTTTAGAAATAACCATCTATCCCAATTTTTTTTTTATCCATCCAGTCCAATGAAGACACCTGTACACATTCAATTATAACTGTATTCATGGTGTAGTTACTTAGTTTTTATAATGTATCCATAAGGTTGTATTTATAAATTGAAAAAACAACTATTATGGCCTCAGACAGACATTGGATGGAATTGTCATATGCAAGTGTCTCTTTTTCCCTTTAGGAAATCAGTTCCAAAATGCCCTGAATAGTCAGACATTGCTGCATGCTTTCCTGTTTATGAGCTAGCACTTCATGTACATCAACAACCATCTTGTTTTTGAGTAGTAAATTATTTATGAATGATGGGCTAAGTGCAATGAAACTTCTCTCTTACTACTTAAAGGGTTAAAAACTTTGGGGGCCAAATCCTTTTCATCTTACTCACAAAAAAGGTTCCATTGACTTCAGTGGGACTACTGAATAAGATGTACAGGATTTTGAACTCTTGGCCAAATTCTGGCAGAACAGTAGATAAAAGTGCCATACCCAGAAGGAAGACTGCTCCTCTGCCTCTAGTGTCCTTGGCCATGACAAATCCATGAAGACATGTCCTAGAACAGGAGCCAAATACCACTGGCCTCGTGTTCCTTCTGTAGCACAGGTTAGGTACATACTTCAGGCCAAAAATATTAGGTAGATTAACAAATGGTGGATTAACAAATGGTATTGTTACCAGTATAACACTACAGGTTGGCTTTACATTATTTTCTCTAAACATCTGTTTAGGCTTCAGCTGCACATTGAGCCAGGATTTGGCCCTTAATATGTGACACTATTAGCTGGACTTAATATTATGTTGAATCACACTATGTACTGAGCTATTTGTGACATTTTTATGTATGACCTTTTATTAGAACTGTGAAAATCATTTGTATGTTCTGTTTTATGGGATGGTGTTCTTTCATTGTCTGGTACCATATATTTGATCTCTACATGTTTAATAATGACATCTCAGTTGAACTTGAAATACTGTGTATACCAAAAAGAAGTTTTAAAGTACAAGGAAGTACTGTGTACAGTAATACTAAGTAGAGCAGAGGACTTCAAACTGTATGAGATGCAGACTGTTGAAGCACTACAGGGATCTTCTTTAATGCTATACTAGTAGTAGGAAAAAAAACAAACAAAAAAACCCAAATTAATATGAGCTGTTATCCTCAAAATTCTGTATAAAATGCTCATGCATTTTATACTTGACACCTGTGCTTCAAATTCAGATCTGAAAAATAACCTTTCTTCAGTCTGTGAGAGAAGCTGTTTGCAAGGGTTTGTTTTCTTGTTTATTCCTGACTGTTTAGTTGCATGGGAGAGTGTGCTCGAGATTGTGAGGGAGGAACTTACTGTTGGAAAGTTGTGCTGAATGGAAGATGTTGTGTTTAGTTCTTAATCAAGATGAGATCATGATCCTTTAATCTGTTTTTGAAGTTAACCTGCAAGATCATCTGTGGATCAGTCAAGAGTCCAGTAAACTTGAATCTTTCAAAGAGGGAAGCAGGCAAAATTAGCATCAACCAAGCTTAACGAGGTACTGAAAAGTGCTTTGTGTTGAGATTTTTAAATGGAAGTTCTTGCAGAAAAAAAAAAGGATGCAATGAATGAAATGACTGAGTAAGAACATTTATATTATCTTGAAACCTAGATTAGTTTATCTCACAGTTCTAACTCTTACCAAATCATACTGGGTTTAGGAGCAGATTTTCCTTAGCAGAAGCTGGGCTTGGTAACTCTAGTGGCAAACCCAGCAGTCACACAAATAGTTGTATGAGCGTGCAGACCTTCTTGCATTCAGTGGGACTTCCGCTACAGAAGTTACTCTCAAGGATTTCTATTTGGAAAAATAAAATATAAGAACTAAATCCATAAGCAGACAAACATCAATGTCTAATTAAAGCCAACACTGAGGGTGTGTTAGACTGATCCTCAACATCACCATTCACTGACCATACCAGCACATAGCATTTTTTGAGACTCAGTTACCCTGTAAAGATAATATTTCCTTGGAATGGCTGCTCAGTGAAATCCTATGTATACTACAAAAGTTTTTTTGTGCAACACACAGGATGGGAGGTGCTGTAGTCCACAGAAAAGCCAAAATGGAGCCACTTAGACCATCAGCAAACTAAGATTTTTGTTTCCTGGCCTCAAGGATGTTTGAGAAAAATGTGCTGGAAAGAAGCACCTACTTCAACACATTTCTTTCTATAAGCAGCTTTGCTTCTGTTCCATAACTGAGATGTTCATCATCTTTCTGATGATCTCTTGTCTCTTTTAGTTTCTCTTTTCCTATCCATAACTGAGTGACTATCAGAGCACCAAAGAAGATGCACAAATGTGAACAATACATAAAAGCTCAACTGTGAATCTGTAAAAATCTCATTGCTGGTAGCCACAATAAAGAAAAGGACACATTCTGAAATGCCTGCTGGATAAAAAAAAAGGTGAAAAAACATCACAGAAACACAAAATATTCTGAATTGGAAGGGACCCATAAGGATCACAGAGTCCAACTTTTAAGTGAATGGCCTGTATGGAGATCAGACCCGCAACCTTGTTAAGAAATGAGTTACTGCTTCTCATTTACAAGTGTGACCCTGCACAGAGCTCTGTTCCCAGAAATTCCCTAAAGAATAAAGGAAAATACATGCAATTCTATACAGTTGGTGTGAGAGATTTGGTTAATATTAGATAAGTTTTGCCATGCAAAAGACATACTTGTCTCAGTGAAAATTTTTAATAACAATATATGCAATTAGTAAACTTATGAGGAATAGGCAATTTCTGTTGGTAAGAATGGGAACACACACATCTAGATACACTGTGAAATGAAGATGTTGTTACTCTAGTTGCAGTCTTATCAGTTCCTTTACTGACTGGAAAGAAAAGTTAAAAATGTAACTTATTTGTATAAAGCATTTTCCTGGCTTGTAAGCATCAGATTGCTTACACAGAAGGGTTTTCTAAGTGTACACTTTAAAGAGGGACTGTGATAACACAAGGGAACATAATACAACATTAAAAAAATCTGTAAGTGTAATGTGAGAATGTTACTACTTAAAAACTAAAATTTGTAGTGCAGCAAGTTGTCATTAAGAGGAAAACAGCATGTTGGTGTTTTTCATTGTGTGCTTTAAATAAAACTGTTGACACATGGCACGAACAAATTATTGTAAAATCAGTTGGAAACCGCGAGACTGCCTTTCTGACAAACGCCTGGTTGCAGTTGAAATATGCTTTGTTTTCTGAGCCCTGGGCTGATCCTTGCTTTCATATCAGACAACTGGAATGTTTGTTACACCCAGGCTATCAAACCATCTTCACAATAAGCTGCACAATGTGACACTGGAGCAACTTTTATTTTTTCCATTTTATAACAAAGACAACAACTTGCTTTTTTACAATTAATTTCACAGGCTTTTGTTGTAATTAAAACGCCTAACAAGAAGTGATGATAAATCAGATGTCTGACTAGCAACTGAACATGTTTTCATTTGGATTGTATGGCTAACAGTATCAAAATGAAAAACATCTAAATTTCATGGAAAAAAATTAGTCCAGATTATGAAGAGCAATTAAGTTGTGCCACAGATGAGAGAGGGTTTGAGATGTCAAAAATTGTTCCCTGTGTTGTGACACCAAAGACTTGGTTGAAAGTGTGATTCTATAGGTCACAACCTGAAGGGTTACCTGGCCTGTGGCTGTGCAGAGATCATGACTGTGGATTCCTAAGATTCCATAATACACAAGGACGCAGAGGCTTTATTCTCTAAAATTTTCTACTTTATTAGATTACCACAAAGATCACTGCTAGCAAGTATCCCAATAGTTATTGCAGCTAATGTGAAGATTAATAAAGTGAATATGAATGAATATGAATGTCAAGCTATTACAATTACTATCAGCAATCAATAGTATCAGTCAATAGTCAATAGTATGGTGTCAATCAATTCTAGCATCAAGCAGTATGGCAGTACCCCCGATGACAGCAACAACCAAGTAGGTTTGTGCTATTACAATCACTGGAGCTTGCCACTGAAACCAACTGAACAACAACAGTATAACAGCAAATATGCTTAATATATATATTTACATTCAGCAAATTAGCCAGACTTAAGAAGAAGCCAAACCAACCCAAAAGGGAGGAACAAACTGATTCTGGAGGGATCAGAGGGGAATAAAGACCCAAGCAGTAAGACAAGAGAGTTTCCCTTCAAAACACATCCCTGACACAGAGTCTGGAGTCAGCCAGCATTCCCACTGAGTCCAAGAGAATGGACAGTTCATGTGGGATTAGCTGGGAAGTTCTCAGGGGGAGGCAGCTTTAGTCCCATTTTATAAAAGAGATACATTAAATGTGTGTAGGAGATTGTGCTTTGAGCAGTTAATAGATGATATTAATTTCTATTTTTCACTTCTAACATGCAATAGATGATTCTGTTTTCTGATTTTTTTACAGCAATTTTATATCTCTATGTTGTTTTCCATTTTATCAGACAGTAAATTGTCATTACAGTCTTTTGGGTTTGCACTTATTCCTGGTACGTTGGAATGTCTCTGGTTTCTAGGTCCTTGGCTGCACTTTTCAAGGATGCTTGCAGTTCCCAGGCCTAGTCCTCAGCCTCAGAACCTCAGGCTGACAGACCTTTCTCCCTCATGATTTTCAACTAACAAATTCTTCTGTACAGAAGTTTTCCTCTTCTGACCAGGTTGCTCACAGCTGGGTGAGCCTGCTGGCTCTGAGCCAGGACCCATGCACATCTGGAGCAGCAGCTGGGCTCCTTAGGGCACCTGAAAGCCACTGCATGCCTGTGGGTGTGCTTACCTGCACATCAGGTCTGGGAGCCAGGCCTCAGTTGTCTAAATGTCCCTTGTGCAGATGCCCCAGGTGCTGCAGAGCATTTCAAATGGCACTGGGTGGCCAGCTATGGCCACTAAGTCCAGCCTGGAGAAGGGGACTTACTTGCCCTTCTGGTCTCCACACTGTACTCCAGAGTGAATGGCTGAGCTGTGTGTATGCTGATATGGCCACTAGTCCTGGCTGCCTTGGGTAGTGATGAGGATTTTGAGGAAACAAAAGGGGTGATTTTGCTTCAAAATTCAAGGATGGTTTTGAAGAGTCAGGCCATGAGTCTGTATTGTAAAAACTGCTAGAAAGATAGAAGTTACAATTAGAATATGATATAAAAACAGAAATATATTAAGCAAGTATTGACAAATGCATTATTTGCCAGCATTGATAAAGTAAACATAGACTAAAGCAGAAACTATCTGGATACTTTATTTCTTCTATTTGCCTTGTTACTTAAGGGCTTGAGAAAACTTATTTTTCTGTATTGCAGTGATATTTTAGAGTTTATTATGTCACAATTTCCCTTCAAAAACAGTTAAATAATATGGGTGAAATATTTACTTAGTGAAATCTGGTTTTCTGTAAATTATCCATAACTTATCTCTAGGTCTTGCATAGATTTATGGTGTCCATTACAGCAACTTAAACACAGTATGTAGAGGCCTATAAAATGGTATGCTGCTTGTTTTCATGGAATGCTTATAAGATAAATGTTGCTCAAGCCTATGGCACCATATTTTTCTTTCCTTTGCAGGACACTATGTATTTTAGAAGTAAAATTCCTAAGTAGCACAAGAAGTTCCACCTGAATATGAGGAAGAACTTAACTGTGCAGGTGACCATTCACTGGGACAGGTTGCCCAGAGAAGCTGTAGAGTATCCCTCACTCCAGAATCATCTGGACACAATCCTGTGCCATGAACTCTAGGATGACCCTGCTTAGGCAGGAGGCTGGATCAGATGACCCTCTGTGGTCCCTTTCAACCTGACCCATCCTGTGGCTCTGAATCTGTAGTGCTGTGAGATAGCTAAGATGAGTAGGGTCAGAATTCTGCTGAATTTAATTACAAACAGCCAAATGGAACAGACTGCTTTTAGTTTGTGTTATTTGTGTATGGGATTATCCTGAGCCAAACAGTAAATTTATTGAAGTTACTTCTCTAAAAGAAGAGAATAAATTAACTGCAACTTGTGTTCTTTTCAGTGAAAGCAGCCACAGAACAAATCACGACTTCTCATTCTGTGTTGTCTAATGCCACCTTTTAACTATGATGCAAATGGTTATAGGGAATAAGGAAATATCTTTATATATATCTATATACGGGAATATCTATATATCTATACATCTATACATCTATATATCTATATATCTATATAGATATAAAAGAGAAGATATATTTATAAGGGAATATATATCTATAAGGGAATATGTATCTATAGATAGATAGATAGATAGATAGATAGATAGATAGATAGATAGATAGATAGATAGATAGATAGATAGATAGATAGATAGATAGAGGGAATCTATATATCTATATCTATAATCTATATAAGGGAATATCTTTGATCTTTGATAAGGCTTCTCTCCAAATTGTTACCCAGATAACCAGGAATGTCATGTTGCTTTACTGAACGTAGCCAAGCTTGCCTTTCCCAGCCTGGCCAAATGTCAGCTGGGAGCTTCTATTTTTTGCCTTTAGTCAAGGCTTGCCCCGTTGATTTAGTTTCAATCTTCAATTCGGCACCTGATGCTCACGCATCCCGAAGGATCATCGCTCTACGCGGGATCTCAAAAGGGTTTTGCTCTCCTGAATTGTTCTGGGAAGGAGACGCTGGAGGGCACCAGAGGCCGGGGATGGCGCTGGGCTCCCCGCGGGCCACAAGCAGGGACAGCCGGGGACGGGCCCTGCCCAGCCCGGGCACGGGGCCGTGCTGCGGCCGCGGGGACAAGGGTGTCCCACTGGGAAGCTGAGGGCAGTACCGGGGGAAAGGCAGAGGGAAAGCCATCAAGGGCTTATTTCAGCCAGCAGTGCCCCGGGAAGCGGAAAAAAGAGGGGAAAACATTCAAGTCAAGAGTTATTACGTCATGTAAAAATGTGTATTGCAGCAGTGGTCTGCCCACTGTCCCTTCTCTCATGTCCCTCTATTGTCCGTAAACATCCTGGGAGAAAAGATTCGTACCTCTGGACGATCTCAGCAGGCTGGTGCCATGATCCTAAGAAAGCAAAGTGCAATTCAACAAGGATGAGCTGAAAAAATTCCCATTTGCTAAAATCAAAGTGCACAACGGTGCATGAGGTTGGACACCATTAGCATCAGGGAAATGTTTATCAAATCAGAATGAATTTCTGGTCACCACAAGACAGTACCATCCCTGCTTTCACAAGGAAAAGGACATAGTCTTGACTGGGGAGGACATACCTCCTTCATCTTTTTGGCTCACACCAGGGACTTGGTTTGCATGTTGCAGGTACATGATCTCACCATCAACACATGTGAAAGTTTTTCAGTCTCCTCTGTCAGAGCTGTTCCAGTTTGAATACTTAAGTTAGTATTTACCACCCTTGCAGGGTAGGGAATACATTTCTTTTCAGCTTCCCAAGCCAGTCTGCTAAATGCTGATAGCTCAGGACAAGTTCTTGCAAGAACATATTTTGCTTTTATCCCAGTGCAGTATGAACACATTTTTTAAATTACTGACATTTAGCAAATGGGAAAAACAGTTATTTCCTATGTTGCTGGGAGAATGGTGCAGCCAACAGATTCCTGGCCCAGCTGCTGCTCTAAAGCTGTTATGCTGGTCACTGCATACACTTGAGAGTTCAGCCAGTGAATTCTGGTTTGCTATAATAAGAATATTTTGCTTTCCATTAGATCACACTTGGTGGAACAACAGCACATGCACTGAAGCAGCCAAAATGGCTGTCAGTGACATTTCAGGGTCCCTTTGCTTCATTGCTGGTGTCAAAGAAGTTCTGGCAAAAGGACACCCTTGCCACATAGTCAGAAGTAACAGATCAGCTCTTCTGAAGGGGGAACAGATGTAGTAGGCTAGGTGAACTGTAAAGCACTTAGACTGCAAAGGAATCTTAACAAAACTGAAAAAATTAAAGCAAAGATCATAAATCATGTATTAAAACTTAATGCAGAGCTCTCGTAAGGTGTTATGTGAGTAATAACACCCTAAGATGTTAGCAGCAGCTTGAATTCTTCTCACACAATCCTTTGAAACAAAAGATACACCTGTCTCCTGGATGGAAATTGTTGCAGGGAATCACAGCAAAGAGACTGGTTCATGCAGCAGAAGCAGAGCAGGAGGATATGTCAGTTTGGGTCACTACCCAGAAGTGGGATCTGTTCATGAGAGTAGTAAGTGTTCAAAGAATTCCCATAGGATCATATCTCTTTGGAAGAACAGACCCCTTCAAAAGGCCAGAGCAGTCATGCAAGTCATGAAGCTGAGGACTTGCAGGTATTAGCTGCTGTGTAAGCTAAATGCTTTCATATCTGCCACTGGTCCTTTGAAACACTGAGGACAACCCAAGGTCAGGAAGTATAAATTTAGACATCTATATATGCACTAGATATTAAACCTTCAGTTACAGGCAGTACAGTCAAAGGTACACTGTCAGCCAATGCAGGCACATAAAGTGATTTATGTCACCCACAAGTCCTACTGTAGGACAACCCCAGTTATTCCTTAGGCTTTACTGACTGTATTGGCTGAAGACAAGATTCACACATAAATATTCAGCACTGCCTGTGTCATGGGAGGGTGTCCTGTCTGGCATCCAGCCATCTCAAAAGGACATGGGTTTCCCTTATGTTTTAAGTGCCAGGCACATCTCAGACTTCTGAAATTGTTCCAAAGGCATTAACATTTAGGCAAATGAATCAAACCACTGGTTTCCACTGATCCATTGATCTCCACATTCAAAATATAGACAGCAAGCATGTTTATATCTTTGGCATGTTAACATGTAGGCATGTTAATTTAAGAGCCTCCATCTTGAAGTGAATTCCACTCCAGATGTTACCTGTTTTTCTCTGCCCTTGAAAATTTTGTTGGCTAGAAGTTTCATTTTGAGGCTGTTGTGTCTTTTAATTTTAGAAGCTCTCATGCTTTGTTTCACTCACCTGAAATATGTCCATCAACAGTTCACATTCTTAAGCCTTAACAGGCTGGTGCAGAACAAATACATGTGCATGCAGGTAGCTTAGTGTTTAGATTCGTAACTCTGGCTTACTTGTGTTTGCCAGAAAATCCCAGGAAGGCAAACCTGTGGCCCTCCTTCAGCATACGGGGACAAAAATTGTACTTATGGAGAGTTATGGGTGACACAGGAATAAATGTCTTTCAGAACATCAGAAAAAACAGTAACATGAGTTCAAAGGAATGGTCAGTGTTAAGAAGCAAGGACATGTACAGAAGCAGTCAGACTGGAAAATGCTGAGGGATGAGTTGTTCATTTATATCATGACCAGAAGGCCTCTGCTCCCTCTGCAAGAGGATGGCAACAATGATGTCACATGGGCCATGCCTCCTTCCACTGTGCCATGAGGAAGATGAGGATACCCAAACAGAGGTATCATGGACAACAGACAGCAACTGTGCCAGAGTGTTTTGGAGAACAAAGCTTTTGAGCTTGAAATGAGGATCTGGCATTCACTGATCATAATTTAGCATTGGACTCTGGACCAAATTCTGGTCAAGATCAGCTTGGGCGTGATTGTTCCAGTTCATTTGTTTTGAAGTTTTTCTCCCAGCCTGCATTCTTTTGTTTTTGCTGGAATGAAACACAAAACAAAACCTGCCTGACATTCAAACTGCTCTGCTGATGACTCACTGACCCACTCCATGGCTTTAAGCTAGCAACTAGCTCACTTGCTGTCTCATTTGTACCTTCTGAAAACCAGGGTAATGAGTATTTGCTGATTATGAAAAAGTGAACATGACTTGAACTGTTCCCAGAAAGTAAATTACTAAATAAATATGCATTAACAAGTGATCCTAAGACAAGAATACGCTTGTGGGAGCAACTGCATTTTCACTGAAGCCAGTCTTAAATAATACCCTGCCTTACAAAAGGCTGAGAGTCACTGTGACAAAGCACAAATTGCTACCAAGATTATTAAAGTGACTCTTTTCATTCAATGATATCACAGGGATCAGCAAATGATGTGGCACATTCTTCAGTTTTGTTCCTTCCTTTTGTTGCTATCCATGGCTGCCCCTTCTGCAGGTACAGCTCGATCCTGCTTCTCAATCTCCTTCCACAAACAGCTGAGTGCCGAGCTTAACCAGGCAACTTTGCAGGTCTCCATGTGTTTTAGAGACATGGTCATAACTTCCAGACCCTTCTGTTTAGAAGGAACACCACTAACATTCAGAACAGAACTAGTACAGTAATATATTCACATTTATTTACTTGCATTACCATAAATTTTATAGACACAGGCAGGTGTGTTGACTAAGACTTTTGTTGTGCTCGACAAAGAAAATTCCTGAACAGAAGCACTTGGGACCGTGAGGTAGAAAGTAGAAAGTAACAGGAAACAGAAACAATCAACCTGAGGCAGCATCTTCAGTACAGCAACCACTCAACCATCATCAAGAGTTTAGCAGGCCTGAGGACTTTCAGAGAAAATAATTAAGTGGCTATGAGGTGTTTACAATTACTTTTTCAGAGAAGACAGAGTGCTTCTTGGAAAAAGTATCAAAAGCACATGTTTGAAAATTATCAGTTTGGAAATGGAAAATTACTAAATTGCATCATAAGCTGATCAGATGTAGGGCTTGACCTCTAAATATTGAAAGGGTTATTTTAGAGGTTGTTTTATCTGAGCAGTCACAGCACACAGATTGTGGTGAGTTCCTAGGAATAATCATTTAATTCCACAAACTTTAAACCTGGTGAAGCCTGGTTTATTTTGAACTCATGTTTTGTTATCTTACCCAGCCAACACAATAACCTCTCCTAAAGCTCTTTTTGACTTTCTCCTCACCTCAGCTGTACTTCTTCAGCATGTTTCTTCTCATGACCTCTAAATACCATCTAGTTGAAGGGCTCCCTGACGAGGGGCATGTTCTGTCCTGCAGCCTGATACCCATGGTGAGTGGCCCAACCACTACTGGTGAGCACACACTTCAGCTTTGCCTGATTAAATTTCCTTTCTTATGTAGAGACAGTCTTCAGAAGTCATGTAGAAAATCTCATTATTCTTCATCTCAGATGGTCATCCAAACTAAGCAGAAAAGAGAGAAAGGCACTCTTAGTCCATGATTCATCCTATCCCAAAATAGACATCTAAATCAGGTCATTTGAACCATGGCTAAACATGCCAGCTGGTCTCCACTAACTGTAAGGACAACCAAAGGGATTATCTCAGATGAAGACATTGGTACTACAGAAGTCTAAACTTAGGTGAAATGAATCCTACTGTAATTCTTTTGAGCTCTGTGTCACTTCATGATGTTAAAGAGTGGTGGTTGGCTTCAAAACTTTTAGAGTGGGACAGACAGATGGACACTGTGATCACTGAGTCTCCCTTCATCTGAATGCTAGGCTGAAAAATCAAAAAATCTTCCCAATGGGAAGAGTGAGAAAATGAAAATATATTTGTGCATACTTTCACAGAGGAACATGTTACATTTTCTACCACTTTTTTGAGCTCTCTCCATCTCCTCAACAGACCCTGTACATGTGTGAGTTGTTAGGGCAAGGCACCTCAATGCTGGTGCCACCACCATCTTCCCACCAGATAAAATCAATGCACGTTGACAGCAAGCACCAACAAGTTGCCCTCTTCAACAAAGGTGAAATTAGTTCACTTGCCTTTTTGGCTTTTGTAAGCTTTTCCAGGAATTAATATATATTTTTCTAGTCAGAGATAAAGAAAGAAGATGAAAGAGATATATTGGTTCCAACAAGATCAGAATATTTAGTTGTCCTGTATTGCAAAACAGAAAAAACAACCATTTACTAGTAAAGGACCTTGAAACTTTTTCTTGCAATGCCCTCTTTTGAGGACAGAGCAGGTTTCCACATGCCTCTTTCTCCAACCCTGGAGCTAGCCTGCAAAATCCCTACCATGGGCTAGTGTGTA
This sequence comes from Dicaeum eximium, assembly GCA_013396995.1. Taxonomy (NCBI): domain Eukaryota; kingdom Metazoa; phylum Chordata; class Aves; order Passeriformes; family Dicaeidae; genus Dicaeum; species Dicaeum eximium. The sequence continues at coordinate 922,674 of VWZP01001887.1, forward strand.
GGTGCAGAGGTGCTCCACAACTCTGACTTGATTTCTCAACACACAAAGAAATCAATTTTATGCAACTTCATTGTGAAAAGCCATCCTGAACACACAGTTGTACAATAAATGCTCATGACTTACCTTGTGAGTGAAATTCTAGGACAGCTGGGCTTGGGGCACCTCCCAGCATGTCCTACACACCATTTTGTATACTCATCCTAGGTTGCCACATGCCCATCTCTGCAATTTGTGTGGCTGCCTGGGAAATGCTGTCTGAGGGCTCCTGCTCGTGGTGCTCCAGCACTTCCATCCTGCTTGTGGCATGCTGTGGCATGGGGCTTGGTGCTCATGTGTGCACCATCCCAGCACAAGGAAGCAAGGATCAGAAAAATTTCATGAAGGCACACAGGGCTCTGCTGGAGGTAGGTGTCACTGTCCCTAGGTTAACAGCCACCCCCAGGTTCAGCCATCCCACGTAACCTCACCCCGTGAGGAAGCACAGGCTCCCAGAGACCACCCTGCATCCTCCTTCCTGGTCTCCTGAGAGCCAGTTCTCTCCCTCCCCTCCAGCTCTGCCTCCTGTGGGCACACATGTCCACGTGGCTGGATGGAAAACCACATCACAACCCCGAGCCAGATTACAGCTGGGGTTTTGTTCCCATTGGCTGAGACTTCAACTGGATTAATTCCTTTTGTTGCTCAGACCAGGCTTGTGCAAACTCAAGGGAGAGGGTAGGAATGAGCAGGAGGGAGGCAGCACTCACTGTATGTTTTAGTACCAATTCTGGCAAATGTTAGCTTAAAACTACATTTCCTATCCCTGAACCAACTTCTTAGCCCTAGCAGAGCAATCATTTTCAGCCTTCTCTCCATGAATGTGGAGGGCACATCTGCTTCTGCAACTGGGCCACCCAAGTCAAACAGCCCTCAAAGAGCAGCTGTTGTTAGAACTGCAATGCAAAGTGAAAGTGCCAGGGGAGGAGGCTCTGAAAGCATTCACTTCAGACAAGTCACCAGGTTTGTGAAAAGCTAAACGAAGCAGTCAGCTGCCTGCATTGCATGGGAGCCCCGTGGCAACCCTCAGGAAACAGTATATAGAGCTTTTTTGTGTTATTATTTTAATCATGTTTCAATTTAGTAGTGACTAAGCAACCTGACAAACTCTTGTTCTCCCCTCTGCAAAAAGAACTAGGAGGTTTGAGTTGTATCAGACAATGACACGTGTGATGCTGCTCAGTGACACAGGCAAGAGAGACCCAGACAAGGTGCTCTTGCTCCAAGAGGGCTCCTGAACCAGCCTGGCCCTGTGCTGGTGAACTCATGGAAAGTTGCTGCTGCACAGTGACCTCCCCACAAATACTTTTAGGCTGCCTCCTCTATCTGTGCACCCCCTTCTCCCCACCATTTTGAAGTGCAATTAAAAAAAAGTCACCTGAGTTTAACTCCTGAAACTCCTTTTGCTCCTGAAACTGTGCAAGCTGTGCTCTGTGGAGTACCAAAATTCTGTTTACATCTGCATTTTCCACTTCAACGTTTTGGAAAAAATTGATAGTGCAGAAGATTAAAATAAACCAACTCACCAGGCAGAAGAGAAAATACGTCTTGCTGTAATTATCCTTTTTTCGGTTTCAGTATGTTTCCTACCAGTTTTGGTAGGAAAGTGGCAGAGTTGATGGCAAATTTGATCTGTCAATCCAAATGAGGAATTCAAGTCATTTAGGAATAACAGGAAAACACCTGGAAAACAAGCAGAGGACTTAAAAATACTTTTGGATAAATGTATTCATTTTTGCATTCCAGAAGGCTCCTTTGGTCTCTCCTGAAGATAATACATTAACATTAGGATGAAATATTGGTGTGCTGTTCAAACTTTTCACCTGAGATTGAATTATAAGTTACAGATGCTGAGTCACTGGTCTTTTTATTAGCTCAGAGAAATAACATGACATCACTCAAGGATAGAGACCAGCCAAATTTTTCAAAAGATAAGAAATTGATTAATTTTCTCTGAAAAAAAGAATTCCTTATCTTTCTGGCTTCATTTGGTAATACATCAACAGAAAACCAATATGAACTGATAAAAAGGATTTGTTCATTTATTTTCTTACAGAATATTTGATCCTTTTAGATTATTTCAAAGAGCATCATATTGGGTCAGAAATTCCTGACTACCAAGGAACTGGAAACTTGATTTTCACAGCACTGCTGCCACATATTGATGTAAATTGCCATGGAAAACACCCCATATTGATTATATATAACATACTATGCCTAAAAAACAACACAAAAAACACACCCACAAATTTTAACTGTTTTACACTCCAAGCAGCCTTAAATCTAAGCAGAGAGCAGAGATTTTAGGGGAACAGGAGAACAGCTATTTAGTTCAGATGAAATTGTTCAGGTTAACAGAGGAAGCAGGGAATGGGGTCAGTATTTTCTAAAATGCAGCATCATATGGGTTTGTTATAAAATAGTGCTGTTAAACTGTCAGAAGCAAAGACTCTAGTGATGGGTCACTGATTAATCTACAGCTTGATCCAGGGGAGCTCCTCTATTTGGTCAGTGCTTGCTGATAAGCAACTAAATATTTCTCTGTATTTTTGGCAATTACATTTACTTTTGGTACCATCCCCCCAAATAACAATGTTCCATTTCAAAGTTGCAGTATCTACTTTTAGATCTCTTAGTATTTCAAAAGGATGGGAGTATTTAAAATAAACTACATCCTTAGTGCAGTCAATCAAATATTTCCCCATCAACTAGGACAGCTTCTATCTTCTGATTCCTCTCTCAGGTTTAATTCTGTTTTGGATTCTGCTACTGAGCAGCTCTGTAGGACTTGAAGAAGTTGGTGTGCAAGTGGGACAGCTTAACAAATGCAGAAATCTGCGATGCAGAAACTTGCTTCCTTCACAAGTAGAATATGCAACTGAATAGCAGCTACTGTCTTTATTTTACAGTGGGCAAAATCATGTTGTATTTCTTAAGGAATGATGAAATCAGGACAGAAATTAATAATTTTGTGTTTTCTGCTTGGTACCATATACAAATCCAGCATCAGTGTTTTCAGGAAAAAGTGTCCAGTAGTTCTCACCTGAAGTTCTTCATTTGACTTCGCAAGACTTCCATACAGCTGAAAATTTTCACTCTTGGTATCACTAGGAGTGCCCATCATTAGAAAATGTTGACAAAAATAGTTGTCATTACTGAGAACAAGAAAAGACATAAAATATACCTTTTTTATGGAGGGGTTCAGTCATTGTTGAGAACATGACCAGGTGGTAAACATGCTGTTTCCTAGGCTGACAAGACTAGAACTGGTCCCTTGGGAAGCTCTTTGGTAACTGAATTTGATGAAAAATGTGCCACTTGGAAAGGTTGGGTTGCACGATATGAGAAACTCCTTAAATTCTGAGGACACAACAAGTATGGGTTGGAAGTGCTGAGGGGGCCCTGCTCCTCCAGTCTGTGGAGGTTTATGGACCAAGCAGGGATGGACAGATGTGCCATCCCCACACTCTAACACTGCTCTGCCTGGGCCAGCCTTATGCTCTTGTGAAGGCTCCAAGGCAAGGATCAGCACACGGAGCCAATGGATCAGCACAAGATACACATTTATCACAAATAAATTATGAAAAGCAAATACCAGACAGTTCTGTGTTCAGTTCATCTCAGCTTCTTCTGGAGTTGGGAATAAGCAAGTTTCGTTTATCAGCATTATAATGTGTCAAATGTGTCAAAGGCAATGAGAACACAGATGTCTTAGCATCCTTTTGGCACTGACTCCCTGGGAAGAGCAGTGTGTCTCTGAGTGCAGTTCAAAGGGCAGAGGATGAATCAAAAGCATCCTAACTCACTGAGGAAAGCATAACTGACAACATGAGTGGTGTATTCATAGAAGGCCTGCATTTTCACCTTCCCGATTTGTGAAACTATGAGGTTATTCACACACACCACACAAGTAAAAATGGCCCTGCACTGAAAGAAAATTGTTATTGCAAACTCAATCCCTTTAATGTAATGAAATGCCAGAATTAAGCTTGCCTTTCATGTGACATCATGTTGTATACATATTATGATATACTTTTTTAATGACACAACTGCATCATGCTTCTTTCAAGAGATCCCTACTTCATTCAGTCCACAGGAACAGATGAGATTTCTTAATGAGATTCTAGGCAAGATTTTTATCAGCCCTGATCTTCTACACCCTCTTTTGTTTACTGAACTCACTCCCAGTACAGCTCTGAGTAGGAAATTAAAATTGAAATATTTTATGTAATTATTCTCAAAGTTCAACTCAACTGCAGCTGAGTTCTATGACTCAGTAATCCAAGACGGTTAACTAAAAAATGCAGACTAAGCAAGCTGTGAAAACCTAGTTTTCATTACTTGTGTCCCCAGGGTCTGTGAGATAGCCATGTCCAGCTGCATTTACTGTGGCAGTACTCTTACCCTCGTTGAAAGTTCTCCACTCAGCCCTAAAAGCTGATGTTTCAGAGAACAGCATATTTCAGCTCAACCCCAGAAAATACACATTTTTTCTCTCACTGGGCACAGTTAGACCAATGTCCTCAGGCTGACTGACTGAAGGATGTGTTTGCAGAGTACAGACTACAAAGAATACCTGAAGGTATCATAGGGAAATACGAAGTTGAAAGCTTGAAATTCCCTCTGATCTATGCCAGGACAGACCACCGTATCCAATGCCTACACACACGTACAAAGAAGAAAAGAACTCCTTTCTTCAAAGGAAATCTGTCCACCTGAAGGACATATTTTTCCTTGAGTTTTGGTTAATCTGTCCACTTGAAGGTGGGCCATTCCTCCAGTTTTCCAGGAGACAAAACATGAGGGATGCATTTGTGCAACCAGAAGCACTGGGCTGAGAGCTGCCTGTAAGGCAGTGGCAACTGCAACATGGGAACCTTGACCTTCAGGCTGCTAAGAGGTCCAATATGCTAAGCCAAATAAAAAAAGCAGCACAAATAGCCCACTTGTTAAAAAAGAAGTGGAAACCATAATCCATTTAAAGGTTTCAGAGGAGACTATGTCAAGGAAAACCAGCAAGCACCATCTCTGTGTGGGTTAGCTCTTTCACCCATGACTTCTTAACATACCAGCCCTAGGGGAACTTTCAAGAAAGATGCAGGTTTTCACATGTAGATGCCCTTTTGAGTGCCTGGCATATCCCACCCAGCCTCCAGCCACAAGGCAGAGGGCAAGGAGGTCCAGTAAGACCTGTGTTGTGTCTTCAGCCCTGTGTGGATGTCCTGGCTACTCTCTGCAGTTTATGTCCAGGCATCTGCCTTGTTCCCCAGCATGCATGGCTGCCTGTGTTTTGGCATGAATTGCCCTTGTGCATGAACTGCCCATGCAACTGATGCTCCCACGTTCCTGCCACTGCACCTGCCCTGCCAAAGCAGGGTGCCAGAGGCAACAGTGAGTCATTGCTATGTTCACCCCAAGACACTGTTGCGTGAGGAAGGCAGGTTCTTGCTGTGTTTTGTTTATAATAGGGCTGAGGCTGAACTTCCCACAGAGCTTAAAAAGTGAGTAAGAAAGCCTCAGATGACATTTCAAGGGAGGATAGCTTGGGAGGTGCCTTTTCTTTTAAACTAACCTCAGTAGAGGAATGAGGATATAATCAGATAAGTGTCAAAATGAATGATGAATCCACATATCAGATAAGTGACCCAGTTTTGAAAGAATATCATTCTTCATTATTTTAGATTGAAAAACAGGACGGTTCGAAACTTAAGGGATTGAAACTGCCCCAACTGCAGCCAATGGAAATATTGTCTTTCACTTCAAGAAAACAGAAAATGTCTTCAGTTAATCTGGAAAAAACTTTGAAATGCTGTGATGGCGTGTTTACTAATTGCTGCCAACCATTAACTTTCCTCCTTTTTCTCCAACTGAATTATGCCAAATCTTTAATGGGCAGTATGTTTCACTGCCATTTACTTACTTGCTGTCTTGCTTTTCTGCAGATTTTTGAGAGGAAGATGGAAAGCTGATCTGTTTCCAGAATTTATGATAGGGGGAAAAAAAAAAACAGCTAAAAATGAAGGAAAAAAAAAAGGAGAAAGAAAGCCTACCTTAGTCCCATGGAGCTGGCAAGAGAGATTGTTATCTCCTGGAGAGAGCTGAGAGGCAGGCTTACAAAATATGCCACTACTACTGACCTCCCTCCTCAGAGCAAAGCCTTGTTGCTGGTGTCTCACTGATCAGTCATATTGCAGTTCCAGCTTTATCCACTTAGACCACACTGTGAAAGACAAAACCATAATGACAAACAAAGATAACATGTATATGCAGGATGATGCTGGACTGTGCATGAACAGAATTTGGCCATCTGTTATTCAGGAGTAGTGGCACTTCACCACAAAGAACATTAACCACGTTTCAATTGCTGTAAAGCTCTTGTTTAGTTTTTCTCCTCTTCCTTTCTCTAGACCCAGATCCAGTCACATCCTTTGCATTATCTCTGTGCTCATCAGTACATTCATGCTTTGAGTCAACTCCATATGCTATCACAAATTATTCACCTTTTTTCCAGTTTAATATTCTTCTCAATTCCAGTAATTATAATTGGCTTGGTGCAGGGTCAGAAAACACAAGCCAGTGCATGTAAGGGGAGGTAGGCTAAGACAGAAGGACAGGGAAAAGGGCACAGAACCTCTTTAAGTGGAAATGAGCTGTTAGAAAATCTCAAGCCCAAACGTGTAACTTTACCTGTGCAGCTTTGCTGTAGACACTTTAATTCTTTGTTATGTGTCCTGCAGGCTTCTTCTAATAGCCATCTGCAGCTTGACAGTAATTACATAGCCTGGCTCAAAGACTGAGCAATGATGTGATAAGGTGAACACAAAGAACTCCAAGAGAAAGCTACCTTTTCAATATGTTTAGAGGCCTAAAATGTCAAGTAGTATCTACTGAGGGGTTACCAAAGCACCATCCTTTAGCCATCCCTTGAGAGCTGCACATGCCTGTTCAGTTGTAACATCTTTGTCTTTGAGAATCTATCCCTTACCTCTCAACTACCTCCTGGGTCATTTAGCACCACATCTTTCTTTCTGCCACAGAGGCTGAGAAACAAGTGTGGTAACACCACCAAAGACTCTGCAGTCCATGATCTATAGCTACTTCCAATAGTGGTGTTAATGCAGCATGTGGAAGCAGCAGTGAGACAGCAGCTGCAAGCTGTTCCCTCACAAAACTCAGTTTCTCACTAGGAAAAAGCAGATCTATTCAGCTTCCATTCCACCCATTTCTCAGTACCTGAAGCTCTATCCAGAAATACAAGCTGCCAAAGAAAGACAAAAATGGAATGTAAAATTATTCAAATACCTGAACTATTAAATGGAAGGCCAATATCATCTTTCTTGATATAGCCAGTCTATTTGTAAATTGGCAGTTCAGCCTCACTAGTATTTGCTGAGCTAACTAACAGCGTTTTTCACTCGAGATGCCCGGAACATGTTTAGGCTTATTAATAAATTCAATCTTTGGTTACATGTAGTAATACACAGGTTTCTACTTGGGATTTTGAACAACTCTTTCATTATATAGTTAAAGCTTTTTCCTTGGTGGAGTGCCACAAAATTACACAGCTCTTATGAAAAGGAGATTAAAGCACACTGGAGTCATGAGAAATTTGAGAAGAACAAAGGTTTCTCAGGGGATGATCCATATGACCAAAACCTGCACACATACGTACACTAAAAGGAAGGTTATAACCGGCATTAGACTGAATTATTTTAAGCATGGAATCTTTTGGCTGTATAAGCTGTTCTTCCTTCTTGCTCTGCTGCTGTATGCCCACAACAGCCTGCACTGAGGGAACCTTGCAGCCTCCTCTGCCTCTGTGTACCAAGCATGGATCCTTGCAGGGCACAAACCCAACAATGCTGCCTTGGTGCTGCTACCCAGCAGCCGTGGCTTTGGAAAGAACCAGCTGGCAGCAGTAATCTGACAGGCAAAACCTGGGAATCCTGGTGTCAGCGCCACGGAGCGTGGGAGAGCTGCAGGTTTGGCAGGCAGATGGTTGCTCTTTTACACAACTGTGCAAAGTACAGTTCTTGTGATAAAACATTACAGTTCATGACAGGTTATTTGGGGCAAGGGTTACATTTTGCTGAGTCTTATCTTGCTGCCTGATGCATTCTTTGGCAGAAATTGAAATTTGGACAAAGATTAAAGAAGTTACAGATATGAACAACTGGGTTACCACATGGAGGCTGTATTGCTGTCACTGGCAGGATTAGGAGAGGTTAAAAATGTGAGGCATATAATCATTTAGAGGCATAGGAGAGAAACCAGGCAGTTATTTTTTATAAACCTCAAATACTAGAACAATGGAGCCTTGGAGAATTTGGTAATGGGAAGCACAGTTTGGGTTCCAACCCTTACCTGGCAGTGCAGCTCACTGGCTCTGCTTTTATTTCCCAGCCTGTAAAAAACCTGAAGACTGAAAACTGATATTAAAATAGATATAGAAGCTGCTACTAATGCATCTTACCTAAGAATTCTACTATATTTTTCACTAAGTGAGCCGTCAGTGAATAATGTTATTGCATCCAAGAATCTCTTTAGGACAGACTTGGACACAGAGACAGCTGAATTGGTAGGAGACTGCACTTCCGAGGGAAGTGGTGGTGGCAGGAGAAAAAGGTGAACAGGATGCAATGGGCATCAGTCACCGTGCCAGACCACTCTGAGAGGGAGCAGCTCAGCAATGTGCACACAGAATAATTCACACACTACGACTGCTATTACTGCCAGCAGCATTCATGGCATGATTAGATATGCCCAAGTCAGTCAAGGCACCATAATCATGTCCAGTCCACAGACACAGCAAAAGAATACGTGGGCTACTCAGAAATGAGAAATTCAAGTTCCTTGCAAAAGGAACATGCTAATATAGACCAAAGTGGTGGAACAGTGTGATTATATTCACTTTTTACATAAATGCATGAAACTTTATAGACTGAAATGCACAATTCATCCTTACTGAAGTCAAAAACTCCAACCCTCAAAACCAATGGTTATCAATAAAAATTCACCAAAAAATACCCTAGAAATGCACCACTTAGACTCATTACATAAATGAATGCTACTACAGTAATTTATACTGTATCAGTCAGTACTTTATCAGGCAACTGCAAGAAAAACAGCAAGAAAAAGAAAAGGCACAACAGTGTCTCTCATTCACTAATTGAGAAGCTGGCTTGGAGAAGAATAAGCATTATTAGTTAGACCAGAATAAGTCCCCATTAGTCATATTCCTCAATGCAGAGCAGGAAGATTTTAACTGGAAGATACATCAGAAGATCCTTCACTTGAATCTTTTCAGTGTCCTGACTTCCTTCTCTCCCCAGACAGATCATCTAATCCAAGTTGCTAGTCAGCAAGACTTTCTGCACCAAGAAATAATTGACTGAGCAAAGACCTCTCCAGTGCCTCAGGAAATGTCTGGAGGCCTCCTCACTCAAAATGAAACAGTTATTGCATCTGCTGCTCACCTGAGTCAATTATACTGGACACAAGTGCATATCATAAATTATAGACCTGGAAGCATAAATATTTGATTTAAAAAAAAAATCCACCAAACATGCCATTTCAAACCTTTGGAAGAGGATTGTTTCATTTGAAGTCTTTTCATTTTTTCATTTTATTCAGAGAGTAACAAAATACACAGCAATGCCAGCTCAAAAATCACCTTGAACAAAGCTGCTTTAAAATTTTTTTGCACATGATTCATGAAGCAAAACAAATCTTTCTTTCATCCTTCTAATAACAGCCTCATCACAAGACATCTCCTCATTACTTATTACTTTTAATGACAGCCAGTAAAAGAAAGGATTCTGTAGGAGTGGCCTCACCTATAAGTCTACATATCTTTCATCTCTCCCAGCGGGTATACTCTCAAAGAGCCAAGCTACTCGATTTAGATTTAGTGGCAGCTGATTTTAATAGCTTTGCAGCTATACAAAACAAAAAGTGAGTTATCCTCTGTGCAGAAAGACAGGAACATGTCAAACAGCTTCTTGCTGTGCAGGTTGCAAGTCACATATTCTCCTCCGATCAACCTACGAAATTACAGATACATCAGCCTTTTCCCTCAATTATTTCCTTTGGACTGTTCAGAAAAAGCAGTTAAGCCTTGGGGCTGGGGATATGGGTACAGAGTAAACTAATAACATCATCCAAAGTCCTGCCTGTATGCTCAGAGAAGCTTTTTTCCATATTAAGTGTATTGAAGTAATTATACATGATACTCAGTGTACTGGAAATAATTATACAACATTAAGCATGTGGGCAGATATTATACAATGGTGGTTTGTCTTGAAGTAATATTTTAGGTGATGTGCAAAGGAACATTTCTGCATGTGATGCTGTAGACTTTAGAATGGCTTAGTCCTCCACTATGGATCACCCCATACTGCCAGAACACATACATTAGAGCTAGAGGGGAAAAGGCTTCAGGTGAAGGTGGTGAACACTTCATAAACAGAGCTGACTTGTCACGCTGTTATGCTAGAGATTGCAGTGTGAGAAAAGAGTTTACATCTTTATCAGTTTTACTGGTGCAAAAGGAAAATACCTTGATTTTCTGTAATAAACCATGTATTAGCTTTATAGTTGACAAGACTAAGTACACAGGACTGGAAATTGAGCAGATATTGGCACTAAAAAAAACACAAAAATGAGCTGAGTTTAAATACTGAGAAAGACAAGACACTGAAAATGTGCTCTTGAGTTGCAGGTCAAAGAGTAGCATTAGTGGTCAGCTGAAGAGTACAGACTGTATAGTAGCAGCCTGCAATATAATAAAACTGATCTTAATTTCAAAATGTTGTGTATGTTGCTGGAAATGTTTACAGTGCATTATACACCAGCACACTAAAAGCAGCTGGGATTATATCAAATACCCAGTTCTTCCAGAAAAGTTTCTCAGCAACACAGGACTCTTGCTGTCAGCCAAGTGAACTGAGAGCATAGATCCTAAGCAATATAGACACATTGGCTCAGATTGTAAGATGACAATGTTAACTTTGATTTGATACAACAAGGTTTGCTCCAGACCCAGGCTCACGGCACCAAGAGCCACAAAGAGGCTAACACAGCTGCTGGCTATCAGGTGCTACTTGACACTGCCAGGACTCCTCAGGTCCTTCAGCTCTAACTCAAAGCTGTGGAAAAGCTGAGGCTGGATGGCAGCACCATGGCACCAACATGGAATCCTGACATTTTGGTGCAATTGCCCTCAAACATGCAAGGCTTTGTCCCCTTAGACCTTGGGGATTTGTACAGCTTGGCTTTCACATGAGGGATATGCTTACTCAGACTACCATTGCCAAGTGTGAGACTTTTGGCCTCTTGATGTTACAAAAATAAAAAAGGCTGTGGGATTTTTTTAGCTGGAAGAAAAGATTGTTTTCTTGTCCCCCAAACTAACTCAACCAGCCATCTCCAGATCTACTACAGTACCAATAACAACACTGCTTTCAATCAGGCAAGCCTGTACAATTTCAGCCAAAACCATGAGGTTTTTTTAAAAAGATCATGAACTCCTTAAAGCCAGCTCATTATAAATTGTTTGTAATTTTAACAATTACTCCTTGTTCTGTTAATGCTGCCTTTTGTGTAGAAACTTATGTAATTAAAATACTTTTGAGTCGTTTTACTTTCAAATTTGGTATCTTCCACTAATGCATTTTCGTTTTGTTATTCTATTATCTTGGGAGCTTATTCTATCCTTAAGCACCTCATATCCGGGAATAAAACTATTAAGCAGTTCTTGTAAGTATAGGCATTCAGTCAATGAAACATCTAATAATACAGTTCATCCATTAGTGGGCTACATCACAGTTTAAATACCTTACTAATTCTCAAAGCATTGGTTTATCGCATACCAGCCCTGCTTGTCCCTGCAGCCTATGATGAGCTTTGTGAATTTAACAATGAAGGTCCAGGAGTAATGAATTTCTGCTTCTCGGCAGTGAGAAACTTTCCCTTCACATTAACGTTCAGCCTTTTGTCTCTTCATTTATTAAAAATTAGCACTGAGAGGCCTTCCTACCAATTTTTATCGACTCTAAAATACACGCTTTGACACGCCTCCGCATCCTCTTTTCTGAGACAATGCTGTTGCAACTCCCTCCAGAACAACCCTCAGGTAACAAACTCATTTTTTACATCTTCATGAGTTGGCCTTATGCTTGACACCACAACACGTGGGCTCCGCAGCCGGAGAGATGCAGAGGATCCATGGGGAATGAGGTGTGACCTCTCTGGATTTCACTCCACCCACTCCGAGCATCATCCCGTTTTGCCCCTGTGCTCTGCTCTGTAAAATACACAGCAGCGTTCGCACAGTCCGCGCTCTGGGGTCTTTAACAGGACCTTTATTTTGGCGCTCTCAGGCCCACAAGGGTCCCTTTCCCCCGGGAACACCAGCGCGGCCAGACGCGCTCCGTGCTGCCGGGGACCCCCTCCCGCCGCCATATCGCCTGGTGCAGGCGAGCAGCGCCTCCTCCTCTGTGTCCGGGGCGCGGGCCGGCCGTTCGGAGCAGCGGCGCTCACGGTCGCTGCCGGTGCCCGGGTTCGCCTCCCCGGGGACGCTGCCTCGCTCCTTCCCCGGCGGCTCCGCGCCGAGAGCGCCCCGGGGCCGCCAGGCCGCGCTCAGCCCCGCGCTCCGCGCGGCGGGGGCGGCGCCTGCCGGCGGAAAGTGCTGAGTCACGGCCCTGACGCGCGGCCGCCGTCACGTGCGGCGCCAGGCTCAGTCCCGCCGCGGCGCCGAGCGCACCCGCGGCACGGAGCGCACCGCGCACGGGCACGCCCGCTCCGGCTCCGCTCGCGTCCCCGGCCTCCCTCGCTCCCGGCCGGCATGGGGCTGCTGTCGCAGGGCTCGCCGCTGAGCTGGGAGGAGACGCGGCGGCACGCGGAGCACGTGCGGCGGCACGGCATCCTCCAGTTCCTCCACATCTACCGTGCCCTGCGCGACCGCCACAAGGACGTGCTCAAGTGGGGCGACGAGGTGGGTGAGAGCCGTGCGAGCGCGGCCTCCGCCGAGGCCTCCGCCGCCCCGTGTGGCGGGCGCAGGTGCCGTTGCGGTGCGGGTCGGGCCGCGGTGCCCGGAGCGGGCCCGGCCGCGCTCGCCGGGCGGGAGGGACGTTGCGGGCTGCCCGGCGGGGCTTTGTTTACCTCGCGCACACACGCGCGCTCGCCGCGTTTCGTTGCGCAGCACGGGTGCCCCGCTGTGAACCGCGGCTCTGAAACGCCAGAACAACTTTCGGTGTTTCCGCAGTCGGTTGCCCGGCAAGCCCCGGGAGGTGTATTCCCGGGGCGGTGATGTTCGGCAGCACTCACTCCTTCTCCGGAGTTTGTTTATGCTCTCTCGACGAGTCTGAGTAGTGCATGTCTCGAGTCCCAAGCAGTGCCTGCTCGGACTCAGACTCAGTTTTTGAGAGGAAAGTGAGGCAAGCAGGACCGGGAATGGGCGAGCGGCTCTGCAGTGGCAGCCCTCTCACCGCGCACCGCGTTCCTCCTGTATCCTTCTGTGAAAGGGACCTGCCGAGCCCTGCTTTACCCCGGAGTCTCCCGGGCGTTTGGTATGTGTCAGCCTGCCTTCTGAACAAGGATGATCGCTCGGGTCACGAACTTTATTACAGGTGCTTTGTGCCCGAGGACCCTAACTTTACTCACAGGTCTTGGGTGTGTTGCCTTGTAAAGCTGCGCTTAATTGTGCCACAACCTGACAGCACTCTGCAAGGAGCAAAGGCTGCCTCCTCTACTCATCAGTTCCCCAGGAGACAAGGAGCAGCTTCACATGTGCCGCACTAGAAGCTATCCTTGTCCGTGGTGTTGGTGAAGTCCAGCATTGGTCACTTGGAGGTGTTCTAGACGCGGCTGCAGGGAAGTTGGAAGAGCAGAGTAGGATACAAGCAATGTGGGGACTTGGCCATTGCACTTCTGTCTTATGCACAATTTGCTTTCTGAGCAGCAAAGGCATTTGTGAGAAAACTTCATTCAAGTAGTGGCAGCTGTTCACAGGTGCACTTTGCCAGAGGAGAATGCTGTTCACTGTGTGTACCTTGAGAGAACTTGTCTCTTAAAGTCAGTTCTTTAAATTAACCCCTTTTATAATTCACATAACAGCAGGGTAAGCATCAGTGCACAGAAGCTGCTTCCATGAGTGAGTGGGGGCTTGGCTACTAAAATCTGTTCAATGAAAGTATGTGTAGTCTGCACCACGGGGTTTTGCAGCTAGAGTGGTGTGGACTCAGAAAGTTTAAATATACTTTTATCTATCCCTGTCTGACGTTGGTGTTCCCGCATGGCTTGTATGACTGAAGTTACGCTGACAAAAGAGCCTCACAGTCTTGAGTCCAGGAATATGGACAGCCTTCCTGTTGCTCTGAGACTTAGCTTGAGGGTTTTCTCATTAATCTTTAAGAGATGGTACTCATTTTTCAATGGGTGTTAGATTTTACTTGTCCTTGCTTTCTCAGAGTGAGATTTCACAAGATAGCTAGGGCTGATCCACTAGCAAGCTGGTTCAGCTTCCCTCCCTGTGTTCCAGGCTCGCATTTCTGCTGCCTGCCTTGTGTTGCTACTGGCCAGCTGAGTTCAAAAAGTTAACCCAGCAGAAAACTCTTCTTTTATTCAGTTTTTTAGGGTGGTTGGTTTTCTCATCAGAGCTTCAGCTCTTTCACAGGTAGACCCAACAAGCTCTGCTTAATGTGAGGAAAGTACCAGGAGTATGTGGAGGAAAGGGTCGAGTACAACCGGCCCGTGCAGCATCCGCAGCTGATCACTTGGAAATCTTAGATGTATGGTGAGACTGGACTCTGGGAGCCTCATTCTGCCTTTGGCCTGGGGCTGTACTGAACCAAGTGTTTATGCTCGATAAATAGTGGAGCGTTATGTCAAAGGAGATTCACAGTTTTCTTCTACCATGCCCCAGTGTAGCAAGAGGTGGGATTTTAAGAGCAGTATCATTGCAGCCATGATTCTGGTAAGGAGCTGAACGCTGTATTAGAAATGTCTGTGGACGTTCAGAGGAGGTCAGGTAACCTGGTTCGTTGTCTACCTCTTCATTTTAGCAAATGCTAATAAACTCAAATAAACTCAGGTGTGGCAACTTTGTTCTGCTGTGTTATGCAGTTATATATTTTTGTGTACCATAGCATTTAGGAGTGTGTTAATGGACCAGGTACGTGTAGCCAGTCTGCTCTTGTGCAAACACAGAACTATACCTCTGTCCATAACTTGCTTGAGCTGTGCTGTAGATAGACTAATGCAGAGGGCAGTACATTTATTTTCCATTATCTAGTTGTTAGAAAGTGGCGCCACATTTATATGCAGCTTAGATGACTCAACTGACTAATTGGACAGTTTTCATAAGAAGTCTTTTTTGCACTTTGACCTTCATGTATAAAGTCATAGCCTGAGGGTGTTTAATTGTTTTAAAAACTTCTTGAAGATAGAAATCAAGAATGAAGATGACAGCTCTCATGTAGTGGTAGGGATAAAATCAGAATAAATAAAATTACTTTTGTGTTTCTGTGACTGTGTTTAGTGAGAAATGGATCTTGTAAATTTTTTAAAGGAATATTTATGAGAAAAAACTCAACTTCAGTAGCATGTACTGAGTTTGTCTTTCAGGGTGTGTGTATGAATACCTGAAAGGTTGTTCCCCATCTAGGTGATGCCATTGTGAAAAGGAAATACTGTGTTTGCTCATGAGTGTAGATACCAGCCTTTTTAGTTTTCATTAGGATTCTCACTTCTCAGTGTGTGTTGTAAGACTCATTACAGAACTGTGGGGGTCCCTTGGGGTGCTTATAACTTCCTGGAAACTCCATTCCTTGGGGTTCCAAGGGAATGAAACTCTGGGGAATTACCATGTACTGTTTCTTGGGTGTCAGACAGAAGTGTTAGGCTAAGTGCTAACAGAGCATGGTGGTGGCATCTGTTTTGAAGGGAGTGAGACAGCATCACAGCTTACATTGCAGGGTAGCATTCCCTGGTGCTCCCATCTTCTCCTGAGTAAAGAGCTGTAAAGGTCAGAACACTGGTTCTGCTGCCTTTTGAAGAGTTAGCTCTTTTATTGCTTGCAGTGTTAATAGAATCAAGAGCTGTTGTCAGTTTTGGTGTAAGTTCTTTTTCATTCTGTTTTCCGCAATCATGAAGCCTTTGCAACAGTAAAAAACAAAAGCCTACCAAATACGAGTGTAACGGTAAGACTTGCTCTAAAAAAACGTTCTAAAGGTCTCCTTAAATTTGCATTTGCAAGTAAAGGTCCTCTGCCTCTTAATCATCCTTCTACCTCATTTAAAACTGCCAGTTGACCTCCCTGTTTATGCTTGACTTCTCCTGACTATGGAGAATACAAAATAGTGAACTATCTCGTTATCCCTAATCAAACCCCTTACTATCATTGCCTTAATGCTCACAAAGTTTGGGCAACAATTATATCTGCTGATGAGACCCTGTCATGCTAACAAGTACCATCTCCTTGTGTTCTCATCTTCCTCTTCCATCCAATAATGTATGCTTGACCTCGGGGTTGCAGAGTTGCGATCATTGTTTATTTTTTTATTTTTGTGTGCAGCAGAATCAAAAACCTGCAACTTTCCAGTACTGTATTTCAGAGTTCCAGTACAGTTAGCAGATACTATGTGAAGCAATTAGTTTGTGCAGCTTGGCAGATGCTAGCCTATTCTGCTGCTTCCCAGCTTTTATCCCCAAAAGCTGCCTTCTGTGCCAGTGTATTATTAGTCTCCCGTGCTGTTCAGCGCCTCTTGTCTGCTGATTGCATTCCTCTAACTGACGGATGTTGCTTAAATTTCCCTTTGGAGCTTAATGCGGACACTGGGATCAGACAAGTGGAATGGCTGGGCCCTTGGCAAGGCTCGCTGCTGCTGTTTTGTGCTGAGCGTGCACACAAGTGTAGAGTCACAGCATTTCACACAGTAGTGTGTGAAATAACTACACAGTAACTACATATACATATGTATTCTCGTGTGCATGTAATACTTGTCTTCCAGAGTGTGTAAAGACCAAGGAGGAGCTGTTTCAGCATAAGAAAATTTTGAGAAAGGTGTGCCAGGAGATCTCAGAAGGAAGGGATTTAGAAAGCAAGCATGGGCAAAACATGACAGTTTTATTTGAAAGTACATGTGAATGAAGTAGGAATCTGACTTGCTCGGCCTTGTTTAGTGAAATTGGACATAAGGACCCTTTTGTTGTGTACGAGTCTTGTTCCCATCAGTGTAGGGACCTAGCACACAATAAGCATCTTCAGCTTTTTAAAAGTTATTTTCTTAATGGAAACTTGAAATGAAATTTTGAGGCCTTTAGAAAGATTTGATAATGCTGTGTATGAGGCAGCATGAGAAATGTACCACTGCACTGCTTGCAAGTTGAAGTCTTACTGAGTTAATTCTAATTTTGGCTTTGGTTCTTTGTTTTCTTTCCTTCCTTTTACCTTTTTCTCATCCTTTTTAAGCTTCTTTTGATCTTTCTCCTGTACACTCAATTCATTCCCCTCCTTATCTTCTAGTTCTTGAATTATACCTTGTAAATAAGTTAAATGAGAACTAAAATGAACATGTGCTAATCAGCACTTCCTCATGCAAAAAGCAAAGCAGCGCTTCTCAGAAGCTACCAGAGGCCAGAGGTTTCTTACCAGAATGTCCCAAAGGTGTTGCTTCTGATTAGAAGATGCATGACTCTCTTGAAAGCTTTCTCCTTTTTCTTAATGAAAGGCTAGGCTGTGAAAAGAGCTGCATTTGCTCTTGAGTGATTCTTTCCAGGGAACCAGCTTCTTCCATTAGTGTCTTGTTACAGTTTCTAGCCTGTTATGGTTTTGGGTGTTTCTAGGGCAGTAGCAACAGTCTGCAGAACTTCAGACTGGTAAAATTATTGCTGCGTATTAAGGAAATTAATCTGGGTTCAGATGCACATGGCTTGAGGCTCCAGTTTGCCTGTCACCCATTTGAAACCAGGAACAAAATCTAGGGCATTTTTTAGCAATGGTGAATCTAGCTCACCAGCTGTGTAAAATAAGTACAGGTACTATCCCTAATGTACACAGAGGAAGTTTTCATCATCTCTTTGCTAAAAAGACAGCCAGTGAGGCTTGGTAAGAGACAGATACACATGCATAAATATGTTCAAAAAGAGATGGGAAAGGACCAGAACTGATGAAGGAATAGGTTCAGAGAGCATCATGGTATACAGAAAGGTAGTGTTGATTTCTCATTTTACAAGAAACTTGGCTAACCTAATGGACCAGAAGAGCAGATGTCCTTTTAAGATTATTACTATTTTACAAAGACTGGATGTCCTGTGGAACAAGATGCCGCATGACAGCTTTGAAGCCAAGGTAGACACTGACTTACATGGACAACAAGAACAGACAGTTATGGTTTCTTTAAACTTTACATGCTGCAAGATGTTCGTCCATCTATTCAAACCACTTAGATAATTGTATAGTGAGTTGTGGGGTTTTTTTAATGTTTATCTGAAACTTTCTAACTAGCTTTTTGTTTCATATGTTATAAATAAAATGGAATCACAAAGAATAGTTGTTGTGTTTTCCAGAATGTCAGTAATATATGGTCTTTTAAAACAATTCATCCAAGTCATTATACAGATTCATCATCTCACATTCTCACTTTGTACAAACTGCTGCAATATACCAGTGTGTAGAAACTGCATTTTTAAAAGGTTTTCTTGGTACTCTTGTGCCTGTGTTAAAGCTAAGGGCAGCCTGAAGTCCTACAAATTTTTTTGCATTCTTGCCATTTTATGATAAATGCTTTTAGTTTCCCCATGCCCCAGTGAAATTCCCCAAACAGAATGCATTTTTGATGGTTTTTTATGCAGAAATTCCTCATGATGGCCTCTGGCAAATGTGACATGTGCAGATGCATCTCAATGGAGCTGTCTTAATCGATGTGCTCACCCGCTGGCGGCCTGGGGGGAAGCAGCACTGTGAACTGTTTCCTTATTTGTCACGTGTCTGTTTATTCACCCTTTCTTTCTGAGCTCCATTTGGCTAAATAAAGGGACAGTGGAATTATTTATTTACAAATAGACTTAGTGCTGCCTTAGTATGTCTTGTATGGATACCTGCTGTTTCAAATAGTGGCATTTTCTGGGGCTGGGTCTGAAGGGATGATGTTAGTCCATCAGTTTATGCAGCCATGAGTGTGTATGTATGCAACCTCTAAAAGGAATGTGCTAATACACAGAAATGTAACTCTTTAAATCTTGACTTGAGCAGGATCAGTGCTCTTGAAGAGTCTTCATGCTTATTCCTTCCTTGGATACTTTGACTGACTGCCATGAAACTACTTTTTCTGCCTGCTTTTAATCCTGGCATCAGGGAAAACCTAAACTAAACCCTCTAGCTCTCAAAACATGCACAGTGTGCTAACCCCATCATGGCTAATAATTCTGCTTCATCTCCCTCTGCTCAGCTCTTGCAGTGGCTGGGTGATAAGGTGTGTGTATAGGTTGTAGTGCAGCACCAGTGACCTACCTGAGAGCTGTACTCCCAGAGGCACTGTGTT
This sequence comes from Dicaeum eximium, assembly GCA_013396995.1. Taxonomy (NCBI): domain Eukaryota; kingdom Metazoa; phylum Chordata; class Aves; order Passeriformes; family Dicaeidae; genus Dicaeum; species Dicaeum eximium. The sequence goes on from VWZP01001887.1 coordinate 942,251, forward strand.
TGTGACAGTGTGAGGCTCATTGTAGTTTATACTGACATGCTCTTTGAAAATTTTAATTTGTAATAAATGAAAACCAGTTTGGGAGGTTTGGGGTTTTCTGTTGTATGGGATTTTTTATGTTGTAAGGGTGAGTACAATAAAGATTTTATTGTTGATGTTGCATATTCAGTTGTTCAGGTTTTTTTTTTCTTTCTGATGCAAAAGGTGAATTAGAAACTTGCAGCATTTTGTTTCACAGGTGAATAAATAAAGTTGTCTTTGCTGCAGAAATCTAAAGTTAACATTATCCTAGTCTTTTTAATAATATTAGCCTCAGGTGTTACATAGTACAGAAGTCAAAGATGACACTTCTTTCTGTAATGCACCACATCTTATTTCTTTAGAATCATGCAAATAGTTATAACGTCTCAATTTTAATTTTCGATAACCCAGCTTCCTGGTTTGTGATGTGTGCAGAGGGTTCTCTAGTCACGTTGTGTCATGCAAAAAAAAAAAAAATCGGCAGCCCTGATGTTGTCACATGTGGAGGGAGGAGGCAACAGTACTTAGCTGGAGCTGGCTGTGTTGATAGAGAGGCTCTCATCTCAGTCTTCTTCCTTTTGTCTATGATAATGTGTAATGTGGCATAGAAGTTCTTAACTTTTTCATTATTGTCAGTGTAATGTAAAACATGACTTGTGTTTTGTTTCTGGGACATGCGTTCTGTGAATTGGTTTTGGTTAGAGCTGGCAAAAAAAAAGCTCGTGCTCTTTTAATTGGATTGCCACTTCCAATCTGCTTGATCAAAATTAAGCATTTGGGGAATTACATTTTAATCTTGGTTCTACGGTTGCAGATTTTTGAAATTATTTCTCTGTCAGAAAACATCCATGATAATCTCATGAGTGTGGAAATGCCTTGCCTCATGCCAGTGCACAGTTTCGGGGCTTGCTGGCTAGAAACAGGGTAACCAGCTTCTGTGGCACTTCCAGACTTGTTTTCCTCTGAAATTTGCTCCCTGGGGCGTTAGACTTATTGTAAGACAGTAAAGCTTTCATTAAAGGTACATTACCAGCTGTTTATTTCTGTGTCTCCATGCTTTATCACATCAGTGGTGAGAAGATAACTGCATCAAAAAAACCCACCTTGGGTATTATGTTCTACATCCATCAGAAGTATTTGTACCTACAGAGAATAATCTGCCTTTTCCATCTAACACTGAAAACTTGTGGCAGAGGTTCTTTAATGAACAGTCAGATTATTAAAACTGTTCTCCTCTAGACTGTCATTTAATGATAATGGTATTTTAATGATGCATTAACTGATGAATAAAGATACGGAAGAACTACTTTTTTTTTTCCATAAGTGAGCTTAATAACTAGTGAAAAGGGTATTTTCTACTGCATACATAAGTATATGAGGCAAACTGCATGAAAATACTTAAATGTTGGTAGTGACTTTTGTTAACAGTAAACAATACCCATGAGACCTCATTGGATGTTCAGGAAAAATTTTCAATTTCCCTTAAAGCTCCAGGCCTGAAGGAAGGTTCATATGAGATTTCTGACAATTGTTCCAGGTATGTGTGGCAATAGCTGTCCAGTGGAAGGAGAAAGAAGCTGTCATTAAGATTGTCCTTGAGAAACAGAGTGGTCCATGAGTCATCTATGATTAGGTTTATTTAGAATCACAGAATGGTTTGTGTTGTAAGGGGCCTTTGGAGATCGTCTTGTCAAACTCCATGCCCTGGACAAGGACATCTTCCATTACACCAGGTTGCTCAAAGCCCCATCCAAACTGGCCTTGATCACTTCCAGGGATCCTCATCTGAGATGGATGGTCAGGAGTATGGTACAAGGCTAATGCAGGTACTGTTTTTCACACATAGAAGGCATGAAGCAATGCTTTTTTCATTGCTTTTCTCTTAAAAAAGAAGCTTCTCTTCAAATCATTATTCTAAGCTATTTTCTTCTGTTATATAATCTTGGCACCTTACTTCTGAGCTTACTAAGGTCCAGACTCTGTGCTTACCAGTGTTTTCTTAGGCAGAAGTACCTCATGGCACATACTTTGAAAGTTAAAAGGATTTTAATGTTTAACGCTACAGTAGAGGCTTTACTCCCACCTGTTAGATAGGTTTTGTTCCATGTGTAGTTAGCATGATGGTGTTAAACTGAGTGTGCAAGGGTGGGTTTTCATCATGGGAAGCAGACCACTACCACGGCAAGTATTTGGATGATGACATGTTGCTATCCAGGCATTAGACAGATAAATTACTTTTCGTTAGAATTGACGTGTTAAGGTTTAGGGCTTAACATGCTTCAGTGATTTTAGGTCTAGGGGGAGAGGTTAGCAAAGCTTGGGGAGAAGGATGTACTACTGATAGTGGGCACAAAGGACAGAATTTACAGGCCATAAGGACATTTGGCAAAACTCCCAAGGTAAGTAATAAACTAACAAAGCTAACTCAGCAACTGTGTGGAGGTCAGTTCAAGCTGGGTAAAAGGTAATTCTGACAGGGAGAGATTCCCACTACCATGGTCCACTGACTCAAGAAACCCACCAACTCAAGAGAAGTACTGAGCATGCAAACTAATTAGCATGAGAGGCAAGAGAATAATTTAACCAACAGAAGGTAGAATTAATAAGAGAACTATGTAACTTGTAGTTAGTGAACTGTGATTTCTTTGTTAAAATGTATAAATAGTATAAAGTTTTGATGATAGGAGAGCTAGCAACCTTTTGTGGGTTATCACCTAGCTCCTTCCTTTGCACAAACTAGAATAAAGAAATATTCAGCCTTTAGTTGAAACATGGGTATTTCAGATTAGACATTAGAAAAAAAAAATCATCATTAGGGTGGTCAGGCATTGGAATAGGTTACCCAGGGAGGTGATAAAGTCACCATCCCTGGGGATGTTGAAGAGGCATCTAGGTCTTGCTCAGTGATACGGTTTATTGATGGAGGTTTTATAGTGGCAGTGTTGGGTTGACAGTTGGACTTGCTGGTCCAACTTAAGGTCTGTTCTAACCTTGAAGATTCTGTGATTAAGTAGAAGGACCTCGTCTTGGTATGTACATTGGCACTGCACACTGGGCAACAAGCCCACATTTGGGACAACAGTGTGGTATAGGTGACAACTTCAGTCCTCCTTGTTCCTTAGAATTACTGTTAACAGGTTGGTTTTGGTACACCTTCATTTTTAAGAAGCATTCCTTATGCAGAAATAATACATGTAATTATGGTCAACTCAGGCATTCAAGCAATTTCAGACCTGCTTACCCATTTCCAGAGAGCTGTCATCTTTCATTTTGCCTCCAGACAAGTCCAGCACAATTGTTTGACTTAATGAAGGGAGAGTGGTTGTGGTTCTCTGCAGTTGAGAGGCTTTAAGGTCTCACTTGTATTTACAGAGGCGATATCAAAGAATTTTCAACAGCCTGAAATTTTCTTGGTAGCCAACTGTGAAAAAAGGTCATAGTGAGTGACTTCACTGACTATTCTGGGTGCTATCAAGCTAATGGAGCATAGTGCATCTTGAGAAGATTCGGCAATGGAGTGGAGCAGAGCTGGCGTGGAAGTGCTCTGTAGATGCAGTTACATTGCAAGCCAGTAATTAATAGGAAGGAAGCCTCTAAAGAACAGTTTTTCCATTTGTTGGCTCATAATTAGTTCTGATACTCCAAGTATTTGCTTTAACTAAGATTGTATTTGCTTTTTTAATGCATTTAACTGTGAACAATAATTTCTTTTAGCTTGCTCTGTGTCGGAACAGGGTGGGGGGTTGGACTTTGAGCTTTTGCTTTGCAACCTTGCTGGACATACTGTTGTTCCTTTGCCTGGTAAGGTACCACAGAACTTCTGTGAGCCAGGCAGAGCAGGGGTGGTCAGACAAATTCATCACAGAGGTTGTGCAGAGCATTGTCTATCTGCAGCGAGGAGCTGGGATGCCACCTCTTGTCCTTGTCCTCAGCAGCCTTGTAACATGTGCCAGCCAGAAGACAGAGGTGTGTAGGGTTTGCTGCACGACGAGAGCACTGACTTGGGTCCAAAATGGCCATGACGGCTGCATTGTCCTTGCTGGCTCTAAGCAAGGCTGCTGGTCAGCCATCTGCATCAGTAGCTTGATCTGATGTGTATTTTGATTCTTGCTAAGGAGCCTAGTTAAAATTATAGAGAAAAGTGAACTAAAGAGCTCAGCAAAATAATGAATTATGGATGTTGGGTGAAGCCCCTCATATTTGGCCTTTGGACTGGAATCTCTGCCAGGTGTGCTGATTCTCTCAGCTTGGCTGCGTTTCTCTGAACTTTGTTGTGGATAAAAAACATGTGAGAAGTCTGTGAATGATGAATGTAAAAATGTGTGAACTCTGAATTTGTTTTTTTTCTTTGTAGCTGTAGGCTAAATCTTTTGATGAGCCTAAATTACATTCTTTAAGGATGCCCATTCAGGCAGTCCCTCTGTTGTCAAGATACTCTGTGGGTTACTTGGAACTGTTGGCAGCCGTCTGAAGTTTTTTCTTTTCTTATTAAAATTAATGGCAGATCATCTGTGTGTTAAGACAGCTTTGAAGATTTAGTCAATGTTTCTGGAGGCAAAAGTAATAGTTGTTTCTAAAGCTGGATGCATAAATGCAATATATTCACTACTGTACTTGAAATATGAAACACTTTGATTTCTTTGGGTTTGCCTTCTTGACTTAGTGTTTCTTTACACTTTTGGCTTTTTTTTTAAACTTGCAATTGGGTTTATAGAGAAATACAATGTTGTCCCCATCAGCTCATTACAGCTACATTTGGAGAGGTATTTCTAGGACAGGAGGCTAATCACAGTAGCATACTCACGTAAAGGTGGACAAGTGTTCAACATTGGGTCTCTTGACAGCAGCTGCAATTCCTGTGCTCTCCCTTCTGCTACGCACTCCCACAAGCAGTGCTGGGGGGAGGCCAGGCATGTGGTGAGCTTGATGCTCTTTGTGTCCATCTGAGCTACTCATACCTGTGGACTCACATACCCCCTCTAGATCAGGGCAGCTCCTCGTGAGAATGATACTTTTACAAAGCAGGAGATGATGCTGAATGTGGTAAGAGACTGGGAGTCCCTTTTTCTTTCCAATATTCAAGGTCAAGTGACACTGGAGAGACTGATGCTGGGTAATAATTAAATCAGTGCTCAGCTGTGATCTGGTTGACTATAATGTGTAGTTATCTCAAGTAGATTATTGTGGCATAATACACACAATGGAGAAAATATACCATGCAAGAAAGTGTGATATGCACGGAAACTAGAAATCATTATTTTTTTTCCTCTAGGAGATGAAAATTTGATCTTAGGAAACATACAGCAAATGTGTATAATTGCTGGATGAGTCCTTCCAGAGTTTGTCTCTGATCAGATTCTGTAGCATTACAAACACTCTTGGATAACCCTGCTTGTGATTTAATCACAAATCCCAACCAAGGATTATATTTTTGTCACAGTAGTAAGCAATAACTCTTCCACGGACACTGAAGCAACCAAAGAACACGAAGACCACAAATCTATTTACAGTGTGCTGTAAAACATGGCACAAGTTCCCTGTCTTTTGGCAAGCTGCTTTCCTATTTTCATCAGACTTCTGTACAAAATAGAAATTGCCATGAGTTGATACGCTGCAACTTTAACACGAGTATCTTGGGTGAATCTGAAATCCTGGGACAGGAGCAGTCATCTTTGTTAAATACAGAGGGATGTGGCTCTAGACAGTGTTGGAAAAGGAAACTGAGGAGCACAGTGCACCTCTGACAGTTCTAGCTGTGAAATTGCAATCTGAATTTTTAACTATAAGTGGATTTTTGGAAGCCTTGGAGGCAGTGATTCAAGAGCCTCCAGCAAAAGGCACTGCCTGTCACCACTGGTCCAGTGGGGTTTGAAAGCCGGTACCCTGGTAATGCATTTCTGTGCGTGACTTCTTTTTACATGGTAGGCAGCACATCCCTCCGGGGGGATGGTTTGTGTTTCACACTTGCCAGAACATTGCTAAGCATCCTCTGACCTAGAGGTATTAGCAAATCGAGTGTATCCATAAGTATTGAAGGGCTACAAGGTCCAAACAGCTGTTTGGTTGCCAGTGCTGGGTAGCATTCTAAAAGTCTTTACGGGAGCTTTGACAGCAAGTGTACATGGAGACCAGGAAGTTTGAGATGAGGGTGTTCCAGGTTTGGCTGCTTTCTGTGGTGTAAATGGGACACAGTGCTAGGCTTTAATAGCTCGAACAAGTGATGGGTGTAAATGGAAGTCTTGTAGAATAAACCTTTGGGTTTTTTGTTTGGGGATTTTTTTGTCAGCAGCAGAGACTGTAACTGATGGGATGACAGTGAAGTATTTGTGGGTTGCATGTAGCTTGGATGGGGTTTTAATTTTGTTCAGAAATAATGTGGAGGCAAGTACAAATTCAGTATTTTTTTGTGAAGTGTCTCGAATTAGAAAGGAAGGGAAAGAAATTTCAAGGAATTTCAAGTCTTTATTCAAGAGGAAATAAGCCTGCAGCCATCTTTGCCAGTATTGGTTACTGCATTCATAGTAATGTTTTTGAACCTCCATAAAGTTCAGTGTGACATATCCTTTTTTTCACTTGATGCTTAAAATTGCATGCCAATGCGTTTGTGTCTGAACAAAACCTTACTGTTTGTTTGTTTTGTTTTTATTCTTCACAAGGTGGAATATATGTTGGTAAAATTTGACCATGAAAATAAGAAAGTGCGTTTGTTACTCTGTGGTGAAGAAGTTCTTCAGACACTACAAGACAAGGGGGAGAAGATAAACCCCAAGTGAGTAGCTGTTTTCAGGGGTTTTTTTTTTATCCTCCTGGTATGATACTGTGCAAAATTTTGTTAACCTGCTTAACATTTGTCTGCTATTGGTAAAACTGTAAACCATAGATAGTGATATTTTCAGATAAATCTAGGATTCAGGAAGTGAAAGATTTTGAGCACACTTGCAGGCAGTCCATGCACTTTTTGCTTTGAAATTGTTATGCTTTAAAGTGAAGGAGGATGTAATGGTGAGCCTACAGAAGCTGCAGTTTGGGTGCTTGTTTTTCTTGCTCTGATTTTGTGTCTGTGTATATGCAGTACATATAAAGTACATGTGCATGTGTACTTGCTCCTGTATCTCTTGACTACAGGAGCAAGTGAGGGCTGTATAGGGGAAGCCTCTTGTCTGTAGGAGCACTCTCCTATTTTTGGAAGAACTAGAAGTGTAGATGTAAGAACAGCAGGGAAGTTTTTCCCCATCCTCTCCTATGGAAAAGCAGCAGTGATCTGTATTTTTTTTTTCTGGTTAAAACCCTAAGAATCAAAGCTTAAGACAGATGCTAAGGGTGAATGCAATTTGGTGTAGGCAAATCTTGCTTATTGTACTACACAGCAACACTGTTTCTGCCAAACTGCACCTTACTTTCTTTTCACCACTTCCTGATGGTGAGGTACATTGGAAGGTATGTTGTGTTCCTCTGTCAAATATTCAAATACAGGAGACTTTTCTTGCAAGTGGTATTAATTTCTGAAATTTTCAAAATAATTAATCTTTTTTGAAGATGCAGAACTATTTAAAGGTGGCTCTTGTTTTATTATAGTCACCCAACACTCTGGAGACCAGAATATGGAAGTTACATGATTGAAGGGACGCCTGGACGGCCATACGGGGGAACCATGTCTGATTTCAACACTGTGCAAGACAACATGAGGAAAAGACGGCAAGAGGCTGCTTCTGTACTTAAAGAAAATGAGGCTGTTTGCACAGTGACATCATTTCCAAGGTGAGATGGTTGTTGAAGTGTAATGCCATGTTTCCTGTTCTCCTTACACACTTTTTCTCCTTACTGCATATAGCTAAGCTGTTCAGTGAAATAGAGAAAAATATGATGTGATTAACGTACTTTGGTTTGATGTTCCAGTCAATTTCCTGAAATTTTTGTTGCAACGAGACAAGCAAATAAGCATCTTTTACATTTTTAGGTTTCTTCTAACTTGTGATGATTTTGTATTAGGAGAGAATACTGAATATTGGTAACATAAAGTGTTAAGTCTAAAGTAGGCTACCACCTTGAGTTGATACAGAAAATTATATAGAAAAGGTTTCTCTTTACCTATTTTGCAAACTCTGTTCTTTATAAGTAGCAGTTTTGCAAAACAGTTTTGCTAACCTGATCTATTTTTAGTACTTTTTCACTAAAATACATGCAAGCTTCTGGTACTTTATGGCATCCAGACTTAGCACTTCTATTACACAATACTCTACTTACTGAATCTAGAAAGGAGAGCATCTCTCCTGGGTTAATAATACCCTTACAAAGGATAGATTTAATCACTTTTATTGTTGTGAAGAAATTTTTGAAGAAATTAAATTTAGGATGAACTTCATTATATCTAGGAGAGACTGTATTTTGTGACATTCCTTTGAAATATAATTCTAGGAAGAAATTTATTACATTCATTCTAACTAGCCTGGTCAGTGAAGTGAATGAAGATAGTTATGCTTATAATGGTATAAAAGTGGCTCTGCAGTAGAAGAGAAGCAGCTGGCCTTACTGGCTAGTTTCTTGTGTAATACAAAATGCAATAGCCCAAAATTCTTGCTGAGAGGAGGAACAATATAAAATATGCCTTAGCAGTAGTGGTGCCAAAACATCTTCATAATGCCCCACAAATGCTGTTTTAAGAACATTCTGATGACAAAATTTACTTTCAGTTTATTAGAGTTATACTAGATGTAATAAGAGTTTATTTAAAGTCCAGTGGTTAAGTAGTTGTCAGTGTCTGAACAAAATTCAGACACTGAGAGAATTATTAGAGAATTGGGTTTATTAGTATTAGTATTATTAGTATTAGTATTAGTATTAGAGAATTGGGTTTATTTCCCCTGCAAGTTTACAGTTACATTATGTCATTCAGTAAGTTTTACATAAAAATGTTTTGGACCCAGTCTTGTAGGGAATAAAGGGAGAGGAGTACTTCATCCCTTTGTAGATCCAGATAAATAGTTATTACATCAGTGTAGGAGCAGTACATTGGACTTCAGTGAAAGCCAGTAAATAATAAAATGTAGTTTGTTTATGACTTAAGGGTCATTCCAAACGTACTTTCATCCCTTAGAGATTGCTCTCCCTTGGCTAGCCTAATTTAGTTTCTTATTTCTGCCTTTTGCTATCTTGCCATTCAAGCCCTTGTTGGTTTGACTGGAATCTTGCTAACATATATTTCTGAGGTTTCATGGGGTTGAAGTTTTTTGCCACATTGTCTCTACAATAACATGTGTGTATGCCTGTGTGCATCTGGGCATGTACATGTGTATATAATAAAATCTGTGCATTTGAAAAGATAAAAAAACTTGTTAGAGTGCTGACAGAAGAAAGGTAAAGAAGTAAGCTTATTCAAATCAAAATAATTCAGTTTAAAGTGAACAATTTGAAAATGCTTAAATATTAAAAAATTATAGCTTAGATACTAAATAAGTGTTCCTAGTTCCTAAATTTGTGAGCCATCAGTGCTGGGCCAGAAAGTTGTTTTCTGTCTTCAGGACTGGAGGGATGCAGTTTACAACGTGGCACTTGGGTAAGTGATGAAGCTGGCTTTACAAGTTGTAGGGCAATTTACTGACACCAGGAAGAAGAAACAATATTGAATAAATAATATTCTCAGAGGTGTGTTTCCTGATATTTTGAGTCGTTTGTTTAACTTTCTTTAACCATCCAAATATACTAGAGCCTTTCAACACAATCTTTGCTCTTTTTACTGTGCAACATGGAGAAACTAATCTGCTAGTTTACCTCAAACTTGTCAAATGTTCCTTTGTCTCAGCTGTTCTGAGAGCTTGTTCTTGTTTCAGGTGAAGCAAACTTAAAATGGAGTTTCCCGAAGGGGAGGGGTGTATTCTGATTAGCTTGCATTATCTCTCAGGATTTTACCCTAATAGCTGCAATATTTCTTTGCTTATGACATTTGTCTCACAGGGGTTTTCAAAGTTCTGGAAGTGTTCTAAGACTTAGGATATCTGTACCACTTGAAACTACCCCTAATTCTTACAGAGTGGGTTAAGCATATATTTTTAAAGGGGTAGATTGTTAAGAGTGGGGCTCGATAAATTACTTTGGCAGTCAACCTGTATCCTCAAGATAAATTTTGAAGCACAGAATGCAGCTGCAGGTCAGTATTAATAACAAGCACTAACACACTGAAATGTGTGTGTACCCCACATACTACTGAAGTTTCCTGCTTCAGCCTCTGAAAATGTTCATGTTTGCTGTCTAATGATAGACTAGTGGGGTTTCTTTTTAAAAAAAGGCTGTGTTAACCACTGTGGAAGGTGGTTGTTGGCTGGCTGTCTCCTAGAATCCTAATCCCTGATCATCTGACTATTCTAAAATCACAGTCTGTTTTCATTACAGTGTGGATCTCATTGTTGTGTTACATAGGTTAGGCTGTCCTGGGTTTACACTGCCGGATTATATGCCAACACCAGTGGAAGGAGGAGCTTCAAAATCCCTCTTTTTTCCAGATGAAGCCATCAATAAGCATCCTAGATTTAGGTAAGAATATCTGGGAAATTTGAGAAGTCTAATATTTTGTCTCTATCTAAGTATCATTGACATATCTGCAAACTCTTTACACTACTGGAATAGAGAGCACTATAGCTGGTTGCTGCAGATATCACAAGGACTTGGACAGAAATGGTTGTGATGACATGTATTTCCTTTTCAAAGTGTCTTAAGAAAATTAACTTTTAGGTTAAAGGAACTTTATATCATCATCCACACTATTATGGGGCAAAAAGTGTGGATTTTGCTACTGCAAAATTGCTTCCAGTTTGAAATCCTGTGCCTAAACGCTTCCATCATGGTTAATCCAGGTCTTGTTAGGTATGTCACAGTGACATCTCTCTATTCAGTAGCTTGCCCTAGTTATTCTAAAGAAAAACTTCTTAGTTTACTGGGAAAAAAAATCAGTGTTGCATCTTTTACAGTCTCTCTTAAAACTAGGAAAAGAAGCATCCTGAAGGAGAGTGCTCAAAATAAACAGAAAGTTGACATTCTGAACCCTAAAAATTGTTGAGAACGTAGCTGCAAAAATATTTGCATAAAGAGAAAATGTCATATAATTAAAAAACCTTTTCTTTTGTCGTAGTACACTGACCAGAAACATTCGACACCGAAGAGGAGAGAAGGTTGTGATAAATGTACCAAGTGAGTAAATTCAGTCTTATCTTTGTTCTTTTTCAAAATAATTGTTTCGTCTCATGCTCTGAGTTACTGAGTGCCTGTATTTTCCACACAGTATTTAAAGATAAGAACACGCCATCACCTTTCATTGAAACATTTCCTAATGATGATGGAGAAGCAGGAAAGGCATCTAAGCCAGACTACATATATATGGATGCTATGGGGTTTGGAATGGGAAACTGTTGCCTCCAGGTAAAGTGCATCTACTTTCAAGATGTTACTGCACATTGTCTTCTCTAAACACTTCCCTTTTTAAGATTTGTCTTATGTCTGCTTTCACTTTCTTCAACTGATGAAGTACATCAGTGTGGCAAAAGGGGAGATAAAAGAACAAGTGGTATGTCTAGTATTCTAATCTTAAAAGCCAAGCATATTGGGGTTTTTGTGGCCAGGTTTTGCTAGCAGAGGGGCTGCAGGGGTGGCTGCTGTGAGAAGGTGCTTCTCCCATGAGAAGGAAGCTTCTGTGTCCAACAGAGCCCATGCCAGCTGCCTGCAAGACAGACCCACCACTGGCCAAGGCTGAGCCCATCAGTGACAGTGGTAGCACCACTGAGGTACATTCAATAAGAAGGAGGGGAAAGACTGCAATGGCACTGCAGGTGAAAATAGGAATAAGAGTATGTAAGAGGAACACCTCTGCAGGCACCAAGGTCAGTGAAGAAGCAGGGGGAGGAGGTGTTCAGGGTGCAGAGCTGAGATTCCCCTGGAGCCTGCGCTGAAGATCATGGTAAGGCAGGAGGTTGGCATTGGAGCAGAGATGCACCTGCAGCCCCTGGAGGACCCCACACCAAAACAGGTGGATGCATGAAGGAGGTAGGACCTGTCACCCCATGGAGTACCCATGCTGGAGCACTCAGATCCTGAAAGACTGAACCCTGTGGAAGGGACCCATGCTGGAACAGTTAACTTAAGCGTAGCCCATGAGAAGGGCTGTTGTGGTTTAAATCCAGACAGCAAATAAGTAGCATGCCATTGCTCCCTCACACACACATATACCTCCTTGCCCCTGACAGGATGAGGAGGCAAATCAGAAAAAGGTGAGACTTGTGGGTTCAGATAAAAACAGCTTAATAATTGAAATAAAATAAAATATAATAATAATGGTAAGGAAAACAAGAGAGAAGGGAATAAAACTCAAGAAGAAAGTGGTGCTCAGCAGTACAGTTGCTCACAACCTGCTGACAAATGCTCAGCCGGTCCCCTATCAGCAACTGGCTCCTCCCAGCCAACTCCCCCAGTTTATGTACTGACCATGATGCCATATGGTATGGGATATCCCATTGGCCAATTCAGGTCCCAGCTGTGCTCCCTCCTGGCTTCTTGTGCACCTGCTCACTAGCAGAGCATGGGAAACTGAGAAGTCCTTAATTTAGAGTAAGCCCTGCTCAGCAGGAACTAAAACATCAGTGTGTTATCAACATTACTTCCATATTGAATTTAAAACCACAGAACTATACCCAGCACTAGGAACAAAATGAATTATCCCAGCTAATGCCAGGACAAAGACTCATGTTGGAGCAGTGAACACATTCATTGGAGGACTGTCCCAGGGAAGGGACCCCACACTGAAGGAACAGTGTGAGGTGTCCTTCCCCTGAGAGGGAAGGAGCAGCAGAGACAATGTGTGATGAACTCACCACAGCCCTCATTCCTCATTCTCTTGCACTACTGTAAGGGGAGAAAGTAGAGAATTTGGGAGTGAAGTGGATTTTAATATTTAGTTTTTATTTTTCATTATTCTACTCTGATTTGACTTGTAATAAATTCAGCTAATTTTCCCAAGTTAGGCCTATTTTGCCTGTGAGAGTAACTGGTGAGTGATCTCCACCACACCAAGTTGGGTCCGTGTTGATCTGCTGTAGGGTAGGAAGGCTCTGCAGAGGGACCTGGACAGACTGGATCAATGGGGCAAGGCCAGTTGTATGTGGCTCAGTAAGACCAAGTGCTGGATCCTGCACTTTGGCCACCACAAGCCCATGCAGAGCTACAAGCNCCAGGTAAAGTGCATCTACTTTCAAGATGTTACTGCACATTGTCTTCTCTAAACACTTCCCTTTTTAAGATTTGTCTTATGTCTGCTTTCACTTTCTTCAACTGATGAAGTACATCAGTGTGGCAAAAGGGGAGATAAAAGAACAAGTGGTATGTCTAGTATTCTAATCTTAAAAGCCAAGCATATTGGGGTTTTTGTGGCCAGGTTTTGCTAGCAGAGGGGCTGCAGGGGTGGCTGCTGTGAGAAGGTGCTTCTCCCATGAGAAGGAAGCTTCTGTGTCCAACAGAGCCCATGCCAGCTGCCTGCAAGACAGACCCACCACTGGCCAAGGCTGAGCCCATCAGTGACAGTGGTAGCACCACTGAGGTACATTCAATAAGAAGGAGGGGAAAGACTGCAATGGCACTGCAGGTGAAAATAGGAATAAGAGTATGTAAGAGGAACACCTCTGCAGGCACCAAGGTCAGTGAAGAAGCAGGGGGAGGAGGTGTTCAGGGTGCAGAGCTGAGATTCCCCTGGAGCCTGCGCTGAAGATCATGGTAAGGCAGGAGGTTGGCATTGGAGCAGAGATGCACCTGCAGCCCCTGGAGGACCCCACACCAAAACAGGTGGATGCATGAAGGAGGTAGGACCTGTCACCCCATGGAGTACCCATGCTGGAGCACTCAGATCCTGAAAGACTGAACCCTGTGGAAGGGACCCATGCTGGAACAGTTAACTTAAGCGTAGCCCATGAGAAGGGCTGTTGTGGTTTAAATCCAGACAGCAAATAAGTAGCATGCCATTGCTCCCTCACACACACATATACCTCCTTGCCCCTGACAGGATGAGGAAGCAAATCAGAAAAAGGTGAGACTTGTGGGTTCAGATAAAAACAGCTTAATAATTGAAATAAAATAAAATATAATAATAATGGTAAGGAAAACAAGAGAGAAGGGAATAAAACTCAAGAAGAAAGTGGTGCTCAGCAGTACAGTTGCTCACAACCTGCTGACAAATGCTCAGCCGGTCCCCTATCAGCAACTGGCTCCTCCCAGCCAACTCCCCCAGTTTATGTACTGACCATGATGCCATATGGTATGGGATATCCCATTGGCCAATTCAGGTCCCAGCTGTGCTCCCTCCTGGCTTCTTGTGCACCTGCTCACTAGCAGAGCATGGGAAACTGAGAAGTCCTTAATTTAGAGTAAGCCCTGCTCAGCAGGAACTAAAACATCAGTGTGTTATCAACATTACTTCCATATTGAATTTAAAACCACAGAACTATACCCAGCACTAGGAACAAAATGAATTATCCCAGCTAATGCCAGGACAAAGACTCATGTTGGAGCAGTGAACACATTCATTGGAGGACTGTCCCAGGGAAGGGACCCCACACTGAAGGAACAGTGTGAGGTGTCCTTCCCCTGAGAGGGAAGGAGCAGCAGAGACAATGTGTGATGAACTCACCACAGCCCTCATTCCTCATTCTCTTGCACTACTGTAAGGGGAGAAAGTAGAGAATTTGGGAGTGAAGTGGATTTTAATATTTAGTTTTTATTTTTCATTATTCTACTCTGATTTGACTTGTAATAAATTCAGCTAATTTTCCCAAGTTAGGCCTATTTTGCCTGTGAGAGTAACTGGTGAGTGATCTCCACCACACCAAGTTGGGTCCGTGTTGATCTGCTGTAGGGTAGGAAGGCTCTGCAGANAGCAGAGACAATGTGTGATGAACTCACCACAGCCCTCATTCCTCATTCTCTTGCACTACTGTAAGGGGAGAAAGTAGAGAATTTGGGAGTGAAGTGGATTTTAATATTTAGTTTTTATTTTTCATTATTCTACTCTGATTTGACTTGTAATAAATTCAGCTAATTTTCCCAAGTTAGGCCTATTTTGCCTGTGAGAGTAACTGGTGAGTGATCTCCACCACACCAAGTTGGGTCCGTGTTGATCTGCTGTAGGGTAGGAAGGCTCTGCAGAGGGACCTGGACAGACTGGATCAATGGGGCAAGGCCAGTTGTATGTGGCTCAGTAAGACCAAGTGCTGGATCCTGCACTTTGGCCACCACAAGCCCATGCAGAGCTACAAGCTGGGGACAGAGTGGCTGGAAAGCTGCCTGGTGGCAGAGGACCTGGGGGTGCTGGTTGACATCCAGCTGAACATGAGCCAGTGTGTGTGTCCAGGTGGCCACGAAGGCCAATGGCATCCTGGCCTGTACCAGCAATAGTGTGGCCAACAAGAGCAGGGCAGGGATTGTCCCCCTGTACTCAGCACTGCTGAGGCCACACCTGGAGTGCTGGGTCCAGTTCTGGGCCCCTCCCTGTGAGAAAGACATTGAGGGGCTGGAGCGAGTCCAGGGCAGGGCAGTGGAGCTGGGGAAGGGTCTGGAGCACAGGTCCTGTGAGGAGCAGCTGAGGGAGCTGGGGGTGTTTAGCCNCATGGAGTACCCATGCTGGAGCACTCAGATCCTGAAAGACTGAACCCTGTGGAAGGGACCCATGCTGGAACAGTTAACTTAAGCGTAGCCCATGAGAAGGGCTGTTGTGGTTTAAATCCAGACAGCAAATAAGTAGCATGCCATTGCTCCCTCACACACACATATACCTCCTTGCCCCTGACAGGATGAGGAGGCAAATCAGAAAAAGGTGAGACTTGTGGGTTCAGATAAAAACAGCTTAATAATTGAAATAAAATAAAATATAATAATAATGGTAAGGAAAACAAGAGAGAAGGGAATAAAACTCAAGAAGAAAGTGGTGCTCAGCAGTACAGTTGCTCACAACCTGCTGACAAATGCTCAGCCGGTCCCCTATCAGCAACTGGCTCCTCCCAGCCAACTCCCCCAGTTTATGTACTGACCATGATGCCATATGGTATGGGATATCCCATTGGCCAATTCAGGTCCCAGCTGTGCTCCCTCCTGGCTTCTTGTGCACCTGCTCACTAGCAGAGCATGGGAAACTGAGAAGTCCTTAATTTAGAGTAAGCCCTGCTCAGCAGGAACTAAAACATCAGTGTGTTATCAACATTACTTCCATATTGAATTTAAAACCACAGAACTATACCCAGCACTAGGAACAAAATGAATTATCCCAGCTAATGCCAGGACAAAGACTCATGTTGGAGCAGTGAACACATTCATTGGAGGACTGTCCCAGGGAAGGGACCCCACACTGAAGGAACAGTGTGAGGTGTCCTTCCCCTGAGAGGGAAGGAGCAGCAGAGACAATGTGTGATGAACTCACCACAGCCCTCATTCCTCATTCTCTTGCACTACTGTAAGGGGAGAAAGTAGAGAATTTGGGAGTGAAGTGGATTTTAATATTTAGTTTTTATTTTTCATTATTCTACTCTGATTTGACTTGTAATAAATTCAGCTAATTTTCCCAAGTTAGGCCTATTTTGCCTGTGAGAGTAACTGGTGAGTGATCTCCACCACACCAAGTTGGGTCCGTGTTGATCTGCTGTAGGGTAGGAAGGCTCTGCAGAGGGACCTGGACAGACTGGATCAATGGGGCAAGGCCAGTTGTATGTGGCTCAGTAAGACCAAGTGCTGGATCCTGCACTTTGGCCACCACAAGCCCATGCAGAGCTACAAGCTGGGGACAGAGTGGCTGGAAAGCTGCCTGGTGGCAGAGGACCTGGGGGTGCTGGTTGACATCCAGCTGAACATGAGCCAGTGTGTGTGTCCAGGTGGCCACGAAGGCCAATGGCATCCTGGCCTGTACCAGCAATAGTGTGGCCAACAAGAGCAGGGCAGGGATTGTCCCCCTGTACTCAGCACTGCTGAGGCCACACCTGGAGTGCTGGGTCCAGTTCTGGGCCCCTCCCTGTGAGAAAGACATTGAGGGGCTGGAGCGAGGCCAGGGCAGGGCAGTGGAGCTNGGAGCGAGTCCAGGGCAGGGCAATGGAGCTGGGGAAGGGTCTGGAGCACAGGTCCTGTGAGGAGCAGCTGAGGGAGCTGGGGGTGTTTAGCCTGGAGAAAAGGAGGCTCAGGGGAGATCTTATCACTCTCTATAAGTGCCTGAAAGGAGGCTGGAGCCAGGTTGGGGTCGGCCTCTTCTTTCAGGCAACGAGTGACAGGACAAGAGGAAGTGGCTTCAAGCTGTACCAACAGAGGTTCAGGTTGGACATCAGAAAGAAATTCTTCACAGAAAGGGTGATTAGATATTGGAATGGGCTGCCCAGGGAGGCGGTGGAGTCACTGTACCTGGAGGTGTTTAAGGAAATACTGGATGTACATTCAGTGCCATGGTCTAGTTAACAAGGTGGTGTTCAGTCATAGGCTGGACCCAGTGATATCAAAGGTCTTTTCCAATCTAATTGATTCTGTGATCTCTCCCTGACCTAACCTTGATCCTTGAGCCTTCTGTTACATTTTCACTTCCCTGTCTAGCAAAAGAGGGGAGTGATTAAGTGGCTTTGGTGGATATCTGGCATCCAGCCAAGGTCAGTCCATTACACTGAGTTTATATTTGCTTGCGTTACGTTTTTTTTCTGCTAATATTCAAATGTAATTGGATGACTTGCTGAGAAGGTTTCTTGAACTGGTCAAACCACATTTGATCAAGCACCTGCTCCTGAAACTCCAGCAGTTTTCGAGTGTGAAAGGTCATCCTCCACTCTGGTCATCTTTTAGGCATGACCAAAGGACACTGTGGAGATGGAAACTGAGCTGTCTTGTAGGAATGGGAGAGGTTTTTTAGTTACTTATTCTGGGTGTTTTCCTTCTTCTGCACCTTTAGAACAGCAAAAGTAGGGAGTGGCAAGAGGTTGTGGGAATATTTTTAAAAATAAGTAGCTTTTTGCTTTTGTATAATTTTATTTCATTTACAAATATAATTAACTCCTGTATATAGTTTCTCATTCTTAAGTATTTCTAGCTATCTGCTAAGGAGTTATCTTCTCACTGCTTGTATCACAAGCCTACCGAATCCATGTGGGTAATTTTCTTCTCTGACCGTGTGCTGGAAGACACTTTTGATTCTGTTTTTTCTCATTTGAACATGCCCACTTTTTATGGTTGTTAGTAATTTGCCTGAGTTATTCCTGTCTTACAGTGTCTTCCCTTTAAATCTAGGCGTGTGAATCCTTTCATTTTCTGTTTGCTTTAAATGTTTCTCCAATGCTGGGCACTAACACCTTGGGTAATAATGGTGTATTTGACTCTTGATAAAATGTGCCTGTAGCCACCACAGTCTTGGAAGCAGAGCTAGGAAAGGCTAGTGTTAACTTGCTATGCGATTAAAGGAAATTCTCCAGGCTCTTCTTGTTTCGTAGCAGGAACAGGAATCCTCATAAAAAGCACTCCCTTTGAGCTTGAGAAACTACAAAAGCTGTATAAATAAAAGTTCTTGGAAGGTGGGGCGAATCTGATGAGATAGTAAAGTGTACATAATACTGTGTGGTTTTACAATGTGTTAAGTTTGCCATGGTTTGTTTTATACCATCTCTCTTATTTAAGACCAGTAAAAGAAATCCAGCCTTATTCAGTCATGGTATGAACTTTAAAAACATTATTAAATCCCTTTTTAAAGTAGCACTGTTTTACTATTACATACTGCTACATTTTATTATTACATTCTGGTAATCAGTGGCCAAATTCAAATTTGATCGTCTTGTTATCATCAGAGGGAGAATGAAAACAAGGCTGGCAGCTGCTTCTATATCAGTTGATAATTCCTGATAACTGACTAGCAGAAAACATCTATTGTCCACCTCTTTTTGTAAGGTAGTCTGTAGTATATATACTTCCTTTTGTGTTTGTGGGGTGGTCTTGTTGGTTTGGTTTTTGTTCCTATTTTCGTACTGCACACCAAGCTACAACTTGGTTTGATGCATTTCCAGAGGTAAAAATAATGTCCTGATGAGCTTGGGCTGGGATGGCCTGCACTGGCAGTGCCTGTAGCCCTTCTGGAGAAGGCAGCCATGCCCTTTTCCTCTGTAGTGGGATGTTTGCCTAGAAACCCTGTTGAATCTCAGATTTAATGTGGTTTGGAATAACCATAAAAAGAAAGGAGAGGCAAATATCACTGTCTGGGGAAAGAGTGTAGGTGTTCTGTCAACCCACCCCCACTTCAAGGCTGACTCCCTAGTGCTGAATGTCCAAAATTAGTGATGAGGAATTCTACTTAACTGCTTTCCTGCAGGATAGTTAATTCATTTCTCTTTTAACCACCTGGGTTTTTGTTTGTTTGCTTGGTTTTTTTCTGAAAACACAAAGTAAGCCACTTGACAGACACAGAAGGAATAGTTTCTCCACAGCACTGCTGTTTTCTAATTTGGAAAGTTTTAATATTGGATGAAGATTTAAAAAGACAAAACAAACACAAACAAATCCCATATTTCCCCCGTACCACCATCAACACCCCCCAAAAAAATCCATCACTGAGGCACCAGTGAACTCGTGAGTTTTAGAGGGATTTGTTGGTTTTTTTGGGTTTTTTTTAAAGTCTTACTTGAGGTGCAATTTGGTTTAGTGGCAAGCTGAGAAGAACATTTGTGTTTTGTGGGATGCTCTAATTACTATCCTTGGAAGAGGAAAGCCTGTGTACAACAGGAATTCTTCAGGACAGCAAGCAGAGATGTTGTTTTAGAGCTGAAGCCTCTTGTACAATGTTATGATAGTGGTACAGGGGTACATTCCCATCTAAGTTTTCCTCTGATCTGTGAATACATAAACTACTAAGACAAAGGGAGTTTTGAGACTGATCACTCCATGCAGTTTTTAATTCATAAAGTGTTAGTTTACAAAGTCTGGAGGGTAAGGTCTGCTACTAAAAATGTGTCTTCTGTTTGATGCTGCTCTGAGTAAATCTCACAAAAATATTACAAAGGAGTTACCTATTCCAGTGGCCTGTCTGTGGCAGGGCTTCCAAAGCATTAATACCTTCTGCAAATAATATTTTTTTTTCTGGATTCTGGCCTCTAATACAGAAAAGGCTGGACTTTTTTTTAATGAAAGTTACTGTAGACACACAGATATTCTTTTTTCCCCACAGTTTTTCAGGATCAAAGGCATCTTGAAATGTTCTTTAAAACAGGATTAGCGTCACATAAAACAAATGTTAAATCTATAAAAGAGTCTGACTGTTGTTCTAAGTAAGTAGGTTCCTGGTTTACTTCCTGAAGGTGCATTACTCACCCATGTGTATTCTAGATGTTAACTCAGTGTTTTTTTGATTCTGGCAAGTATTTGTATTTTCAGCCTCACCGTAGAAGCATTATGGTCTGAAATCTTTTAATGAACATGGAAATAAGCTTGGAATATAAATGCTACTGATAGGTGGGGCAGAAATGTGTCCAAGACTTAGAGGGAAAACCCACACAAACCAAATAACCCTAAAATTTTTAGTATATAAATAATTTTATTCTATACTTGATTTTAAATCTAGGAGGAGTGCTTTTTGTATGATTATAGAAATTTGATAGCAACTGTACATCTTCCAACAGGTAACATTTCAGGCTTGCAGCATTTCTGAAGCAAGGTATCTGTATGATCAGCTAGCTACGATTTGTCCCATTGTGGTAAGTAATGGACACTTGTCAGATGAATTCTTCCTTAGTGGCAAAACCCACTATATATAAAAAAAAATACCCATTTTGGGTACTCTGGGAGAAGACTCTTTCTAGGTTGCCACATGAGTCGTGTTAATTATTTCATGTGCAAATGACACCACAAAACAGATAGTATCTGTTCCTTCTTGGCCCTTGTGTCTATTTCTTCCCCTCTTCTCTCACTCCCACATGCATGAGACTCTTGTTGAATAGCTTTAGAAATAGATTTGGGCAGTTTTTCATAAAAATGAGGGCAAGCTTGCTCCTTAAAACAATTTTTAGTTTTTCAACTGGTGTTGAAAATCCTCTGGTGTTACTGAGGGTTTCAGCTTAAGTTGTTTAAATCTGTCCCTTTTATAAGCATGTTGTCATAAACAACTGTTCATAACAGGAGTTATGAAAATAAAGTATCTGTCTGGTCTGGATGATGAGTAAATCCTGCCCTGAGTGAGGTACGTTCCAGCTGCGTTACTAAGGTGCTTGGCCAAACAACAATAAACAAAATAAAATGATTGCCAGGTGAACTTTGGAAGTGAACAAGCAGAATACTTGCTGATTTGTCTCAAAAGTGCCTCTGCCAGTGTCACTTTTGTGTTCCTTATATGCTGAACTGTAGACATAAAACCTTTGGAGAGTGTCAGATGCCACTTCAGGAATGCTAACCCTTTACCCAGGTGTTTTTTGGAGGTAGCAGTTGAGATATTTCTGGTTATACAGGCTTTGGCTGTACATTAAACTGAAGTATGTATACTTCAGCTCCTTCTAGATCCCTTTCCAGTGGGGTTGTATTTTGCTTTTGGTTCCTTGGCCTGTCCTTTGCTTTGATATCAGGCTGTTTCGTTTTAGATGGCGTTGAGTGCTGCATCTCCGTTCTACAGAGGCTACGTGTCTGACATTGACTGTCGCTGGGGAGTGATCTCTGCGTCCGTGGATGATCGAACGCGCGAGGAGCGAGGGCTGGAGGTAAGTCAGGTTACGTGGGAGGTGTCTGGGCTTTTTTGGGCAAAAAGGTTAAATCTCCTTTAATAGCGAATTCTGCTTGTGCTCATTACAATCCTTAATGAGGGAATGTGATGGTCTTCGGTAAATACAGGAGAGATCTTGTAAACACTTGTCTTGGTTGGTCAGTTTGTATTAACAAATACGTATTTTTAATTAGATATGGAATCCCAGGCCCCTGTGATGAAACTTTCTAATTTATGCTTGAGCCCAAAAGGCAAAAATTGCACTAGATTAAATAGCGGGTGCTGCTGAGTAGTATAAACTAGAACAAAATCAAGAGAGCCAGGTGTCAGAACTTGTAGAGTTTCTCTAAGCAGGAATTTCCATTGAAGTAATTTACAAAATTACATAAAATAAATAATTTTTAAAATTTACTTGAAATATTTTTTGAATCACTTATTTTGAGGGCATCTCTAACAGTGTGCATATAGTGAAACTTAGTATATGTTTAATGCTTCCCAGGTGCTTGGGGTAATGGTGTATTACATCAGGAAAACATTTCTACATCTAGAGAATTTTAGTCAATGTGTTATGACTGATTTTTTGCTCAGATATATATGTCTGCAAACAAAATACTCATAATTCCAAAATCACTTTATATTGAGCCTATTTAAGACTAGTGTTTTTAATAATTTTAATTGAGGTTGTAGAGTTTTTTAAATAGGATAGTAATTCTCAACATATGTGTCATTAGTGAGCAAAACTTAGGTAACATTGTTAACAAGCTGTTAAAATATTGTATTCTTAAATTATATAGCCACTGAAGAACAACCATTATAGAATCAGTAAATCCAGATATGATTCCATAGACAGTTATCTATCTGAATGTGGTGAGAAATACAATGACATTGATTTGACAATAGACAAAGATATCTACGAGCACCTAATAAAGGAAGGTAAGTGTTTGCTTCATTATGAGCAGGTTAAGAATTATGTTTGCAGTGTGTGGGGATATTTTATGGTTTTTGTTCTTGTTCGTTACAAACATTGTGCAGCCCTCAGAGTGACTCCTACTCAGGAAGTATCTGTGCAGGGTAGTCTTGAGAGTTTTTTAAAGGAGTAAATTGTAACAGAAACTGTCCTAATGCATCAAACTGAGTTTCTCAAGCTGGAATTAATGTTTTATTTTTATGGAGAGAGCGGAACTGCTTTAGGAAACATGGCACAGAATGCATCAGAAAACAGGAAGAATGGCAGCCACACCAATTTTCAGCTGCATTTCCAAACAAGAACCTGTTTGTTTTGGGGGTTTTTGCTCTTTTTAATCATTTCCTTCCTTCCTGAAGTCATCACTTTAACAGGATGTGGTGGGCTGAGATAGCACTGCAGTGTTAGATGTTTTCAGTCTTGTAAAAATAATAATTTCCTAAAGCCTGTTTTGATATATATTAATTGTTTGTTTGAATTTTCATTTTGTAGGTATTGACCACCTTTTGGCACAGCATATTGCACACTTGTTCATTCGAGACCCATTGACTTTGTTTGAGGAGAAAATACATCTAGATGATGCAAATGAATCCGACCATTTTGAGGTTATGTCTGATTTGGAGGAATTTAATAAATATATATATATAATTGCTTATTAGCTAAGAATTTTTTCATTATTTTTCACTTCAGGTAGTTTTTTAGCATATGACTTTGCAGTTATAAGCACATTCATTTATTCATTTTATCTTTTATTTAGAAGGTGATGACTTATACTTTAAACCAAATAAAATATGAAGAGCCTAGATTATAGCTATGTATATGAATGTTAAGGGGAGCTGTCAATTTTTAAGGCTTCCTGAAACCTGGTTTGTATTTTATTTATGTAGAAATCTCTCTTTTATAGCTTTATGAGGTAATAATAGCTGTGGTAATACTAGGCCTTTTTAGTTCAGAATGTGTCAGCCCCCGTGAAAAAATGAAGTAAGCTGCATGCCAGTCCCTTAGTGTCTTGTACATAATACCCAACCAAAATAGCATGAGAAAGTACAACATATTTGCTCCTAGGCTGGGTAGTTGTGTTGTGGGCTTTAGGAAGTTACAGCACTTACTTTGGAACCACTTCTCTAACCTGCTACGCTGTTCCACAGAAAACACTAGGACTCTAGTTATCTGCTCATTTTTCTTTGATTATTTTATAGGATGAAGTGTATCTTGATTGTGACAGATTATTTCATGTGCTTTGCAGAATATTCAGTCTACAAACTGGCAGACAATGAGGTTTAAGCCACCACCTCCAAATTCAGATATTGGATGGAGAGTGGAATTCAGACCTATGGAGGTAAGGAAGACATCAGTATGTGCAAGAGCACATTTTCTTTTAAGTGGAAAAGTACCAGGCATTCTACCATCCAGTATCAAACTCCTATTACTTGTGCTGTGTTTTCTCCCCTTTGATTTGCTAGATGCAAGTGAAATGGACAGCAGTATTTAATCAGACGTGGACTGTGGGAATGTAACTGACAGGAGAATCCACTGCAGTACATCAGTGCATGCTAATGGATTTGGGGTGATGGGGAAAGGAATTAGGCTTGTATTAAAGCAGCAGTAAACAAAGCCCCATTTAGCTTCTGGAGACTGTATTTCTCCAGTACATTTCCTGGTACTGAACAATTCCACTGTCACAGTTCTGGTTTTTTTCACAAGTGCTTTTATTCTATAGCTGTCTGTTCGAAGCTCTCTGAATTTAATCCTTTTAGAGTGGAAATTTAAAAGCTACTGAACTTCTATAATTAGACAGGGGTCCCGAAGGTGCAGGTTATTACTCTTTTGAAACACAAGTGTGCTTTGCATCGAATTGCAGGGTTGAGTTTGTTGAAGCGTGTGCGTGCTTTGTGCGCTGGAAGTCACTGCTGGTGCTTGTGCGTGTGGCTCACCCCTCAGCAAGTTCAGTGTGTGTGAACACAAGTACCAACGTGAACATCTGAGCCAAACTGTTCCAGACTGTCCTTGCATGAGTGTGTTACCACTCAAGTAATTGAATCTCTACTCCTTTCATCTCTAGGTCCAGTTAACAGACTTTGAAAACTCTGCATATGTTGTGTTTGTGGTATTGCTAACCAGAGTGATTCTGTCATATAAACTGGATTTTCTCATTCCTTTGTCCAAGGTAGGTGTGAAAGATCAGATCTGTTAGAGCTAAATGTAATACATCAAGTCTGATTTTTATCCCCTGCAAGCTAGGAAATATTTTTCCAGTTACAGAACAGTCATTTTTATCTTCCAGTCGGTTTTCATCTGTACCAGTACTTTGAATTAATTTAAACTCTACAATATTAAACACATATTTGACTGCTGTCTCATGGAACTCAACATAGACAAATGCTGTAGGAATTCCTGGGATACCTAACAGTGTCTAACTGCTGTGGAAACATTGAAAAATACCATTGTCACAAGGCTGTTTTGAGGCTGGGAAAGGGTATGTTTCTCCCATTTTACATGCAAGGGGGAAATATGCAGGAGTCAAAATAAAAACTTTGGACTTCTGTTGCCTGTGTCTCATGCTCTTATTCTGTGTTATGTTTGTATCTAGTGGGGAGGGAAAGGAGGAGTTCAGCATGCTTAGTGTTCCACAGTATTTGAGTGAAAACAAATACTGCTGATTGTGGTCACAACTGTGACTTGTCTTTAAATAGACAAGCCATGCAAAATGTACTTTGTCCTTAATCTTGCCCGCAAAATTGCTGAACTGTTTTCTGTGAAACTGTCCCTGTGTGTCCTTCTTCTGAGGCACTAGACCAAAAAATGTTATTTTTAGATGGATATTCCTGGATATTTTCAGATGGATGTTATAGGTAGCTTTAAAAAAGATCTTGTAGGGCAGAAGGCTTTTGACACTATGCTGGAAAATCCAGCACAGCTGTAGTATCCTGTGGCTTTTCAGAGAGTTTTTCAATTAAAATGGAGAAAATTACTGGCCATAAATTTACAGTAATCATACCATATGTACATGGTATGATTTGGTATGACTTCTAAAAGGAGATGTCAGGGGGTTCAGATTCCATAAATAACGCAGCAATTTGGCACTTAGATTATATAATTACATTGTTATTTGGGTGCCTCAAAAGCACATTTTTAACTACCAGTTGAGAGTGAATACGAGATCAGGTGCTGAAAGAACCTGAACAGAATTGGAGGGCTGGGGGGCTTAAAATGGCTTGAGCTTGCCAAGCAATTTGGCAGGTAATGCAACACAGAATTGCACAACCATTGGTAAGCCTGCCTCTTTCAAGTAAAATAATAGGGGGTTATGGGGCTAATCTCACATTAATCTTGGCTGTCTGATTGAATGCGGTTGAACACTCGTCAGCCAGGACTGGAGTTCTTTCAAACTTTCAAAACAACCTGTTGTGTAAATAGGTTTCATAATATAAAATGAATTGAAAACAAAGCTTTGAAAGGTAAGAAGTAAGTGAAGATTTTGCACAGCCTTTAGTTAAAGATCAGACAAATTATAGCAAATTGTATCTTTTTCTGAAGACAATATAGTAAAGCTAATGTCCAAAAGCTGTATGATGTTAATTCCCTAAAAACACACTAGCCAAAGAACTTGAAGAAAATCTTCCATCCAGAAAGACAGAGCAATGCTGATGTCATTTGCAGAGCAAACATTGTTGTTTGGGGGACTTTTGAGAAGCCTGAAATTTAGAACTTTTTTGCTAGCAGTCTAAGTTTAAATATCTAACAGATGTTTGGGAATGGAATAGATACAATTCCCATACAAACTTTCTTGAATGTTGTTTTCTGAAAGTTTGTTTAATACAGTGATAATGCTTCTAAGGACAGTGATGATTTTGTTAATAAAAGCAGCAAATTATGGCTGGGGAAATTGAAATTTTCTTCTTCTGTACATATTCAAATTGCATCTAAATATGCAAAGAAGTTTGCCAGAAGGCATGCAACCTGTTAATTGTAACTGTTCCTGTGTTTTCATCCAAACTTAAATTATCATAGATATATATAACATGATACCATTAGCTATTCTGCTGGAGACCCAGTTTCATAAAATGTCATCTATTCCTGGGTTTGTCCTGGACAGTGAAGAATGAAATAAAACTTAGCTTCACAGCTTGACCTTGTGTGATGAAATAGTATGAAATATAGCAGATATTTCAACTTATGAAATGCAAATGTGGCAGTTTGGTAGAATCCTACTTTTCTAAAATGTCACAGATCTCTGAAATACTTTTTTTGCCAGGTGGATGAAAACATGAAGGTGGCCCAGAAAAGAGATGCAGTACGACAGGGAATGTTCTACTTCAGAAAAGATATATGCAAAGGTATCACATCAAGTAATCTGACTAACGTTGTGGATGTTTAGCACATGTCTTACCTTTTAACCATTTTTTCCTTTCCTTTTGTCACACATGAAGGTGGAAATGCTGTTGTGGATGGATGTGGCCCTGCACAGAATGGGACAGGCACTGACACAGAAGAATACACCTTAATGAGCATTGATACAATTATCAATGGGAAGGTCATAGCCTCTTCTACCTGGAACATGTTCTATTCTACACTCCCAGAAACCAGACTGAGTGTGTTTTATGCTGATTCTGTTCTCTTACACAGGAAGGAGTCTTTCCTGGTTTGATCCCAATTTTGAATTCCTATCTTGAAAACATGGAAGTGGATGTGGACACAAGATGCACCATCCTAAACTATCTAAAGTTAATAAAAAAGAGAGCCTCTGGTATGTTTGACATTTTTGGACATAGACTTTCTTGGCATTTTTCTGCTTTCAGTTGGCTAAGACTGATGGGAGCTGTGGATGTCTCATTAGCTGTTGAATCACTAGAGCAA
Organism: Dicaeum eximium; assembly: GCA_013396995.1. NCBI lineage: Eukaryota > Metazoa > Chordata > Aves > Passeriformes > Dicaeidae > Dicaeum > Dicaeum eximium. Next base: position 969,811 of record VWZP01001887.1, read on the forward strand.
AGGGCTGGAGTGTGTTTTCTGACTTAAATCTTGTCCTGTCTATTTCTGATCTTTAATGTTTAGTGATTAATTTTAGAACTTAACTTTGGAGTAAGTGATAGAGGAACAGTCATGGTTTAGACGGTAGTATATACCCAGTCCTTGATTTTGCTTTTCAACCCTGTTTACTGCTGCTTTTGCCACTGTATTGTCCACTTTGTAGTAGTTTAAACACACACTAGTCCACTTTGCCCTGTCACTTGAGTGTTGTAAGAGTATTTGAGGCTGGGTGTGATAACTTGCCTGATATTACTGGTGGGACTCAAAAGCATTCCTAAGTCTAAACTCAGGTCTGCTGGACATGGGGACCTAGACTTTAGCTCACTGATAAGAAACTCCTTCTGTAAGTAGCAGAACTCTCCAAGACAGAGCAGAGGAGGCTCTTCCACTGTCTTTCCCACATTGCAATGTTTTTCAAGACAGGTGTATAATGACTGTTTGTTTCTTCTTAAAATGCAGCAGTATAATGAGTAAAAGAAACAGGCTAAACTTAATTCAGAACTGTGTGTTTAGCTCAGTCTGCAGCAGCTTTTTAACTTTTTCTGTATAACTGCATTGATGTAAATTTAGCTAGATGGTTAATTTTAACCTCATAAGTCAATTCTTTTTTTCTTACCCCTCTCCCCCCACCCCGACTTTTAAACCAAAGTGCTGCATTCCTTTTTAATTCTTCAAAATTGCTGTAGAAGCTTCTATGCAAAGACCTTTCTAAAGCTGAGGTGGAAATCAAGATTTTGTCTTATCTGGTAATTCATTACTTTAGCAGTTCTTCAGAATGGTAACATGTTTTTAAACATTCCCTTGTCTGTTGGGTTTTTTTTCCTTCAAAGAAATGATCTTGAGAAAACAAGGAATCCATAACTCTAGCAGAATCTTTTTCCTAAGGCCTAGTGACCTGGGTCCCACCCCAGCTGCAGGTGTTCCTCACCAGAGAAAAACGTGGCTACTTGCTGCAAAGTTGCAGTTATTGCAAGTCAGCTCCTGTATTTATACAGACCTAAAAGCTGTGAGAGTGAGGTAGATAGGAGTGTAGGGTTTATAGTTTAGCACTCATGAACTGAAATGACTTTTAAATGAGGCTTTTTAAGACTAGAATTCACAGAATAAAAAAGCATTAGGTATTGCATTACTGTGCCATGATGTTTCTCAGTTCTGCGCTTTGGATTATTCTAGTTTACTCTTGATCTTAAATCAAATGTTCCTGATCTGCAGCCCGTTTAGTATGAGTCATATCCACAAAGGAGGGCCATTTTTCAGATTTCTCAGATGGTGAACACAGCACTCATGAGTTAAGACCACTGACACCTTAGCTGCTGTGGCTGTAACCTTGCCCTGGCATAATTCACTTGAGCTTCAGTCACCTCTCCTGCAGCACAACAAGCTATTACCCTCCTGGTCTCTGTATAGGTGGTGTGTGGCTGCCACCACTCAGTGAGACTACAGATTTGCTAGGCAAGCAGCAGCTGCTGACCACCACCAGATATTAATGAAAGCAGTGCTGAGGTAGCAGCATCAAGTGGTTGTTGTCCTGGTGTGCTCTCCTGGCTGCCTGCAGTGCAGTAATCACAGAGCTTGATGAGCATTCACAGATGTGATTTCCATGATCTTTGCCTTACCTTTCTTGAAGCAGTTACACTTTTGGTCCCCCTAAAGTTATACAATAAGAAATTATACAGTTCTATTATGTGCTTTTTAAAAAAATTAATTCTGTAGTTTTTCATGTTCAAATGCACAGTTTTCATGTTTAATGCACAGTTATTCAATGATACGTCTTCTAGTTCCCGTTGTAGTATCATGTTTATCTACTCACTTATCATCAGCATTCATAATTGTGTGGACCTCTCCAGTATACTGTTGCTCCTGAACTTACAATTCCCTTTGCCTCTCCTTGCCTAGAAAGTGTCTCACACCTTTTGTCAGTCAGTGGTGCCATATTCCCAGAGCTGCAGGCTGTGCTCCCAGGGAAGGTGTGCAGTGTACAGCAGGGCAGGGATGGGCAGTGCCTGGCCACTAGGTGTCTGTGTTGGTGTGCACTGGGCACTGCCAGCTCCTCCAGCACTGCTTGCATTTCAAACGTGTCTCTTTCCAAGCTTTGCTCCGCTCATCTCCTGACTCCACTGACTTTCTCACAGGCCCCCTGCTTCTCATTGGTGTCAGAAAGTTTTCATGTTGAGTTTTTAGTGCCTTCACCAAATAAAGCCTCTTGGGTAATCTTTTTCCTGCCCTCCTATGTAGAAGTGTAAACTCTGGCCTCATTTCTTTAAAACATTACTTCTGGTTTCTGAAGCACATTTTGATTTCTAGTTACCTTTTTTATTCTGCTTTTCTTTCCGGTACTTTGTGCAATTTTTTTCTGATTTGTCTTCATGTACATCTGTTCAAAACCACTGCTAGGATATTTTTAAATAGTGTTGGATTCTTTTTACTTTTTGCTTGTGTTCCTTCATGCTTTCTCTAACTTGATTCCGCTTGCTTTTTATAATATCCTTAAACCAAAGACTTCTGCAGTGCAAGCCCTTGACTCTTTCCACTCTCACAACTGGCGAGCTAGCCAGGAAAGTTTTTCTAAGCTCTTTGAGCATCCCATCAGCCCATCTTAATGCCTTCACAGTCAGAGTTACCTTAAACTTGTAGTAGTTAAAGTTTGCTTGCATGTGCTGCATTCAGGAGCACGATGCAGCAGCCTAGACACCCTAGACAGGGTGTTCAGCAAGCCCCCAGCTCCAGCTTCATGGGATTCCAGTCTCCTGCAAGTGGTGTGTGTCATTCAGTGACCTTGTACAGAGGTGCTGGGCACCCTTAGGTACCTGCTGACCAACCCAAGAGCTGTGGAGTGAAGCAGAGGCACCATGTACAAACCAGAAGTTGGTACAATTAGGAACCTGCCTATTTTTTGCTAGAGTAGCTGCCAGAGGGAGAAGGAATAGTAAGCCAAGGTTGGCTGATAAAAACTAGCAGCTTAGTTGGATGGATCAACTACAAACTTATTTTACATAAATGTAGTAGTGCTGAGGTGTCTGTTGATTCATCTCAGCCAGATTCTCTTTTAAATGAAGTGTTTAAGACCTTTTGCTGTACAATCTGTTGGTAGCACCTGTTCTAGTTGCTACTTCTTTCTGCATTATGTCATTGGAACATCTGAAAGTTGGAAAATTGCACCAGATAAGAAGCTTTTAGGCCATCAGGGATATGTCAGCTTAATTGTGCCTGCAGTTTAGCCATATTTGAAAACCAGAAAGTATAGGAATGTGTTTCTCATGAAAGCACGGGCTACTCATTAATTGTGTAGATAGTGCACAGAATTCTAGATGTTCTTCTGCTAAATTAGATGTATAAACTGTGAAATTTCATTTCCTCTTGCCCACAGGAGAATTAATGACAGTTGCTCGATGGATGAGGGAATTCATCGCACGGCATCCGGACTACAAGCAAGACAGTGTGATAACTGATGAGATGAATTACAGCCTTATGTGGAAATGCAACCAAATCGCTCAAGGCCTGGCAGAGTGTCCTGAGCTGTTGGGGGTAGGATTGAATAAGAAACAAAGTGGAAATAAAACTGACTCTTTGTAATGAATGAATGAATGCTTCTTAAACAATAAAAAGATTAAGCCTTTTAGCAAAGCACTAGGAAAGATACTGTGAATCTGGTACAGTTTCATGGTGTGAAGACCAAAACAGGGATACTGCACTATAAAATGGGCCAATCTGCCTAAATACTCATTTAAGGCATCCTAAAATAGGCATATTCTTATTGTTAAGGTTTATACAATATACATGTAAATAGTAAAATATTTTTATGATTAACATCAATGTATTTTAATAACATTGTAACTAAGGTTATTGTGAATTAGCTTGTAACTTTTTTATGCTTAATATAGAAAAAAAATTGTCATGAACAGCTTTGTAAATGTAATGGTACTTGTATATTATATGCATTCCAGTTACTGAATGTTTACTGTAATTTTTTTAACCTGGAATGTGCGAAGTAATTTACCTTATTGTGTAAGAAAAGAAAATCCTTGTGGATCTACCTGAATCACAGATACTTCTTCCTTCTATTTGGGTTCTGAAACTATGTAGGAACAGACAAATATATGTGCATCCCAGTTGTTAATCTTACAGAAGTGTCTCAGTTGCCACAAGACCTGCATCCACTTGGAAGCTGTAAAACTCAGATCTGTCTTTATTCACATAATGCAAGTCAGCCTGCCTGCAGATGCAGTTATTTTCTTCCCCTCTGAAATAAGCTGTATGCTGTCTCAGTTCAGAAATCTGCCCAATGATTTCACAAAAAAGTAGTAATGGGAGATGTGTTAAAAGAGAGGAGGAAATGAGAGCTGAACATGCAGCTCTCTTCACAAAGGATCCAGAGACACCTGCTCTGGACTTCAGCCTGCTTGCCTGCTCTTCTCCCACATTGCTGCTGTTCCCATAGTTGGCAATGACTGCAGCACAAAACCAAACTTCTGTCCGTTCTTCCTGAAGGTTGAGTTTCTCATTTTGTTAATTATAAATATTTTTGTCAGCATGTTTATTTTCTATAAGGTAATTTATGTAGGTGGCTGGGGTTACCTACATAGTTGTAGTTATGGACAATTTAATCCCCTCTAGGAAACAGTTTAAAGAGAAATTTTGGAATGCACTAATCCTTTAAATTGGAAGCTGGTGCTGGGAGTGACTGTAAACTATTTAAATTCAGCCATTGCATCTGTAAATAAAGCAAACTTAAGGGGCCTTTTTGATTTAGCTTCTTAACTGATTTCTAAAAGTGAATTGCATTAGGGGTAGAAGATGCAAAGCTTAATGGAAGCATATAAAAACACCTAAGATGTAATGATTTTTTTAAAAGAACTAATGGAGAAACTGCAGTGAGAGGTGCACCAAGAAGCTTTTATGTACTGGATTACATTTTGTTCTGTGTTCACAGGTGTGCTTTAGAGAATAAAAAGAATACTCTTTTTCTGCAGTGGTGAATTTGTTTTAATTAAGATGTAGGCATATGCTAATTTAGTTTCTGTAATAAGGAAATAAAAATAAAATTTGCAGTATGTGTTGGTCACTTGCATGACTTGAACCCACATTTTTAGATTCAAAAAAAGAGTTGCATACCTGGCAAGTACAACTCACCCAGACTTATGTTGTTGACAGTGGAGTTTCTCAGGACTCAGACAAATGGTCTGCCACTCCTTCAGCAAAAAGGTCCTTGCTGTTGTTAAGGTAGCATCGGTCTGATGGCACAGCGTGAGCCGCTATGCCTGGAAAACCCTTAAAAATCATCTGAATGCTTTTCTGCTGCTACTGCATCAATACATGTCCTTAGTCCCTTTGAATTGACATTGAATCACCCTTCAGGCCAACTATGTGTCCTGTAAGTTAGAGAACATTTTGCCATCATGCCTTAAAAGTTGTGGCTGGAAGTTACCTTCCTGATTCCTTGTTTGCATGTTTCCAGAAGGGATGAGCAAGATCTAACACAGAGCTGCTTCTGTTTTTTGGGACATGCATGGTTGCAGTGTCTAAGCATTGTACATTGACTGATGAAGAATTCAGGTATGTGATCCAGCCTGTTCTTTATAGTGTGGGGAAGGCTGTCAGCGCAAACCAGAGTTCATCGGGGACAGGGGGTAAGCTTTGCCTTACAAGTTAGAGGTGGCTCTGTTCTGTCTGTGCCCACTCTGAGGTAAAGAAGCAAACCCTAGTTCAAGCCTTAAGCCCTGGCTGACTTTTTGCAGAGAGCATCAGAAACTTCTTTCCTGCAAACAGGACTTTTGGTTCTGCAGTCGTGAAGTGCTTTCATGGAAATAATGACCTTTCAACAATGATGTGAGCAAAGGGATGGAAGAAGTGTCAGGCACCTGAGGTGAATTGTGATTGATTCCTTGCCCAAAGACTTGAACTGTGCATCAGTTGTGGCACTTTCAGTGATCATTGTGTAGGCCCACTTCAGCCCCAGCAACATGCTTCATGCCTTCCACTCAGTTTTCAGCTAGAAGATCCCCCCCATGGTGATGTCCAGAGGTCTTGGTGCTGTGAACTCTGATGCCAGTTTTCTCTTGTGTCAGATTATGTTCAAGTGCCCTTTGTTTCTGGATTATTATGGCTATGCTTTTATCATAGTCTACATCCTTAAAATATGTCTCCTTTTTTGTGGAGCTCAGAGCACAGAGCTCTGCAAGTAGCTTGCCTTTCTAGGAGTGGTGCAAACTTGCTCCAGGCTGGGTTCCTCCCTCCACAGGTCCTGCCAGGAGTCTATGCCATTGTGGATTTCCCACAGGATCACAGCCTCCTTTGAGCATCCATCTGCTTTGCTGAGGATTCTTCCAGGAGCTGCAGGTGGATCTCTGCATCCCCATTGACCTTCATGGGCTGCAGGGTATCTCAGCTCTGTCACCTGGAACACCACCTCCCCCTCCTTTTTCTCTGACCGTGGTGTCTGCAGAGTTTCTCACACATATTCTCACTCCCCTCTTCCAACTGAGTGCTGATGTGAATTTTTTCCCATTTTCTTAAAAATCTATCCAGAAGCACTACCACTGTTGATGATGGGCTCAGCCTGGACCAGCAGCAGGTCCATCTTGGAGCCATCTGTCATTAACTCTGTTGCACATGGGGGAAGCTTCCAGCAGCTTCTCACAGAAGCCACCCCTATAGCCCGCCCAATACCAAAATGGGGCCATGCAAACCCAATACAGTGTTCCCTGAAATAAGAGTCCCTTAGAAATGGGAAACTCCTTGTAGGATTCTCCTAGACAGGTAAAGTTAGGAAGACTTTGCAGGCTACAATGCTTTCTGCTCATTTCCTATCAAGTATGAGGATTCACTCTGTACAGCAGTGGGAGAGTAAATGCAAGTTTCTGCAGCATCGTGTCTCCTGTTGAACAAAGCAATGTCTTTCCTGAAGAAAAGTGTAACTGTAAATGCTGGCTTGTGACTGGGCAAGATACTATGGCTTATGTTAAGCAAGAAATGGCTGTAAACTCTTCTCTCAGTCTTTGAAAACAACATTAATTTAGCCATTGAATTTAGTTATGTATCACAAAGTTACTCCAAAGTTACACCCCCGTGACATGACACAAAGGGAAAACTAAAATCAAGCTGACAATGAGAAAGTAAAAAGTAAATTTTCCTTCACTACCCAGTGAAGGAAAGTTAAAATAATACCCAGAGCCACATTGTGCTCAAAAAAAAAAAAAAAGTTGGTGCACGATGGCTCCTCATTATTGACTTCTAAGACTTTGTGTTCTGGCCAGAAAAATGCCAGTTTATAAAATATTTAAGCAACAACAATTGTTCTTACTCTGGAAAAAGTCCAAGCTCCTATTAAATGCAATCAGATCAAAAGTAAGCATATTTTTATCTGATGGTACAGGGTGATGGCACAGATTGTGATGAAAGATCTTAAGGAGTGCCTTACTATCAGTGCCTTGACTAAGGCCAGTCTGTGTGGCAGTGAGGAGCTGCTTGCTCTGCATTGCTCTGGCAGGTCATGTTCAGAAGAGGTGACTGGGGGCAGGGAAGAGGAAAGAATGAAGGAGAGAAGCCTATTACCATCCTGAGAGGTTCCATTTTCTCTCTACTGTGATTTGTGCTGGGGAAGCATCTGTGCCAAGACAACCTCAAGTTCTCCAGCATTTTTCAGTTAGGTTTCTTCTTTCCCTTCAACCATTTTCTAGCTTGGACTGTATTTCTTCCCATCTGTTCCCATCTGTGCATGCACAGGCAGAGCTGGACATCTAGTCCTTGCCAACTTACTCACCACATGGGCATTCAGAGGCCAAGAACTTGGAGTGTTTTTCTTGGCACTGCAAGGGACTGGGACTCCTTGCCCAGAGACCATCACACAGCTGCCTAATGAAAAACAGGAAAGCCTTCCAGCAAAAAAAATACCACTCTGCTGAGGGGAAGCAAGACTTGGCATCACCCACATTTCCTACCTTTCATCCCACTCTGCAGCGTTTCTGTGCATTATTCATCCCACTGGCATCAGCTACAGGCATCCAATTCTAAAGAGCAGTAAGACAGAGGATGGCATGGGATGTTAGTGGAGGCAGGCCAAGCTGGCAGCATCTCTCCAGACCCCCCAGCTTGTGGAGAGCAGCAGATATGGCTGCTGTACTCTGTCTCAGACACAAACTGGACCACTGAGCACAAATCACTTCTGCCGGTGATTTCTCACCCCGGCAGGGTGAACCAGAGCAATGCAATATAAACTCTGATGTGATCCCTGGGCTCACAGCATGAGCATTGCCAGCAAAATGAAATAACCTTGGCACAGAGAGCAGAAAGCCAGGCAGGGTCCTCGCTGGGGTGTGCTCAAGGCACAGGGATGAGGTGAACGAAGCTCATTGCTAAGGCTGGGGCCAGCCCTAGGTGTCCTCCTAAGGTAAGAGGCATTGCAGTGAGCTGGGAGAGAAAACAGCTCTTCCCAGCCGAATTAAGGGGAAAAGGAGCCAGAGCTACAGTGGTATTCCAGGTCCAAATCTGCTGAGGATTTATTCCCAAGTTGCTACCCATGGGTTAACCCATGAATTCTTCCCGGTGGGGTCACACAGCAGAGCAGCAGTCATTCCTCTCCATCCCTGCTGCATTCCCACTGGGAAGTGGCAAAGGGCAGATGAAGCCAGTGGTGGGGCTGCCTGGGGACACCCCAGCTGGGAGCCCTGCAGGCAGATGTGCTTTGTAGATGCCCTAAAGGCAGGGCAGATCTCTGTGTGTGTTCAAAGAGCAGCCCAGACCAGCGTGTCCCTTTCCAACTTTTAGTTCAGCCACACAATTGCTGGGAGCAAAACTGCCAAGGTCCAAATTAAAACGTAATATTCCAGTGCGTCTGGACATGACACATCCTGAACAACCGTGTGAGGTGAAGAGGTAAATTCCCCTTTTAAATAAAGTTTGCCCCTGCTTTTAAAATAATAATTTCTAGACAACAAACTTCACTCACTCTTTAAAAAAAAATCTGTCTGGGCCTCCTCAGAGAATGGCATAAAACAACATATTTCAGATTTTTGTCTTTTTCCCTTTATTTCCAGTGCAGCCCAATTGGCACACATCCCACAGCTTCTTGCTGGGGAGGGATGCAGCCATTTCCAGAGGTGCATGTGAAAAGCAGAGCTCCAGAAGGGAGTGCCCACATGTCCCTGGAAATTCATTCTGACTTTCCACTTCCCACTCATCACTGCACATGTGGTGTCATCAGTATCTGACCATTCCCACTCAGGCCACAAGGGACTCAAAGAGGTGGCATGGTTAGGAAGGGAGAAGGTAGCCAAGCATCCCGCTTCAGTCCCTCCAGCTGTGACTGCCTTCCAGAAATGTGGCATGTTTGGCCCTGCTTTTTACTGATAAATTGTGATGCTTGCCCTGAACCCCAACACAGTGCTAGGACAGAACATTTCTCATCCAGCCTCAGAAAATCAAAATCCACAGAACAGAAGGGAAACTTAGAGGATTACAACGGTGCAACAAGAATATCCAGGGAAAATCCCAGCAGGCTGCTGTGTTTCTCAGTGAGTACCTTCTGTACTCATATGTTTGTACAAAGCTCTGTATTAATTTTCAAGATACACCACAGCAAGCTGCTCACAGGGGGAGAGGAACACTTCCTCCAGGACCACGCTGTCTGGAAGGGATCATCTGTCAGGCACACCAGTTGTCAGGACATCAGCAAAATGGTTAACTGTTTGCAGCTCTGCCTTCATCCTGAAAGGACAGGTTTATCTCCTTTTGGTCTGATGCAGCCAACAATTTTGTAGTGTGTCAAAACTTTGGTGCCAAGAACATTTACTGTTGCAATGACATCTACAACACCTCACAGCTGCCATGTGGCAACCAAAGGCACAGTGCAGGTCTAGAAGTGCCCACAGGATGATGTGAGGTGGTGAGTCTGATGCTCTAATTGCACTTAAAGTGTAGAGCATTATGATAAATTTTATCATCAAACTGCACTGTCTTTACAACTTTTCCTCAGCTGTGCCTAGAGTTTGAGAAAGATGACATAGTGACAGCCTTGCCCACCCATTTCCTATCTTTTATCATCAACAAAAACAGAGTGTGTATAAACTTGGTTTGTCTCAGCTACTTCCTTGTAAACAACTTTTACTGGTGAAGCCCACTGGCTCAAAATCAGCCAGATTGGAGATTCTCCAATACCTGTCATGATAAAAAACACCTCTGGGCTGTGTCCTGGGACACCACAGCTGGCATGTGCCTCCAAGAGGACACTATAGACACTTCAGAAATCACTGGACACTAGTGCTGTGTCTTCATGGCATACCTCCAGTTGGAGGCTTTGACAGGCCCTACAACAGGAACTGGTGATTTAGCAGCTACTTTCAACACCTCTTTCCATGGGGCAGGAAACACTGACGTAACACCAAGTTCCCAGTTTTGAAACTTGCCTGATGTTTTCTGTGGGGATAGGAAAGGAAAAAAAATCTGAATCACATGTACCCAGCATATCCCAGCTTCTCTGTCCAAGCGTTCCCAGGAGCTCTGCCTGCTCCAAGAAGCAAAGCTAGACCTAGTCAAGAGGAACTGCAAAGATGTTTTCCAGGGGCAAAAGCCAGCTTCATCATTACTTCCCTCTCTGCTAGCCTTACCTTCTCCCTCAGGACCACACCCTTCCTGCCCCCTCCTCTCCCAGGTAGCACATTTCCAGAGTTGAGTCTCTTCTCTGACTGACTGCTTCTTCTGCTCTTGAGTAAGCTCTGCCTCCTGATTTTACCCTGCCTGCCTGCCTCTCTGCAGCCCCACACCCATGGGATGCAAAATGGGAGGCTCTGCCTGCTTCCACTACCCAGGTGGTGGAAGAGACACAAAAAACCTGGGAAGCTGGACATGAGCATGAGCCACACAATAATCCTCTTAAAATGCCTCATTACTTAACATCATGAAGGAAGACTGCAAGGCTTATGCACCCTAGACTTGAGGACAGAGTGCACAAGTTACAAGCTTTTGTGTGGCTGTTTTTGTCCATGGTTAACGAGAAAAAAACAGGATGAAGGAAAAGAGGGAGGTGCTAAGGAGCTCCAGTTTGTCCAAGTTCTGTTTATCTGGCAGCTGAGATTTCAGTGTGGGCAGAAGAAGACAGGTCTGGCGTAGAGAGTGAGTTGTAAATTGTCTGCAAGGAGACAGGCAAAGGAAATTCTGCATTTATTCAGAGACAGGAGAACAGACAGCTGAAATGGAGACCAGCAGGACATACAGGAGTGGTGAGAAGCTGAGAATAACCCACCAAAGGGTTAACCCACCTAATAAAGTGAGGTGATAGTCAGGAGGCAACCTAAGAGTGGGCAGAATAGGAAAAAGTCAGAGAAGATTTAGATAGCAGTGAGAGTTTAGTAGTATCTGTGAAACCTGATGGTCCAAGCAAGAGAAATCTGGCATGCAATTTGGGATGCAAGGCCTTTTTGTGTTTGCAGAATCTTATCTTTTAAAAAATCTATTAAAAAAAAACCTCTAATTTTGAGCCTCTCCTTCCATCAAGTGATTGCCAAAGAATGCTTTCATATTCCTACCTCATTAGCTTTGGCACACAGCAAGGCAGGCAGGAACTGCTCTGTGTCTGCCTCCTGTGGAACCAGTTTTGGACAATCAGCAGGCAACCCTCTTCTAGGCTAAGAAAGCCGAGCGATTCTTTCTTCCCAAGAAAAGCTGGGGGTTCCATCCTCCTTCTGCTTCTTTCTGTGTGGCAGATAGAAACAGAAAAAAAATGAAGCATCAGTGAGGTAAAACAGGAATGGCTTCAGTTGAAACATCAGGACTGGTGCTGAAGAGAGGGTGAGGCTGGGAAGCAGCTGGGTCCAACATGACAAATGTTCACTGTGCTGATGGCTGTGAGCCATGGGACAGCAGATGAAACTTTACATTGCTTGTGCCACTGATCCTAACATGAACTTAGGCTTTTGCAGACTTACAGCAATGTTTTGTGTAGATCAGGAGTGAAAAGTTCATTTATGGGGACATTTTTTTCCATGATGGGTTGATGCATCAGACCCTTGCTCATTTATTGTCCTCTACAATGGGCTGACCTCCAGACTCCTCCCACTTTTGACCTCCCAAGTTTCCCAGGCATCTCAGCACACACCTCTCCAGACAGAGAGGAGCACCAAGAGACCTGTGTAGGTCCAGTCACTGACCAAACCAGCAACGCTAAAGTCCCAGAGGGACTCAGTCTGGAATGAAAGCAACAGGCTATCCACCAAGTGCAATAGTGGCCACTTTCTGTTTTTCAAGAAGGATTTAGTTTCAAAGTTATTATGAGACCCTTGTGGTTAGGGCACTTCTCAGAAAGTGGAAGTTATATGGTGGTGTGTTATATTGTGTGAGGTGTTGAGGGGGTGTTTCCTTTAAACATCCAGTGTAGGACGGGCAGTGGCGGTGCCAAGAGGTGACGCTTCTGTCCCAACAACTTCTGAGAGAGGTCAAACCCCCTTATAGGCTGCTAATATTGCTCTTTCAGCTGGAGTGTAGTGGGCTTCTGATCCTCGATAACTCTGGCTCCAAAACCCCAATGTTCAACCTCGGGTTTCTCCTGAGGTCCTTTTCCAGAGGCTCCAGGTGAGGCCCTGCTCCCCAGCTGCAGTGTAGGGTAGATTGTGCATGGCTGGTCCTGTCCAAACAGGCCCAAGAGCTACGGCACGAGCTGTGTCCTGTTTGATCTGCTCAAAGCCTTGTTGTTGCTCAAGGCCCCACTCAAAATGGTTCTTCTTCTGGGTCACTCCATAGAGGGGACTCACAAGCTGACCATAACCTGGAATATGCATTCTCCAGAACCCCACAAGNAGAGGGACTCAGTCTGGAATGAAAGCAACAGGCTATCCACCAAGTGCAATAGTGGCCACTTTCTGTTTTTCAAGAAGGATTTAGTTTCAAAGTTATTATGAGACCCTTGTGGTTAGGGCACTTCTCAGAAAGTGGAAGTTATATGGTGGTGCTTCGCGGGCATGAGTCACTTTCTCAGGCAAGGCTCCAAAATCTCTGGCTTCTGGCTAGTCCTAAGCTGTTCTAGGATTCCTGGGAAATAGGGTTTTCCCATTCGAGCTTGTTGTGTAATCAATGCTACCCATTTACTCCATGTAGCACTGGTTGTGTGAGGTGTTGAGGGGGTGTTTCCTTTAAACATCCAGTGTAGGACGGGCAGTGGCGGTGCCAAGAGGTGACGCTTCTGTCCCAACAACTTCTGAGAGAGGTCAAACCCCCTTATAGGCTGCTAATATTGCTCTTTCAGCTGGAGTGTAGTGGGCTTCTGATCCTCGATAACTCTGGCTCCAAAACCCCAATGTTCAACCTCGGGTTTCTCCTGAGGTCCTTTTCCAGAGGCTCCAGGTGAGGCCCTGCTCCCCAGCTGCAGTGTAGGGTAGATTGTGCATGGCTGGTCCTGTCCAAACAGGCCCAAGAGCTACGGCACGAGCTGTGTCCTGTTTGATCTGCTCAAAGCCTTGTTGTTGCTCAAGGCCCCACTCAAAATGGTTCTTCTTCTGGGTCACTCCATAGAGGGGACTCACAAGCTGACCATAACCTGGAATATGCATTCTCCAGAACCCCACAAGGCCTAGAAAAACTTGTGTTTTCCTTCTTGTTAGCTGATCGAGGCAGCTGGTTCCAAGTGAAAGTAAATTGTGGCCTGCACTCTGCTGCCAGAGGGACTGAGAAAAATGCCCCAGTGATATCAATTGTGGCATCATTTGGCTGCCTTTGAGTCCACCTCACACTGAAGTTCCAACACGTCTGTTATGGCAGCACTCAGAGGCATCATGACTTCACTGAGGCCACAACAGTCTTCTGTCAGCCTCCATTTCCCATCAGACTTTTGCACCGGCCATATAGGACTGTCAAAGGGTGAGCAGGTCCTGCTGATCACTCCTTGGCTCTCCAGTCAATGAATTAGCTCATGGATGGGAGTTACAGCATCTCAGTTGGTTGTCTTTGACTTCAGCTCACATTGAAATTCCAGCATGTCTGGCAGGGCAGCACTCAGAGGTGGCCTGAGTTCATTCAGGCCAAGTGAGTCCACTGTTAACCTCATGTCCTGGCCTTGGGCTTCCCTTGCCTCTGACCAGGACAGGAGAGGACTGATCTCTTGGGCTGACCCTAAAAGCTGGCACGTGGGCTTGTTAGGAGGAGGAAGTACCCAGAGTTTCTTCTACATTTCGGAGCCAGGAGGATGCCATCTCTATGGTTGATGTATTTATTCATGGGTAATACAATGCTACCAGCCTGCTGGAGTATGATGCAGGGGCACTTTGAACCACCTTCCTCTACATGGCCATTGTGCAAGGAGCATCCTCTGAACCTTTAGGGACCCTGTCACCTTTTAGATCACTGCTAATACTCTCAGGTACTGTATACCTTCATCTGCAGTGGTCCACTTCTCTGGAGAGTTCACAAGATCTTCTTTAAATGGATATCTTGCCCTCATGCTTGAGGAAAGCCATCTCCAGAGGCTGCAAATTGCTCCTTCTTTTCCAATTCCTCTTTCAATTTCCTGATCTTTAGCAAGGGATCCCAGCTCTTGGGCTTCATGACCTTCTAATTGCTTAGTGTCATCACCACTATCCCACCATTAAAGCAGCCAGGCAGAAATCCGCTCACCTTGCTGACGGCTGTAATCTTTTCGCAAGTCTTGAAGTTCTGATGAAGTCAGGGAGTGAGTAACTGTGGTTTCCTGTTTAATTTGCCTCACTCCATTTGTTGAAGTGAATTCATTTTTTTGTTGAGGGACCCGCCTCTTGATTTAACCCCTCCTTTCCTATTGTTACTTCCCCTTCTTTTCTTTTTCTTCTTCTTGTCTTCTGCTTCTTGTGTTTCTTCTTTCTTCTGCTGCTTCTTCTTCTTCTTATGCTTCTTCTTCCTCCTCCTCCTCCTCCCTTACTAATTGGTGGCATGGGCCTGTAACTCACCTTGCCCATTTTTTGTTTTCACTCCTGGAGCAATTACTGCAGTTGCTGTAGTTTGAGTCCCTGTCTCAGCCATAGTGTCCTCAAATGGAGTTTGGGTTCCTACCCCAACTACAGTCCTCTGAGGTACCATGCAATTGCTCAATAGCAAGGCCCCAGGCCCCAGGGCAAGAAGCTGCTGGTTTTCACTGGGGTGGGCAAGGCACCCTTCTATCAGTTGACAGGTCAATCTGTCAGTTTATTTACCTGTTCAGGTATAAAGCCCTAGGTAATGAGAAGTGATAATCACGCTAAAAACTTGCCCAAATCCTTCCACAAACCCTGCCACCCAGAAACTGGATGCCTCAGGGCATATTTCAATAGCTCCTCACCTAGAGGTTGTTTTCTCTTACCCCAGGATGGGTAAGAACTCCATGAACTCCTTAGTGCATTAACAGTATGTTAATGATTAACAGTATTAGCTAGTATTATTGCAGCTTACATAGGGATGAGCAAAGATCATGGGAGACTGCCTTATAAAAGCATTCACATCAATTTCAGGCAGGGAGAAGGAGGTGTATTCCCTCATCGTCCAAAGAAAATAAGCAGTGCACCTGACAAGCTCAATGTCCTGCACAGGACCTTGTTACTCAATAAATACTATTTACTATTTACTATGCCATGCAATAAATAACTGCCTTTATCTTGCCCGAAGTTTGGTTGCCAAAAAAAGTACTGTAGTGGGTTGACCTTTGTTGGGAGCTTGGTGCCCACCAAGCTACTCTATGACTCCTCTTCCCAGTGGGACAGGGGAGAGTAAATAAGGTGGAAAACAACTCCTATGTTGAGATAAGGCAGTTTACTAAAGAAAAAAAAAAAAAAAAGCTAAAGCTTGTACATGCATAAGCAAAGAGAAAAGTGTATCTCTACTTCCTATCAGCAAGCACTATTCAGACACTTCCCGGGAAGCAGGAGTTCAGCACATGCAGCTCCAGAAGGCAAACATTGTAGAATAACAAATGCCCTACCCTGTTCCTCCTCCCTCCCTTAGCTTTTGTATCTGAGCTGAATCATATGGTATGGAATGTCCCTTTGGTTGATTTGGGCCAGCTAGCCTCGTTGCATCCCCTCTCAGGATCTTGCCTGCTCCCAGCCTCTTGGTGGAGGGGAAGGAATGCTACAGGGACAGTACTGCTCGGCAGTAGCCAAAACACTGGTGTGTTATCAACACCCTTCCAACTACTGATGCAAAGCACACCAGTGAGAGACAAGTGAACTCTATCTCAGTCAGACCCAACAGAGATATGCTGCTGCCTCTGGGGGTTTACATATACACAATCTCCACACAGAGTACCTAAACCAATTCCTTAACATAGTTTTTAAAGAGTCTCTGGTGGAGAGAGAGGAAAGGATGGAAATTCTCTAGCCTTTTAATTGGACTTTGCTACCACAGAGAACAAAACAGTGCATATTTGTGAACCTCTATATAATATCCATTGTGCAGTTCTTCCTTCCTAATCTAAAAACCACACCAAACAGAGCAAGAGATGGCCAAGGCCAAAGGGGAATTTTAAAAAATAGAAGGTCTTTCATAATGATGCAGACAAAATAATTTAGAAATTGTTCTCCTGAAAATAGGTGTCTGTGGGATGAACATGATCGAATTGGTTCCATAAATTGTGGAACTGATCATTGCAAGAGTTGGAAACATAAAAGAGTTTTCTGAGTGATCAGCCAAATTAATGGAAAATATGCAGCTAGGACTTAGATAATGGCATCATTGTTATTGTCATTACTATTATTGTTATTATCTGGCTTAATATTCAGTGTTCTGGTTAACATTGCCAACGAAATCCAAAACCATGGGATGCTGGAATGGGGTAAATAAGTCAGGGAAGGATCATTTTGTACCAGCTGTTCCTTGTGTTATTTCCCTAAGCATCCACATCTGCCAGAGAGAAAACATTGGGAAGCAGGCATAGCAGAAAGGACAGACCTCAGCCTATCAGGCAGGCATTGGAAACTGGATTGGAATGAGAGGAGAGGAGAGGAGGGGANAGGGGAGGGGAGGGGAGAAAACTTAGAGGAGGTCCCCTAGCAGGTGAACTTTCAGTCACCAGCATGCACATGCCCTACTCCAATGGGAGCCTTGTCCATGCCTGGGGGCTCCTCCTTGGGGATGGCTGTTAGTGGCTGAGCATTCAACTGAATTAAACTCTTCAGCTTTGTGGCTGGACCCTGCAAACACAGTAGCATTGCACAGGAGACAAGCAGATCAGCTGCAGCCGTGTTCCTGTGCTCCGTGCCAGCAGGGTGCAGCCTGCCCAGCCCTCTCAGCAGTCACACAGAACAGGCAGGCGCCTCTCCTGAGATGACTTAGGCCTCTCACAGGGCTGCCTGTCTAACAGCCTTGACTATGCAGAATGTAAAGAAAGCCCAGTTTCCTACTGACTTTGCTATGCAGCAGCATTCTCAGCTGCTCTGCTCCATGCTCCTGTTCTAGGTGAACAGGAGTGATTCACATCATCTCCCTAACTACTTAAGTGATGTATTAATCTACCTCTAGTTACTCTTTCTCATGCTCCAACTACTTTCCCAATTATGTCTTATAACCTGATTAATGGGCACAAGCCACATCTTGGGCAACACTGTTCTAACAGCCTAGACACTTTGATGGAATTACTTGTTACTTGGAATCATGGGACAGATACCTAGCCCTACCCATTGGGCAGAAAATATCTGGGGCTCAGATGCTGCCTAAGGAAAGCATAAATGACCTGTCTGGTCATATATTTGTACAAAAATATATGGTTAGCTTGTTCCCTGCATGGTCCTAGCTCAAGCTCCCCTGCACTCTGCAGACACGGCCCACGAGTCACACAGGCAGGATGCAGCCACACTGTTCAGAGGCAGGTAGAATTTAGCTGTATGATGTTGTAGCCTAACCCCAGCCAGCAGCCAAGCCCCACACAGCTGCTCACTCTCTGCCCCATTACTGGGAACAGGGAGGAATCAGAAAAGTAAAAGCTAACAAATCTGTGGGTTGAGATAAAGACAGTTTAATGGAAAAAGCAAAAGCCACATGTGCAAGCAAAACAAAACAAGGAACTTGCGGGGTTTGGGCGGTCTGTGGACGGACTGCAACGGGACAAACCGAGACGAGAGATTTCTATAAGTCCTTAGCTAATTTTAGGAGCAAACAGTTTATTGCTTGGGGTGTGGGTTTAAGGGATCCTGCTAAGAGCTGCCAGGCGCAGCTCAGAGCAGGACCGAGAAGAGAGAGAAGAGAGTAAGAGGTAAGAGAGGTAAGGGGTAAGAGGGTTAAGAGCATAAGAGTAGTAAGAGAGTAAAGGTAGTAAAAGGTAAGAGATTAAGGGTGCAAGAGAGTAAGAGTGGTAAGAGCATAATAGTTAAGAGAGTTAAGAGAATAAGGATGCAAGAGTACAAGAGTAGTAAGAGAGTGAGTGTGTAAGAGAGTAAAGGTACCAGAGAGCGAGGTTCATGTTACAATGCATTCAATTTTCTTCTCTACTGAATATTCTAATTTACACTAACCAATCTAGTCCAAGATACAAATTCTACAGCATTTACATACAGCCTATAGGAGCCACTACATTAACATACTAAGTTACATTTAAAACTCTAAAGACTACTCTTTGGATGCCTCCCACCAAGCAGGTGTGGTCTGCTTGGCCCTCGGGTTCCTGATAATGCAGCATTCTTGCATTAAGGAGATGGCCTTCTGCTGGCCATCTTATTGTTCTCTAGTTACTCAGTATCAGATCGAAACTCGCCTTTAATTCCACATCCCCCACACTTTTCTCATTCCCAAAGTCTGGACAATCACGACTATAAAGTTTTTCTATTTCATCTAACCCAACAGGAACTAATTCGCTGCTACCCATGGCAGATGCTCAGCCATCTTCAGGAGAGGAGGGCCCCATCACATGTGACAGTGACTTGGGAAAACAAATGCCATCACTCCACAAATGCCCCCCTCCATGCTTTTTCTTCCCCCCACTTTATATACTGAGCATGATGCCATATGGTTTGGAATATCCCTTTGGTCAGTTTGGGTCACCTGTGTCTCCTTCCAGCTTCCCATGCCCCTCCAGCCTCCTTGCCAGCATGGCACTATGAAAAGCAGAAAAGGCCTTGGTTCTGTGTAAGCCCTGCTCAGCAATAACAAAAACATGTCTATACTATCAATCCTGCATTCAGCATAAATTCAAAACACAGCCCCATACCAGCCACTGTAAAGAAAATTACCCTAGCCAAAGTCAGCACATGGATACAAGTAAAGGTGGCAGGTGAATCAGCCCCCCTGACTGGTACAGATGTAGCTTATGTGCCTCCCACCAACACAGACTGGCAAAACCAGGTTATATCTATAAATTAGACAAAATGACATCTTAAATTTCATGTACCCAAGTATTTCCTTGGTTTTGTCACCTGACTCTACAGAACTAGAGGAATGTTATGCCTTAGGGTTACATCTAGCAGTACTTGATGATATATCATGTGCTATACAGGACTAAAGGAGCCCTTCACAGATGAGGAGGCTGGTCAAGCACTGCAGCTCCAGGCAATAGCAAAGTCTCAGAAATTTATGATTCAACCTTATGTAAATTAAGCAGCATTTGAATCTCATATAGCAATTTTTTTTAATATACACTGCATTCATGTCTAACTTTTTCTAAAACATCTAAAAGCTACATCCTCACTTTGTGTCTGAAATAGGAAAGAGAGGCTCTCATGCATGGAGGAGGTCTAATATCACTGCCTGTTACCTGTAATGCATGCAGGAACTGATTTGCTTTTCTGATAAAGAAAAGTGCCATTCAAGTGCAGAGCAATTTGGAAATTAGGGAACAGAAGCACATAACAGTTTAGG
Source organism: Dicaeum eximium (assembly GCA_013396995.1). Taxonomy (NCBI): domain Eukaryota; kingdom Metazoa; phylum Chordata; class Aves; order Passeriformes; family Dicaeidae; genus Dicaeum; species Dicaeum eximium. The sequence goes on from VWZP01001887.1 coordinate 989,623, forward strand.
TTGGAAGGGACCTCTAGAGATCATTTAGTCTATGTCCTGTCACCCTTCTTAAGGCAGGGTCAGCTCGAACACTCCACCCAAGACCATGTCCTCATGGCTTTTGAATATCTCCACAGATGGAGAGTCCACAGCTTCTCTGGGCGTCCTGTGCCAGTGTTTGGCCATCCTCACAGTAAAACAGTGGTTTTTTATTTCAGATAGAATTTCCTGTGCTCAAGTATGTGCCTATTGCCTCTTATCCTGTTGGTATCTGAGAAGAGGCTCTGCCTTCTTCATATTGTCCCATCAGGTATTTATATCCAATAAAAAGATTCCTCCTGAGCTTTCTCTTCTCCATCCAAACAGTCCCAGCTCTCTCTGCCTTTCCTCATGTGACAGTTGCTCCTGTCCCTTAATCAACTCTCAGATACTTCATGGGACCCAGTCCATTGAGGTCACACCTTTCTCATCCAGGAGAGCCCAGCACTGGCACAGCATGCCAGGTGTGGTCTCACCAGGGCTGAGCAGAGAGCAAGTGTCACTTCCTCAACATGCTGGCAACAGTTTGCCTGATGCAGCCCAGGGTACTACTAGCCTTTTTTGCCATGAGGGAGAATTGCTGGCTCATGGTCAGCTTGTCCCCTAGGACACTCAGGGCCTTTTTCTGCTGTGTTATTTTCCAGCTGGTTGGCCCCTAGTCCATACAGGAGCATGGAGCTATTCCTCCCCAGGTGTAGGACTTTGTGTTTTTCTTTACTGAGCACAATGAGATTCCTCTCTGCCCCTTTCCCCAGGCTGTCCAAGTCCCTCTGAATGGTATCAGCCACTCATCGCAATTTTGAACCATTAACAAACTTGCTGAGCTTGTCCCATCACCCATCACCAGATCTATTAATGGAGATGTTAAGTAACAGCAGTTTCAGTATCAACCTTTGGGTACACTGCTAGTAACAGACCTCCAGATGGACTTTGTGCCACGGATCACAGCCCTTTAAGCCTGTCAACTCACACAGTTGTCAGTCCACCTCACTGTCCAGTTATCATGCCCATACTTCTCTGCTTGTCTATGAGGATGTTACAGGTGACACTTTTGAAACCCTGGCTAATGCCAAGAAAGAGAACATCCACTCCTCCACCAAGACACTCTTCTCATCGTAGAAGGCCATGAGTTTGGATAAGCACAATTTCCCTTTCATAAATTCATGTTGACTATTGCAAATCACTTTGATCAAACAAGGCTTCTTCCACTTGCCTGAAGAAGACCTCAGCTATTACTTCTTTCCAATCCAGAAATCTGTACAAGATACACACAACTACATAACCCAAGTTGGTCTATTCACTAGTACAAAATGAATGACCATTCAGCTTCAGGCAGGTTTCCAATGTAGTCCAATGGACAGTGATTGAGTTGTGGCAGAGACAAACACAAACAGAGAGAGGAAAAGACCAGAAAATGTATCATGGTTGGTCCAGAGCATGATGTTGCATTTTGAGATTATTCAGCCAGAACACTGCTGTGTGTGATGCAGCATCATAGATCTGCTCTGAGTATCTCAGACTAGGAGTCTAACACTAAAAGCAGAAAGGGATCTTCTCTAAGTAGAAGTTTTTATGGGCTCTAAATACTGCATCAGGAAGATTGGGCAGGATGTAAGGAGCACGTCCTGATGTTTAAAAGGCAGATACCTCCAGGAAGGATATCGCTCCTTCCTGATTCCCTGCTACTCTCCACTCTGCTCTTATGTTTTGGGGCATACCCAGGATCCATGGAAAAACACACCACCAAAGGAGTTTTAATAGGTGTTATGCTTCCTCAAATTTGCACCATAAAGCCTGATTGTATCCATTAATGTTTTATGAGGTCATTACATGTGTCAGGTAACACATGACAGATAGGAAGTCACATCAACAATTTGGTTTTAGCTGGCAGAGCATGTGCATCTCCTCATATCTCCAATTTGTGATGAATGATGTCCTCATATCCTTACCTCTGCTGATGCTTGCCTTTGTCTTCCAGCTTGGTGCTCTTTTCATAGACCATTGGAGAAACTTTCCTGATCTTATAAGCACAAATTCACATACCCTCATTCTTCACAGATCTCCAGTGCAAGACATATTTTCAGTGCTACTGACCTCACATTTCAACCTCAATTTCAACCTCATATGGCATTTGTTTACAAGATATCACACCTCAGAGCAGAGGTGTGTTACTTATGAAGACTATGCAGGGCCATGTAAACCACTGCCTGACAGAAGGGGATGTCCACAGCATTAAAATCAACATGAGGTAGGCTGCTAGATGTGGGGTCCACCACCTGTGTTGCTGTAGATGCAGAGTTACAGCTCTGAGGTTACCTTGACATTACACAGACAGTAAGTGACATCAGAGAGTCATCCAGCAGGAGGGTTTTGCAATTATAATGGGTAAACAAATTGTCTTTCATTTTTCTTGTCTGTTTATCCACTCACTGGTGATGTATAACCTACATCTGCACTCAGGGTTTGTTTAAATGTATGAAGGCAATACCCTTAGAGTCCTTTGCAAATACACTGAACATATTTTGGGAAAAAATTTGTTTAGCATTTTTAAAAGAGGAAGACAGATCAAGAGTACAGCATGCCTGCTGTCCAGTGCTGTTCATTACAACAGTTATTTGTATCCAATGGGTAGAGAAAGAAAGCTGTTTCTGAGGAGCATTTACCCCTTTTGAATGTTGCATTTGAATTGTGCAATTACAAGAACAAGGAAAGTAACACAAAAATAACAAAAATGGTGATTTTGATAAAAGCTTCATCCTTTACAAAATCTAGAAGAGACAGTAAGTGACTTTGCTGCATTTAGGCTTTGTCCTTAATAGTCTGTTTTGCAGGAGGTGTAAGGAATGGCATAAAATTTCAAATTACTGCAAGAGAAGAAAGTGGTTATTGCTCTGCTGACACATGTACTTACACATATCTTTCTGGCAAGATAAAATAGTCTGCAATGTATCCATATTTTGAAGCCTCTTCCCACTACCAGAGGACACAAAAGTGTTGCAAAGTGCTTTTTTAAGTGGCTTCTCTTAAATTATTCTCATCTTCTGGTAGTTAAGATTGCCACACTATTTAAGATTTTATATGAAAACTATTCTTTTGTCCTGTTTTCATAGCAAAACCAAAATCTCCTCTTGCAGCAAGCTAAATTTCTTGTGGATCCTAGAAGAAAGAGTAAGAAATCAAGCACAGGATTGTGCAGACATTACAGCTCATTCTTCTGCTTTCAGTAAGGCCCTCTGTGGATGACAAAAATACATTTGTACTTATCATCATATGTTTGGCTTCTTCAGTTGCTGTCTAGAAGTAAATATTGCACTAGCATATATTTGGTAGTATTGTAAAAAAATCAAAGAGCAGCTCAGGAATATTTCAATGTTAATAATACCTTGAGCTTGTCTAACAGGCTTACTTAGTGACCTCAGAGCAAGCTCTGAACTCTACAGCTGGGAGGGAAAAGGGGAAAACATGGCTTTCAGGAGGAGTTCAAGCGTGTCCCAGCCATGCCTGGCTGTTTGCCACAGCTGGGGAATAGCTCCCTGACAAAGATGGGAAGTGCCAATGCCATTTTCCCCCAGCAAAGCATTAAAGCTGTTTCCCCCTGCTACCAAAGCCACTGTTTTTGACCATGCATTGAAAACAAAGGGCATCTGTTCCTATAGATTTAAAAAACATCGTTTGCTTTATATATAGAAAGAATAAATCCGTTTCATTTTTCTTCATTTTCAGACACGACTCTCTTTGGGCTTATGGCCATTCATGTTCCAACTCCAATTGTTTTCCCTTGTGTTTCCCAAGTGTTATTTTTACAGAGCAGTTGTTCCTCTCAAACTGGATAGCCGCAGAAGTAAATCAGCTTCCACATGTTGAGAAACAAAGGAACAATGAAACATTCAGCCAAGCTTGCCTCAACAGATTACTCTATTTTTTTTTTTATACTTTCAAGGCAATTTGAAACAGGAAAACTGCCCAAGAGCTCAGAGGATTTGGGAGGAGGTACTCTAAGCAGCAACTGTGACTCTCCTGGGAGATTAGGGGCCAGATCCTCCCCTCATTTAAGCTCCTGGAAATTGTGCAACTGCCCAAACCAAGCTGGGAGAATAATTTGATCTGTTTTCTTGCAATGGTATGCTGAGGGTAAATTACTGTGATTAAAGATTTACGTTTGTCAGTTGAAGTTCAGTAATTTGGTACATGACAGTGGCTCCAAATTTCTCAGCAGAATAAGCAATATACAAACGTGAAGAGACTCTTCTTATGATTCTGGGGAGAGGTGAAAAAGCAAAGTGGGATCAGAGCCACCAGGTGCCAGGATTTTGGGAGTAAGTGCAGCCAAGGTAGGCAGCCCACAGCTCCCCTGACTTGCTGCCACAGGCAGCTGCCCAGCCTTGCTTGTAACATCGATGAGTCCTGCTCTGACTTTCCCAGCCTGGAGCAGTTATTTCCACCCCTTCTTATTTCCACCCCTGCAGCCAACAAGTTTTACATGATCATCCTGTGGGCTGACAGCAAATAGGCAATGGAGGCCAGGTGTCACCTGGGGAAGTGTCAAGGTATTTCTGTTCAATTGCCTGGACATATACTTCCTTAAGTAGTAGGTGGCACTTATGTGCAGGGTTTCTCCTGTCTGGAAGCACATAGCTCTTAATAAGGCTAGGGCTGTATTTTAGACCTTAAAAGCAATTTCCAGTTGTGTGATCTGAAACCCAGCAAAATTATTAAGCACTTTGCTCTAAGACATGAAAAAGTGACAGAGATAGAGAGAGGAGGGTGTCACCTCCATGCCTTCAGTCAGGAGCTGCAGTAAGGACGTGGTGCGGACACATCTCCCCAGCACTCCTCGGACATACAGAAAGATACCAAACCTAGCTCAAACTGTTGAAGATAATTTCAGCAGGCAGAAGGCAGTCATGAGGGCTGGAAAACAGCCAAGATAATGATTAGCACTGTACAAAAAAGGCACCAGGGATCAGTAATGATGAGGACTATCTGATGAGCTGCTGCTGGGCTTGGAGCACAGGGTGCTGTGTTTCCTACCATGCTGAGCAGTTCTCCTGCCATTTGCCCTTTGCACAATGACCAGCTGGAGAGCTGAGCAGAAGTGCTGACAACCCCTGGCATCTTTCCCTTCTGGTTTTCTGCCTTTCTTTAGCAGGAGGAAGGTTTGGGTACTTGGCAAACCCAGGGAGATTGTTTACCTTCAGCTGGCTGGACTGCTGGTGCTAGCAAATATTTCCAAGAAAGTGAAGCGTACAGCTTCTGTTGCTGTTTTAAAATAAGATTTAGTTCTGGGTTTTGCCACTGGTATTTCAAAAAAGGGAATGTTACAATAGATTTTATATGAATGGATGTATTCTTTATAGTTCTACAGTTTATTTAGGCTGTTCAAAATGCCATCTTTTTTCCAGGCAGCATTTCCTCATTACCATCTCTTCAGACTTCACCTGATTTCTTTCTGCTCCTCAGCTCTGCCCTTAGGATAACTTCCTTTTGTTTTCTCACCACTGTTCTACCATCTTTCAGTTTTACTTTATGACCTTCTTTTTTGATTCTTTTTCTCAGCTAACTGAACTGAACAACCAACACCATAAATATTTGTGACTTTGATGATAGTATATAATGTAAAAAGGAGGGAGGAACAGGAAGGAAGTACATATTTTTAGAAGAACAAGAACGTTCTGAAAGTACCTGAAGACAGATGCCAGCAATGCTGATATTGAAAGAAAGAGCATATGCAATGGGTGAACCCTTTTCTGACCTGAATTTATCTGAGGGATGAAACATGGTCTGATGGAGGAACTTTGGTCCTAACCACAGGATGTAAGATGACAATGTGACCATGCAAATATAGTGTGAAGAAAGAGACTCTGTGTTCCTCTGGTGAACAAGGCCCAAACATCCCCATGCTGGGCTCTAAGGGTGCACTCAATAAACATGGTTAGAAGAACACAGACTGACAGAGTGGAAGAGACATCAGCCAGTGGACAGTCAGTGGGGGGAGAAAATGCCAAGCAGAGGTTCATGTTCCTAACACAAAACTGACCTGAAAATGGGCAAGACCAACACATAAAGGTACTGGATGAGGTTAAAAGCAATTTGGGTCTCAAACTTCTGTTCGGCTCATGTCCATTCAGCCCCAGCCCACTACCCTTCTTGACAGGTAAGCACAAGTCTTCACAGTGGTGCAGGCTGAGATGCTGTGCCAGGTGCGGCATCATGACAGCCACATCCCTCACTGTTTGCTAGGATTTAAATAATTAAATTCAAATTTTAACAAAAAATCGGAACCATCTAAACATAAAAAGATACTTGTAGGTCTCTCACCAAGCAAAGCTTCTGCTAATGATACCTACTGTACAAATACCATGCTCAAGAAGAGGGCTCCGAATGATGCCAACTGATTTTCTCCCTTAAGGTCCAGAAGATTTGCCAAAAAGTCTCATAAGACACAAGATATCTCCTCTAGAGTCCTTCTTTTCCTTTTCAAAGCCATGCTCAGGACTTCACCCCTCCTGTCGGTTTCGATGCTTGCTGTGACCTGGGCCACTTGCCCCTGGCCAGGGCAGGGCACATTTGCATCTCAACTAAGACTAAAGCACTGTGAAGAGGGCATGACATAAATAATTAGTCCGTACATATCTGCTGGGAAAGTTATCAGCACCTCAAGCTGCCCCTCGGGCACCTCCCCAGGCACTCCCAGAAGAGGAGTGAGCATGAATCAAGGCAAGCACAACCTGTTCATGCCTTTAGCCAAAGCTCTTTGGCCTCGCCAGCAGAAAAAAAAAAAAAAAAAAAAAAAAAAAGGCCTTGAAGTACCTCAGGGAGTGGCCCGCAGCAGCACATCCTGAGGCAGGACCGACTGTGGAAAACAAAACAAAACCCAAGCTTCCCGGCAAGGGCTGGGCCAAGGGCGGCACCTGAGTCAGCGCGGCGGCCGCGATGGGAGCGCTGCTCCCCCCAGCACGGCCCCGCCGGCCAGCGCTGAGCACAGAGCTGGGGTCACCCTGCTCCAGCTTCATTCCTGCCATCTGCAACTTCACTCCTCCGCTCACAGCTTTTACAGAATGCAGAATGTTGTCTGGTAGATAAAACTGAACCGAGTACAGAATTTGAGTTTTTTCCCCTTCACAAGAGATTTTTTTTTTTAGATAAAATAGCATTTAAAAGGGAATATGATAACTATGGGGTTTTTTAATAGCATTTACCCAAAGTGATGTAATTAGTTATGATCCAAGAACAGTTTGCCACAGAAAATCCAATTTTTAGTTGTTGTCTAAAATCAATATGAGGCTCATTCCTTCTACTGTTGAAATCAGTGGCAATCTGAGTTTAAGAAGAAGCTGGATCCTGGTTCTGTAAAATGTAAGCCAGATCTTTACCTCTTTGCCCTGCTCTTTAAAAAAAAAGAAACCCATCACACCTTAGCTATGTTAGTGTACTGCACCCTTCCCAGGCAGGTTGCTGACACAGTCCTACACGTGGGCAATTAGGCGTGCAATGTTGTGCTGCAAGCATCAACGAGGGATGAGTATTTTATAAAGCCAACATTGCACATCATTCATTTGGGATGTGCAAGCTTCCCCTGCTGATTCATGTCGAATCAATTCTACATACTGTAGAGTACAATGGTGCAGTAAGAAACACTGATAAATGTATTAAACAGAGGCACTAGTCTGTGGTGCTAATACACACAGAGTGGAGTTCAAAGCCCCTCAGTGCCTGTGTGGCCCATCCTGCCACCCCCAGGGATAATCATCCTTTAAAGCTGCAGCTCTGGGAACGCTAAGCCTCCTTGTCAGAGCAATGTTCCAGAAGGAATCAGATGACTGCAGCTTTTAAGTCAGTCTGGCAGGGCTAGGGTTGAGGAAAGGGCAGGGGAACGGCAAGCACCTTGAAATAAAACACAGGATCCAAGTACAACAAGGCTATGTGTTGGAAGCAGGAGGGGTGGTTAGTACTCTTGCTCACATCCCACGGGGCTCCCTCTGCCCACCCTGGCATCCAGGCATTCGTGGGGCAAACATACATTGCTACTTCAGTGTCAGAAATCTGCCAGCTTTATGAGCTGAAACACACTTTTCTGCCTTCCTTTAAAAAACGCAACTCTCCACTATCAAAAGGTGAAGTTGGACTCAGTTATTCTGCCATTCTGATCTTAATGGGCTTCACGCTGTTGGCATTATTAGACAAGTCTTTACAGTGTGGGTGGAAGCAGAAAGTCTGCCAAGAGCTCCAAAACTATGTGAAGAATGGGGGTTTCTGATGAGAGCCTCTGATGATGAATCTCCTGCTACTGCATTCGTGAGAACAGGGCAGAAGTCTGAGCTCTGCACTGCCTTTTCTCTGCTGACAGTGCTCTCACTGCAGGGTTAGAACAAAACTGCAATGATTATAAAAAGTGACACGATCAATGATCCATACAAGGGATATAACAAGGCAACTACCTTGTCAAAATGATATGAGGAGAGGTTATAGCAAAAAAGCAAATAGCCTCAGTGATGCTTTTTTTTTCCCTTGTAAAAGTAGGTTGAAGAAGCCAGGATACATCAAAGCTGAAGTTCATTGAATTTGGCAGCAGTTCAAAGGTAGAATGTCTTGTCCATGCTGTGCAGGGCTCACACCCACTATCTACAAGAGGTAAGAAACAAGGAGCATGGACACCTCACATAATAAATAAAGAATAAAGGAGTGAACTGATTATTCTTCCAAGTTTCAGAGGATGCTCAATGCAGTCCCCTACACAGGAAATGCATACATTTAATGAGAAACTACTGTAATAAAATAACAACCCTCTGGCTGGCAGGTGGCATAAAGGAATTATGTAAAAAAAATACACTCCATTGAGCCTCTAATGCTTCTACTAGTATACAATAAAAATCAAGAAGAGCTGTTTACAAAGACTATCCATGTGTGGTAAGTCCATGCAAAAAGCTCCGTTCAAGTGAAAGGTGAAGAGGGTGTCAGGATATCAACTATCTGGAGCTAAAGCTTCAAACCAGTTTTTCTCAGTGATGACTGCATCTGGAGTTGAGTGCATTTCAGCTCAGACAATTTTTAACTTCTTTAATTTTAGCACGTTGGTAGTGATACTATAGTTATGAGAACAGAGGCACTCTCATATACATGCCTAGGAGAGTTGCTGCTGCTGAGGAGAGCTGGTAGCAGCAGTAAGTGTCCTCAGCATACACTGAACTACTTTAGCTCTTGTGGAACTATATGTAAGGGCTCAGGCACCTGCAGCTGACCAAGTGCCTGTGCAGGAGCAGCAGCTAAAAGCTCTCAGTCCCCAGCAAAAGCATAGCATGGTACCTTTGATCTGCAAAGGTTTAGACACATGTGCTTCATTTCCCATTTCCAACAGAAAGTAAGAGCACAAACAGCTTAATTCTGTGGATTGATGTGGTAATTCACTAAAGAGCAGTAACTTGGCATTTCTGAGTTCCAGCTGTTTTGTCCTGACACAGAGAAGCCATCCTGGAGATGAAGGGGTTGAGGGACATCCCACAGCAGCCATTCCCACGCAGTGGCTGGGGACGGCAGTGAACAAGCCACAGCAACTTTCAATTTTAGAATAATTCAGTGAATAAAATTACTTCAACAATAAAATAAAAGCAGCCTATAGTCCAACTATACTAAAGTGCTTCCTTTTAAATGAGAAAAACACAATTACAAGAACACAGAATGCCTCTGAATTTGATTACAAATCAAATATCAATTTGGATACAAATTTGGTATTTCAAATTATCAGATCATACAGTACAGCTATTAGACAGTGATACAGCCAAAGCAGAAAATGAGATCAAGTTCAGAAACAAAATATTTTTACACAGAAATCATAGAAAAGAGAAACTTGAAATGCAAGAGACAAAACTGTAGCAGGACTCAAAAAGCAGAACTTGCCTCATTTAAAATGGAGTTATATGGGAGAAATAAGGACAAATATCACATCACATCATCATATCATCAGCACCATGAAGCTAAGTAGGATGGATATGGATGTGAAAGGTCACTATGTGGATTCTGACAATAGCATAATCATGCCATCCCCCTTTTCAAACAGACCAATAAACACAAGAAACCCTAATAATTGTTAGTCAGATATTGCTGTTCAAGTACTGAAATGAAAATTTGTGTCAAAGGATTGGAAATAAAAATTACAGCAGACAAAGAAACAGGTTTTAGCAGACTGCAGCTTGAAAATGCTAAAAATGCAATAAATTATGAAGGCAGGAAGTTGTAAAGAAGACTATAGACCAGATTATTTACCAGAGGTACAGGAGAAATGTTAGGTGTCATCAGAATAGGTGTAAGGCTTCATGAAAAAAAAAAAAAAAACAACAACATAAAACTAAAGGACAGGACTGTAAGCTTAACTGTATTTATATGTAAGATACAAGTCTGGAGAAATGTCATCTCAGCAGCATTAAAAAAAAAGTTTTGGAAGCAAACCCAAGTATTTTAAATACTATTTTCATGCTGAAGTAAGTAGATACTTCATTTAAAAAGAGTTCTGAAGAAGGCAAGGCGCTCAAGAAGAAATTAATGAGACTGACCAGAGCATTGTTTTAAATATAATTTATTCTCAAAAGTGTAAATCAAGCTTGCTTCTTTGAAGACCAGTCCCCAGAGACTGCAGCCTCTGCTCAAAGCAAGAACTCTTCTTTCCCAGGACCCCATCATGACCTCCTGTGGGCTTTAACATGGCTTTAGTTGGCAGTCCCAGTCTCAACCTACACACTTGGGACATGATGATCTGTGGGGCTGGGGATGTTCTTTTTGGCTGCTGACCTCGCACAGCAGGAATAGTTCAGGATCTTTGGATATGCAGAGGAAAATCTCAGTCTGCCTAAGGGTGAGAGAATAGATTCAGCCATCTCTAAGACTTTTCCTTACTTACAACCTCATGATGAGCCCATGAGGCTGCTATGGATAGTGACCAGGAGTGTACCCAGTCTTCCCCCAGAGCTCCTTGGGTCATTACCAAAATTGCTGCAGGGGATGTGACATTTCTATACCCTTCTCCCATGTAAGTATTTGAAGTGTACTAAGCATAGACATAGTGGGAAAGAGTCCTTGCCCTGAGTTTACAGTGGGAGTGGTCAAAACACGATAAGAGTGAGGGAGGAAGAGAGGAATATCCACCATTTTTTATCTCATTATTTACCTATATCTTGTATTGTTCACAGCTGGGAAAAAAAACAGAATTCCTAGGAGAATAAAAACCAAACCACCCATCCTTCCCAGGGAAAGCCAAAACACTTTTCATCTAACAAGAAGTAAGGTTATGTTAAAATACCTGCTACACAAAACCTGACCTGTATTAGTTGCTATATCACTCATCAAAGATCATTCCCAATAGCTGGCAGGTTGCTGCTGGTAGCTTACAGCTGAGGAGCCCACCCAGGGCCCCATCACAGCTCTCCTGAGGTCAGCAGCAGGGCTAGAAACTCCCACAGCAGCCACTGCTTCGAGTGGCTCGCTCTTCAGCTGCACATCTCCAGAGGGCTCTCTGAAGATGGTCAGTGAGAATGGGAAAAATCCCAAAACACCGGTTATGTAGTATGTTTAATTTTTATCTTGGCTTTTTTTTTTTTCCAACCGCCTGTAAAATACATTCTCAGCCTTCCTTTTTCCCAGGCCACATGAGTGGAGGTCCCAAGAAGGCTGCAAAGACCACAGGGCAAAGGCAGGTTCTGCCTTCCCAGGTGAGAGCTGGAATAATCCTTACAAGTGGGAAAGGATATCTGAACACTTTAGCTGAGCAAGTAGCAGAGACAGCACATTGGATTTGCAGGTTCTGCTGGGAAGATGGGCAGGGGAGGGCTCAGAGTTGTGTACTGAGGCTTCAGTATCCTGCAGCCAGGAAGGCAGGCTGAAGGCTGGCTGCACAGACAGTGATACTTCAATAAAACAGACTATTAAAATAGTACACAATAGTTTTAACTCAGGACAAATGTCCAGGTATAATGGTTTTCTCAAAATGCACAATAGATTTTCTATGGACACTTAAAGCTGAAAGAGGAAAGGACTTCTATCAGGATCAGAGTGCTCTGTAGGGAAATAGTCTCCTCAAAAACATGATGACAGTGATGACTTAATAACTATCCTGACTATCAGGAGTTGGCAGCATGAGGTCTACCAACAAAGCAATTTGAATGGATTTAATACTTTAAAAATTCCAACACGGAATGATAACCATTCAGATTCATTACATGTTTTCAGACAAACAAGAGCATTTACAAAAATACTTTCCCTCATCTCTTTTTTTAAAATATGATTTACTGTTTGCTCTAAGCAGTAAGATGGTGTTTTCTCTCAACAACAGGATTTTCTCAAACAGTTTACATTGGTTGTGATTAATAAGAAAGGGATAGGCAGCATGGCACATGAAGAGGGATTGCAAATGCTGCCATTAACTGATTCTCTAAATCAGAACACTGAATACTCTTCATGGAAATACAGTGGTGCACTCTTACCAGCTCCCTTATACTGAGTAACATGGCAGCTCCAAATCCCAGTCCCACTAGTTCTGAGATTAAAAAGAAAACTGTTGTCAGGCTACAATCGACAGTGGTGGATTTATGATTCTTTGGAAAACCACACGTTGTTTTGAAGGATTAGATGTTTTAATCCATACAGCAAGTCAACAAAAACACACCATAGCAGGAAGAGGCAAGGAGCAAGGCATCCAATTACTAATGCAAAATAATGCAGTTTATACTTTATTTGCCCTACTGTGATTAGCATTAGCTCTTATAACATCACTCTCCTCCAGCAGAGGCTGCTTACTACCTGAAGTGAAAATATACTTTCCCCTTAAAGAGCTTCTACTCTTCACTGTAGATGTGTCGAAATTTTGAGAGGAATACCCAAAAGTAGGCAGGGAAGGAGAGAGCAGGGCCGGGCTCTCTGGGTGGGAGCAGAGCAGTGGGACAGAGGCACACCAGGGTGACTCTCCATGCTGCCCCCTTCCCGGCACGCTGCAGCCACCAGCAAACCCCTGGATGGGCTAAGGCGGGTTGTGCCCTGCCACAGCCTGGGTCTGCCCCAGACAGAGAGGTGTGGCATGAGTACAGGGTTATAAACAAAACAGCACTGACTTCCACTTCTGTAGACACTGTGAAAGAGGAGGCAGACTGAGGAGAGGTGGCACTGGCCACGCGTTAGCTGAGTTAATCACTGTGTAACTCTGGGGTAAGTGACCACTTTCCTCATGCCCATTTTTGAGCTACTTGATCGTCACAAACACCTTGTTATGCTTTCTGTGTCTCCTATTAGCAGCCCCAGCAGTGCCATAAGAGCAAACTAGCTATTCTATAGTGGCAAGATTCTTGGGACTCATTATTCTCTGAACTTGGGGTAATTAAAGCTTTAGCAGCATTGACAAGAGTGGACTTCAATCACATTTTCTCTCTCTGAAATTTTGAGCAGCATGGTGAGAAAGAAGAACATACTAACACCAGTGACAGAGAAAATTCCATAATTATTTGACCTATTTGACAAAAACCAAAATATTTTGGTCTTGTGGGACAATATTTGGGGTAAATCTGGCTCTTAAAATACACTGAAAGTTTGATGAGTTGGTGCAGGTCTTCAATCCTATTCAATTATTTGCCTACAGTACTGCACGCTGCAGGGAGACGTAAGAGGAAGAGGAAACACAGAATAGTAACTACTGTTAATGTACAATGCATGAAAATGGATTATAAAAACAGGGCCAAGAATTTTTTCCACTCTAGCCCATAAGAATTTTGCAAAAAACATCCTCAAAAGCTAAGACCAGTTTGTAATGTGATCATACCTCAGAACAGAAAGTGAGCATGTTCCCACCAGTTCTGTGCTGGAATCTCAAAATCATGGAAGCAGCTTCCTCCAGTCACTTGCTTATAAGACCTGAAAATACAAAATTGTGAAGGAAGACTTGGTTGGAAGCTTTTTCTACAAAGGTCAAGTACTTAAAAGTTACACCAAGCTGTACACACAGCATGAAGTATTTGTAATCTGCACAACAGAAGAAAACACCATATTCAGAAGAAACAGATGTTGCAGTTTCAAGCCTGATTCTTTAGTTCAGTGTTTGATCTAGGAACAGTAATCTCATCCCATTTACTGCACTGATAAAGAACATGGGGCTGCCACAGTCAGTTTGGATGGATGCCAAGGCAAACTCAGGCAGAACTGAAAAATCCCGTTAAGATGACTGAGTGACAAATGATGGTTATTTATTCTAATCAATTTGTTAATTTACTTCTGGACAAACTGGATTAATTTGTTTCTAATCAGAACAAGGACCTATTCATTATAGTGTGTATGATGAACCACTACTACATAGGCATAGCTAGGATTTCTGACAGTTTTTTTTTTTAAAGACGAATGATTTGGTAACTCACCCCCAAAGAGAAGACCATTTGGGCTTGTTTCCCTGGAACACGCATTTCTAACCCTTTATCCAGGCTAATTTCAAACACTATGCTGGTGGGCCTTCCATTCCAAGCTCTTTTGTCCCCTCAGTGCTGCAGCCTTCACTGACTTTTCACTCTACTTCCAAATGTTCTAGCTGTTCTCTTGCTACCCATACTCTCAAGCATTAGTATCTATTTAACCTCTTCCCTTTGCGTATCACTGATTAAGTGAAGATAGCCCTGTCTGCTGAGGCCTCTTTGTCACCTCTGCTGCTGCTGCCTAGGCTGGGTCACCTAGGACTTGGCTTTCCACAGTGCTCAGATTCTGCCTCTTTTCTCTCAAAAGGTAGGAGTACAATAGTCATGAGATACAGGTTAAAATTATATGCAAGGTATAACTTATTTGACATCAGCCCTACCAATCCCTCTGTCTAAATCCTGAATAGTGTTTAATTTGCCCTTTTCTGAACTCCACCCACTCTATAACAAGGTCTCTGAAGCCCCTCCTGAGCAAACATACCAGCAGCAATTTCATCAGTGCTCGGTGGAGAGGTCAATGGTAATGTCTTCACTCCTGACAAACCTGCAGATGCTCCAAGAAGATGAGGATGATGCTGGGACTCAGTACATCTGCAGCCCAGAATGACACTGGCCAGCTCCTACCCCTATTAAATGCCAAACATTTACTGCCAAAACATTTGGCATTGTTTGCTTAGTTCTCCCAAATGGGTAACTCTGAAATGACATTTCCCATGCTGTGACCTTGCTCCTGTTCTCTGACTGGTAACAGCATGAGCACTTTGGAGAGTCTAGGAGAGGGATGAACCAGCAGACCAGCTGGCAGTATGGGAGCCTCACACTGGAGCTGGGCTGGCAAAACCAAAATCTCACCCCCAGCCTCATCGTTTCCTCCATCAACTGTTGTGTCGTCCCTCTCCAGTGCCACTTACTTGGCATCCAGAGTGTCATTAAAACCCCACCACCAAGCAAGAAAGGCAAGCTTCACAGTGAAGGGAGGCACAGCAGGTACGTGCCAGCCTCTGGTGGGCCTGGGGCACGCTTCCCTGCCTGTGGGATGCAGCATGGGGACCAGGAAGCAGCCCATCCCTATCTTGCACAGCAACACTCTCCAGCTACACTCTTTCTGCCCTGCTCCATCCCTTTCTGCATGTCAAGTTCTTATTTTTTATTTTTAAACAGCCAGATTGAGTCTTAATTATTTAAGCACCTTCCAGATTTAGAAAGCTGTTTTGGCTGTGAAAGTAACACTCAGTGTAATCATCTCTCATCAATAAACCATGGAAACAAATGTGTATGCCTGTTGGGAAGGAATTTTATTTAAAGCACACTGAAAAGTGTTTTAAATAAAGTATGAAATATGTAAAAAGACCTAATGCTGGTCATGTTTCAGTGAGCTCAGCACATTTTGGCTCCAGTGAGAAAAAATGGGACTTGTGCCTTATACAATTAAGATGGCTTGACTTCTCACAAATAGGAAGGGATGCCTCGGAAACATCCAAAACATAAACTTGGGTGAAGGGCCTTCAGAAAGGCACACTCGGCTGACAGTTGTGCTGGTTTTCGTAGGGCTTGGGGGATTTTTCCAAAGTGTTAAAACACATAGGTGAGAGTTTGGTCCTTCAGGGAAATAAAGATTTGAGCTTTAAAACAAAATAAAATAAAAAAAAAAAAAAAAAAAAAAAGGGAAAAAACCCTCCAGCATCAACCAAATAACATTCCTAACATCTTGCTCTAATAAAAGAAATAAGATAAAAGAACAGTGGCATAGCCTCAATTTTTACTTGTTTAAAATGTTTACATGTTTACTTTAGTGAGAGATTTTGTCTTATCCTAGAAAGAGCTTAAGAAACATCATTTCTGATCCCACTGGGAAACACTCCACATTATTGTACTCATAGAATCATAGAATCATAGTATATGCTGAGTCAGAGGGACTTCCCAGGATCATCGAGTCCAGCTCCTGGCCCTGCACAGGACACCCCAAGAGTCACACCATGAGCCTGAGAGCACTGTCCAAATGCTTCTTGAACTTTGTCAGGCTTAGTACTGAGACCACTTCCCTGGGGAGCCTGTTCCAGTGCTCAGCCACCCTCTGGGTGAAGAACCTTCTGATATCCAACCTAAACCTCCCCTGACTCAGCTCCATGACATTTCCTGGAATCCTGCCTCTGGTCACACGAGTGAAGCGATCAGTGCCTGCTCCTCCATTATCCCTCAGGACGATGTTGGAAAGCGCAGTGAGGTCTCCCCTCAGTCTCCTCCAGGCTGAACAGACCAAGTGACCTCAGCCACTCCTCATACGGCTTCACCTCAAGGCCTCTCACATCCTTGTGGCCCTCCTTTTGACAATCTCAAATAGTTTAATGTCCTTTTTATATTGTGGTGACCAAAATATCACACAGGACTCAAGGTGAGCCCATCCCAGTGCAGAACAGAGTGGGACAATCACCTCCTTTGGCCAGCTGGTGATGCTGTGCCTGATGCACCCCAGGACACAGCTGACCCTTCTGGGACCTCTTCTTGACTATTTACAGCCCATCATCACCTCTGGGGAGTGTTTGCACACTGAGCTTCAAACAGGTGAGGTGAGGTTGCCATGCATTGCTTCAGATAAATGAGCATGGACGTGGGCCTTGGTAAATGACTGTGGACATGGTATCAGTGCCCAGGAGAAGCGACTGGATGCTGGGTTGGCATAGACACTTTTGATGGCTTCACCCAACCAGCTGTCTTCTATAGCTGAGGGAAAGCTCCAGGAAACCCTTTTTACTCCAGCTTCCTAAAATTGCTAACTGCTTCCCACAGAGTGGAGATACTTGATCTTGAATAAACCCCATGCAAATTGCTGCTTGACTCCTCTCCTTTGCAAAGCAAAGCTGCTCTTTATTTATGCAGCATTTTCATTTAATTAACAAAGAGATGGAACAAACCCTTACGGAGGGGGAAAACATTAAAAGGTCATCCTCCATCACGAGGGAATACATGAGAGAAGGAAAGAAACAAACTGGTTTCTTCCTGTTGGCCACGGGAACATCAAGGCACCCTCACTGCTGCCCCGTTAGGACCTCGGGGTGGTAATGAAGTGTCTGGAGAGCACGGACAGAACTTTTCTTCCTCTGTTGACCATCCCTGCCATTGGAAAGGAGCCAAAGAGGATGCTTTGAGATTCCTCCCTCAGACATCTGACACTGTGGGGACCAGCTCAGCATATGCATGTAAATTACACAATAAAACCAGCGGTTTTATTATACGACCGAGTTAAAATACCATCTGCTTAACTGCAGCCGGAGCTTACATTCAAAAATGCTGTCACGTTGCAAAGCCCGTTACTTCAAAACACAGGAAACATCAGCCACATCTGCCCGAGACCTTTAATGTAGGCCCGCGGCTCACCTCATTATGAGAGTCTTTAATTACATGGCCCCATATTGTTTTTCACAGGGCCCCCGCTGCCATGGCCGGGCTGAGAGCCCTCAGGGCCCGCGGAGCGCTCTCCGCTCTCCGCTCTCCGCTCCCTTCCCGCCCGGGACCTGTTGGACGCGGCGGCTCCGAGCCCCGGGCGCCGGGAGCCCCG
>VWZP01001887.1:1007925-1112145 GCA_013396995.1 Dicaeum eximium
GGGGCCGGCAGGGGCGGGCGGGCCGGCCGGGGAAGGGAGGGGACGGGGCGGCGGAAGGGACGGGGCTCTCGCCGGGAGCGTCTTTTCCCCGGTGCAGTTGAGTCAAGAGCATGATGCAATCCCGCATTGCCATGGATACTGCATCCCGGGCGGCGGCGGCAGCGCTTTCCGCCGTGCGGGGCACGGGGTGGGGTGAAATAACAGGGGCAGGAAGGGAGGAGAGCCCGCGCCTCAGTCCCCATCCTGGCCGTAGCTGCCTTCCCGGGGAGCCCGCGGAGGGCTGAGCGCTGCCACGGCTCCCGACAGAAACCCTGATCCGTGTTTTTCCGCCGGGGCGGGTGCGTGGGGTGCGCATCCCGCCGGCCCGGCCCCGCTGAGGCGGCTGCTGCCGGCCGGGGGAGCAGCCCGGCGGAGGCAGGGTGGCAGCGGAAGGGCTCGTCGGCCTCGGAAGGGAAGGCTGTCACTTCTCCTTCCCTGAGCTCTTGCCCAGCGCGCCTGACCGCCGGACTGGGTTAGAACTGGAGCCGCTGGCATGGGAGTTCGCGGGTCTATGTGGGACAGGGTAGGCGCCGCTTAGAACCAGCGCCCTGGAGATGTGCGGTGCTTCTGAAAGGGGCCGGCCCGTTTTAAAACCTACATGTTTAAGGAGTAGGTGCCTTAGGAAATGAGCAGAAAAGGAAGGGCAGACGACAGAAATGTGTCAGTGTGTCAGATGCCTGTGCAGGGACTTTCTTAAAAACTTTATGACTTTGCTTTTATCTCTTCATCTCCTGGAAGCCCTCGGGCACCAGCAGCATTAGAAGCAGTGCCCGGGGTTACGTGAGGTCTTGTCTTGTGCAGCGTGTTTTCTCCTTCTCTGCCTGCCTTTGTTGCTTTTCTGCCCTCATTCCTTTCCCCTGATTCCCAGGGATGCAGCATCTGAGGATCCCACTCCAGAGAGCTTTTCGGTATCGATCTGTGCTCTGAGTCTGCAGACAAAAGATGGGTTTTGCAGACCTGGGCAGGAACAGTAGCACCTTGGCTTGCTCAGCAAGGAGGGCTCCTGGCAGAGGCGTTTGTCCCTCGGGCAGCTGAGTGCCCTGACCGCTCCGTGCCCCGGCCGCGGCTGAACGGCGGTGCCCCGTACGGCTCATTTGTATTCTCAGTGCTTCGGGTGATCTCTGGTGCTCTGGGATTCAGTGCCATGGCAGAGTTCTCGTGGCTGTGACAGAAAACTCCAGCAAAGAGCTCAGCCGGCTCCTAGCGATGGCGAGGGAAAACAAGGCAGGGCCATGGCTGCAGTTGGGATGCTTCCCATCAGGAAGTCTCCAAAACCGCTCTGTGCGAATGGAAACACGCCCTGCAGCTGAAACTAGAGAGGAGGATCAGCGTGCAGGCGTCTTCCGTGGCGGCGCAGCCTTTCGCCGGAGTTTTGGGCCAGGTTGCTTCCAGGGAGAGGTTATCTCTGCCAGAGCAGCTCCCTGCCAGGAGCTGGCAGCCGTAAACCGGCGGCTGAAATTATCGCCGGTGGCAGCGGCTGGGTGGAGGGCTTGCGGCTGCGAAGTTTCTGTAGATGCAGGCTGATGGTGCTGCTGCTGCATCAGTATTAAAATACGAGCATAGAGGGAAGGGATTTTATTTGGTTTAAATAAGGACTTGTGAATACGCTGAGTATTTTTGCGATGTATTTCACTCTAAGCCCTTCTTGCTGCTTCGGTGCAGTCGCAGCCCGAGATTTTCCTCTGTTGTTAAAATACTCCAAAGCTGGAGATAAGTCCTAGTGCAGGCTCACCGCTGCTCACAGCAGCTGAAGCTGTGTCGGGGAGAATCAGCCTGTGGCACACGTGATCGTCTCATACTGTTTAGCAATAAAAGCCGGAGTTTTTAATGTAAGTATTCATGTATTTGTGGTGCACTAGGCATAGTCTGCTTTCAGAACAGCAAGTAGCCAAAGCATGTACACTGGCTGAGGGTAGCTGGGGGTAGAGGGAGGATTGTACCTGAAGCTTGTGGTACCCGGAGGTAGCTGGGGTCACCTGGGTGGAGATCCCTTCCCAGCTTTATGTGAACTTAGGAGCAAATGAAAAGGACCACTGTACTGAGTTTGCTGAAGTTAAGCGTGGATTTGCCCTCAGGGATGCTGTTGACAGCTGATATTGGTCAAGAGCACTAAAAGACATGCCAGAATTCTGCTTGACTTGAGTGAATTTCGTACAAGGCACACATTAGGGATGTAATGCGTGCTGGAAGCTCTTGTGTTTTTTATTCATAAGTAGCTAAGTGAATTTGTCGTGTGTTCTGACTTAAATCTCCTGTATTTTAGCATTCAAATGCAACCGGGGAGAGCAGTGAAATGAATATGCGGTGTGGCTTTGTCCTGCAAGCTGGCAAAGGTCTGCTTGATAGCCTCTGTGTCTCCTGCTGCTTTTTGAAAAACAACTGCACTTTGTGAGTTAGTGCCTTTTACCTAGCAGCAGCTGATCAGATGGACTATCTTTGATTAAAGCTCATGCATATTTGGTACTTAAATATAGCATCATTAATGATATTTAGTTTATATGCTGTCTGACCAGTCTCTGGGTTTACTTATTGCAGTATTTTTAGTAAGTTGATGTTGTTCTTTAATTTCTCAGCATGAATTATTCTTGTTGCTTTCTTTGTCTTTAGTACAGCCAGAATTAAAATAAAATATTTTGAATTCTCTAGTCTAATCTCTTCTTTCCCTGCTGACTTTCATTTTGTGTTGTTTATAAGAGGAGTTAACTTGAAGAAGAGAAGTTAACCGTACAAAAAAAAGTAAATTCGAAACAGTACTGTAGATCTATCACGCCTCTGGACAGTTCATTTAATTGCACTTTGTTTTGCAACTTGCTCGAAGCAGATTTTTGAAAATGTTTGAAGATTTTTGGGAATGATGGCGGAACTGACAATATTTTAGACCTGGTGCTCAAGTCCAGCAGCCACAGATGGAGAGCCCAGTACTAAGTGATCCAGAGCTGCCCCTTTGCAAGCACGTTCCTTGTAAGTGACATTCAGTTGCTAATTGGTTAAATGCTCTCAAGTACTGAGTTGACCTCATTCCTTTACCTTCCTCATTTTTGGGGCAGTAAACATTGCAACATCAAAAGCTTCTGTTTCTGCTGAGCTGGGAAAAAAAAGATACCCAGACAAAGCACAAGGTTAAAATACTTGTCTTCTGCCTTCTTCTGGTAGCCTCAGCAACCCTCACTCAGGTGGCAGACAAACAAATCTCCCAGTTAATGCTGTCTGTATCTCACCTGAGAAAAAAAATGTGGGAGAGAAACAGCAGTTGCCTTCAGTGCCCTGTTAGAACATTTGTCATGCTTCTGTGTATTTTTGTCCCCTCTGACCCTCTTGGACCTAGTGTTAAAAGGATGTCACTAGTGAGTGTTGGTTCGTGCTGCTGCCTGCCCAGTAGGCAGGGCAGGAGCAGTGTGGTGGTGTGGAGCAGTGACTGATGGCAGGGTGGGCTCAGTGCCATGCCAGGTGTCACCGTGCTACCCACATGGTAGGTGACTTAACTCTCTGGGTCCTTACTACAACAGCAGGAAGCCAGAGCCTGTGCTGTGCAGAGTTGTTCCCTGTGACAACTCATGCCAGGAAAGCTCTTTTGGACTGAGAAAGCCCTTTGGAGTGAATGGGCTCTTGGTGGTGTGTTTTTGGTGGTTTTTATTGTTGTATGTTTGTTGGTTTGTTTTTTTTTTTAATTTGTTCAGGACATGGAGGTTTTGTTCTCTGACTTTGAACTAAGAGAGGCAGGGGTGCTCTTTCATTGCTGAAGAGCAGAGCCACAAATACCTCTACCTATTCTTTCTTGGCATGTTAGTTACTCCTGCTGTCTTAAGATCGATCACAAGCAAAATGTTGGCTCTTCACAGCTACAAAAGCTCCACTTAGATTTGGCAGCTTTTCATTTAAGGCATGAAGGCATATATAGGTAATCAGGCTGTTTACTATAACCTCCCCTGCATAACAACTCATTCATTTTGTCTTCTTCATGTCAATCCTCTTTTGTTACCTTCTGTCATTACCGTGTCCTGAATTGGTTGTGTGGGGGTGAGATCTACAAAACTGTTTAGACATACAGCTATGTCTGTGTAGCTGTTTTGACATAGGAATACTGTGGGGGATGTTGGCCTCAGCTCTTGCAGTAATGCTTTTGTTTTCCTGTTTTTAACATGTGCAAAATTACCTTTTTCCAGGCTGCAGCATAAGCTTTACAAAGCTGTTTTGCTATATAATAGACTGAAGAAATTGGCGCTTTCTGCATGATAAGTCAGAGCACACTTCTCCATGTGCATCCAGACACTTCACAAAACTGACAATAATATTTGTAATGTAGTTGCTAATTTGTTTTGTGGTTCTTAAATCTGTTAAAAATGCAGAGATTCCAGCAGTTTGTGCATACTAGCATTGAAAATACTTTTTCCCTTAAATGGAAGAACGCACAAGGACAAATGAAAAGGATAATCAATGAACTACATAGAAGTTGGTCTGTTTAAAAACTTTTTTCCAGGTCAGATTGTTTTCCTGTGACCTTTCCTAAGGCTGTTTAAATTTGGTATTGCAGCAATACAGTTAAAAGGGCATTGCTGAGGCTGACATCCCTGCAGTTCCTGAGTGCTGATTTGTAAAAGTGATTTATATCTGGGTTTCTGCAGGCACCAAAGCCTGTCCCCATCATCCGACAGAAGAGCAGTTAGATCTTTGTTTGATGAGTTATGCAAACAGTGCCATGAATTGATTTTTGATTGACAAATCAAATAAATGCTGCCTTCAATCTTCTTGTGGAAATAACTTGAAGAGTTGCTGTCGACTGTGTACGCATTGGGTTTCCTTATATCTATTTATTGAAATTAATCTCCTGAAATTTATTGCCTTGGTTTCTCTGTTTGTGTTTTGGCATTTAGAACACATTATCTTACAGGGCAAATAAGAGCACAAGAGCAAACTTGTCTGAAGTATGTGGCTGGTAAATGCTTTCCTGGTGTATTGAATGCATTGGTGAATGATTTAATTTTCTTGGTGAAATAATTGACTTGCATCACTTAGTGAAACAGGAATAAACCTCCTTACCAGGTGTAGAGATTTTACAAAAAATGCATGCTGGTAAGTGCAATTGTCACTTCTCCATGAACAAATGAATCATGCTACTTATGCTGAGCTCAGTGCCATGAGTTGAGCTGGCCTTGGCATCCCATTGCAACTGGGTATTTTTCATGCCCTTATTAAAACTTCATAACTGTAGAGTTTGTGCTTCATTAATGATAGTTTTGTTAATGACCAATGGCATACTGCGCAGGTAGAAATATACAGACATTTCATGAACTTGTATTTAAGCTAAAGTTGTCTGTATTTAATTGACCTCTATGTCAAAACTTCATATCAAACATGCCAACTGATATGCTTTAGGCAGTGGCTAAATATGCTGAGTTGCCCTAGAATTTACAGGAGATAAAAATTGCTTATGCAATACAGCAAATGTGAAATAAACCTTTTTTCCTGTATTTTCAAATTGTGCCCTGCACTTTGATCCCTACATAACCCTCCTCTTTGAGACTCTGGGTCAGTGATTTGAGCATAGTGACTGTTCTTCTGTTATCACTTGGAAGGGCTCCTCTCCCTCTTGACCTTGACAAAACTGTTTCTCTTCTTGCCAGCTGTCTTTGCAGTGACTGGAGGGTCATTGCTTTCTTCCTATGCGCATGTGCAGGCTCTCTGCTTTAAAACATGTACTTGATTTCAAAAGGGATGTAGTCTTGATTTCAGGTAACACTCCAGCTTTTCTGTATGCCAATGGGAGTTTTTGTTGGTGTCATCCTAAGGATGTTATCAGGGTTAGACAATAACTAACAAGTATTAATTTGCAGAATAATGTAGTTTAGTTTATTAAACCAAATACACCTCATATGTTTAGCTAGTTAATTCATAAGCAGGCAAGTTTGCCTTTTTTCTTTTTTTTTCTCCCTCACTTTTTGCTGTTAAAAGTTTGCTGGGAAGCATTTTGGGTTAAAGCAATATTTCTGCTGTGCCTGTGTTGACTAAAGAGCCCTTAGCAAGTGCTAGTTATGGGAAAATTCTTCCCTTAGATGCCATACAGTTAAGGTTTGGAGCAGACCACAGCTTTTTTGGGGAGCAGCTCCTCTGCTGAGTTTAAACAATGACACCTATATTTAAATAGAGATCTTGAAGCACTTAGAAATTAATAAAAGAAATCTACTCTTACATTTGCTACTCTTACATCTGTCAGCATAGTGGTCTGAATGTAGAGATCTAGTGGTTGAGCTGATCCTGTGTTCTCAGGTTTGGGTTCGCTTGGGACAATGGAGATTTGGGAAACTATAGGCCTTTATACCTTAACTATGTAGGCTGCCCTTTAGATATGCTATTTCTATGCACATAATTGAATCAGAAAGCTTCAGTTAACCTTTTTCTGAAGGAATATTTCCTGCTCTTGGGTTACTTTTAAAAATACTAGTGTTTCACATCATCATTTTGAGAATCATCTCCTTGCCAAACAGTAGGGAGAACCTTTGACTTAACTAACAATATTTAAACCTTTAACCAGTTAGGAGGATGACATTCTTCAATGTTTAACATCGTCCTACCCTTTAGAAAAAGAAACTTGAGAAGCATCTTTGCATGCAGAAGTTCAAATGTCATGTTACTTGGGGTGCGTGGGCTGTGTGCTTGCCAGAAGCCATCTGTGGGGTCAGTTCATTCACATGGCTGCTGGCATGCTGCTCCTGCAGTAGCTGCAGGCCACTGCTGGGAGAGGCACAGGAGTCTGGATTTGGCTTTGAGGGACACAGTGATAGCTGTGCTTGCATTTTATGTATTTGCTTCTGTGGATTGCAGGGCAGCAGATGCTTATGGTGAATGTCTGATTGTGGTTTGGGGGCTCATTTCTGTTTTGCAGTACTGGCATGGAGAGGTTGCTCTTAGCTGATCACAGACCTTGTGAACTGGTGCAAACTCATCTGGTTGTCCTAAATTAGAGTCATGCATTTATCCCTTGATTCACTTGGTGTACAGTGGCATTTTGGCATGTTGTTAAGGTTTGCAATAATCTTGTGAGTGTGACTTTGTGCGTGCATAAAGCCTCATTAATGGGGAAAATACCTGCATTTGTACAACATGGTGCAGAATGTTCTTTTTTTATTTACATGTGTGATATAGTGACACAAAGTAAGCTGCCAGTCCAGTAGTCCTGGTTACTTATGGATTTTTTTCTCTGCCTCTGTAACGTGCCTAAGCAGAAAAGCCTCTTTCAAAAGATTTGAGCAGGTTTTTTTATATTTTTTTGAATTCTGACTTGTTTGCCACCCAGAAGGCGCAGCTTAGACCATGGTTGCCTCTGCAGCCTCTTGTTTGCTCTGGCTGTAGGAGGGGTGGTTGGATTTGCCAGAGCCACTAGACTCAGCCATGGGCTAGGAAGTTCCATGTTAGTGTCTCCATCACCATCTGCAAGAGCTTAAAACAGTGTAAGGACAAAAGAACACCAAAAATATAGGGTGGCAGATCCTTACACAGAGATTGAGAGAGATAGCACCTAGCAAGTCAGTAAGGAGTACTGCATTTGTTTGTTCAGTTAAAAATGAGGAGTAAAATAATAGTAATACAGGTAATCACAGAAGGGCCATTGTGTTTCAGTGTAGATCATTGCCCTGCTAATGCATGAATTGTTGCTGCTGCCTCTACTTTCTTATAGGTAAAAATTGTGCATGGCTGTAAGTAATTTTTAGAGTTGATAGTGTCAGACTACTTGTCACATTGAGTTTAAATAGTAAGAACTCTGTGTCCCAGTTTCCTCTGGAATAATTTTCTTCTTAGTAGCTGGTACAGTGCTGTTTTTTGGGTTTAGTATGAGAATAATGGTGATAACACACTGATGTTCTCATTGTTGCTGAGCAGGGTGTACTCTAAATCTAAAGGACTTCTCAGTGTTCCACGCTCTGCCAGTGAGCAGGTGCATAAGAAACCAGGATAAAGCACAATCAGGACAGCTGACTCAAACTGGCCAAAGGGATATTCCATACTGCAGAATGTCATGGTCAGTGTGAAAACTGAGGGGAGTTGGCTGGGAGGGGCCAATCACTGCTCAGGGACTGTCTGGGCATTGGTCAGTGAATGGAGAGCAACTGTAACGTGCATCACTTGTTTTCTTGGGTTTTATTCCTCCTTCTCTCTTTTTGTTAACTCCTTTTTCATTATTCTTATTGTTATAATTGTAATAGTTAATTTTAGTTTATTTATTAAACTGTTCTTATCTTAACCCACAGGCTTTACCTATTTCTGATTCTCTCCCCTATTCCACCAGGTGTGCAGAGGGGTGAGCAAGCAGCTGTGGGGTGTTATTTACCCGGTAGAGTCAAACCATGACACTCTGTCCTCTGGCTTTGCAGCCTTCATTAGATTCCCAAGTAATTTTCCAGAGCCCATACCCGATAGTCCATTTTTACTTGACAGGTTCCCAGAATTTTCAACTTCTTTATTCTTTTTTTAGCCCTTTCAAAACCATCATCATCTCCCTTTGAAGCACACAAAAGCAGGCTGCAAGTCTGGTCATGCCTTGCAGAATAAAAATAATATCCTTTGGTACTCCTATGTATTGATTTCTTGTTCTATCACCACTGCTAAGTGGTTGCATTATGGTGCAGGAAGGGACTGCTAATGTTGTTTTCAAATGTTTCATGTTTTTTTAAGTCTGTTGGCTCATACTTTCTAAATTCAGTGGTGGATTTGTTTAGATCAGAGGCTCAAATCTAAACTCCAGTTGAACAATTGCAGAGCTATGATGAATTTCCAGTTGAGCAGACTGAATGTTTCTTGGTTTCACAAAACACATCAGGCTAAACAATGCATCAGCTCAGGTATTGGTTGCATATAGCACAGTGCAGTTTTCTAAGCATCTGTGGGATTAACTTCATGTCTTAAAAGATACATTTAGGAAGCTGTTAAAATACAGTTCTGCATCCTGAAGGATGAGAAATGGAGGTGTTTCTCTGTAAGAACACAGTAATGTTGCCAGGTTTCAACTACACTTTACACTGTGTGAAAAACAATCCTCTTGGAGTGTTTTAATTTACATCCTTTAGTATTGTGTTCCTTCAAAGGAGAGAGATGCATGGCCTTGGAAGGAGATGACCATCTTTGAACCTGCAGTGACTGAGTGGCCAACTGCACATGTGAAGAAGCCTAGCAGAGAGGTTATGTGCTTTTCCACCCCTCTCCCTACTTAATTTTTTGTTGCTGCACCTTTTTGCACTTTCATACGTCTGTCTGTATCTTTTTTTCAGTCTTTGCTTTTTAAAATCTTTCTCACCCAACACCCTGGAGGGTTGTTTTGCAGAACAGAGGAACAAGGCTGGATTTTGCACTGAACCAGTGGAAGCTCTAATCAGCCATTGGTGGTTCTGGCACATGCTCACTTACAGCATCATTGCTCTTCTAGGATTCTTACCAAATTCCCACCTAAGCTGTCATTAACATGGTAGTAGAATATTAACAAAGGTTTTTTGGTAGTTTCTAATTTTTGGTTTTTTCCCTACCCTTATTCCTCCACCACAGACCAGATCTAATGTGGGGATATGAACTTGAGCATTTAACTCCCTGGTGGAGAATAACAGGTCTGTTTAATTAAAGGGTCCTTTTGCTGCTGTTTGGTTTGGAGATGACACATCTGTGTGGAGTCTTGTATTACACAGAGATAAAAGCATTGTGGAAAGATTACCTGCAGCCGTAGGAATGGTGTTCTGATACTTGAAAAATTGTTTAATGGAAGAGGTTTTTGCACAAAAACATGTTTTGCTTTTAGCATACAGTAAAAATAGAGAGGTGGTGGTGGTGAGATTCCAGAGGGGAAGACTTTCAGAGAGCTACTGACATGAGTAAGCAATTTAATTGCCTGAAGCACTATTCTGTATCCTACACAGTCTGTACAAAACATGTATGAAATGGGTACACTCAGAATGTACCACTCAGGGTTTACTTGATGAGCAACTTTTAATATGTTGACATTTTTATAATTAATGTGCAGAGTCTTAATATAAAGGCTGAAGAGCACGTCTTTTGCCCAGATTTTAAAGAGTTGCTTTAGAAGTGTTGCTGATGAAACACCATTTGATTCTGTCATTTCACTCCTGGCAGAACATGACCACTTATAAAATACACTGTAAGTTAGGTTTTCACTTTGCTGCAGTCAGCATTGTTTCCTATGAGTAAATCACTAATTGCATAGCAATGTGTTTTTTTCATCTAACAAATTTAATAATAAGCTTTGGGCATCAAATAAAAAACATTTGGCATTATCAGAAAGTCAAACTTCCCACTGAAATTATTCTTGGGCTACTGTGTTCAAGATGTGTCTCAAATCACTAGTAAGATTGTTGTTTGTTGTTTCTTACAGCAGAACATGTTTCTTATAGTATAACATACAAGGCTGAGAATTAAAGGAGATTCTTCCCCTCTGTCCTCAAACCCCTCAAACCAGGGTGAAGTGAAAGGCTTTGGTCATATTCACTGTCCACTTAGCTTTTTATTTCAGTCTTTTTCTGTGTATTTATTTCCATTAGCGCTGTTTCTGTTGGAATAGTTTAGCTGTGTTTAGATTGAATAAAACATTCAAGTTGCCTTTTCTTGAGGGAAATATTTTGTTGGTTCTTCATGCATGTGGTCTCTTGATGGTTAATCTTTTCTGCCTTCCCCTGCCTGACCTGCCCAGAGACCACCCTTAGTTCTGCAGTTTTCAAGACAGAAACAGGCTAACACAGCCTGAAATCTGTCTCTTTCATAGTTTGAACATATCAAGGTTGGCTTTTTTTTTTTGGTTGTTTGCTTTTTACAGTGCAATAATCTGTCAGTTGATCCTGCTACAATTATAATTAAGAAATCTTCTGAGTTAGCTCTGCCTAACATATCCTGTATGACCTTTTGTTATTTTGTAATTTCTTTTTTCTGCAAATTTTGTACTTTTCACTAGAACCATTCTTATATGTAAGATGATGATTGTGCAATGCATTTTATTTTGGCCTCCTCTTAATAGCATTTTAGAGTTCTGCATTAGACACTCTACATCATCCATTTTGTCTGTTTCATTTGTCTTTCTTTTTGCTATGGTTCCTTGCTGGGTGCAGTGTGATGGCTTTGCTTATCTTCAGCCATGTAAGACCTCTCCATCACCCCACGTCTGTGTGGTGCTGCTGCTTCTGCTGCAGTAAATCAGCAGTGGGATGGACCCGGTGAAAGCTGATCTTCTTGCTTTGTTGGTTTCTTTGGGGCTACCTCAGTTTTTCCAGGTTCCTTCCACCAAGGCATGGTGGAGAGTAGGGTAGGAATGCAAGCAGCCTTGCAGCAGTGTCAAATCTGTTCTTATCTGTTCCTTGTTAGGGCACATGCCCTGGGTATGGTGTATGGATGGTTATATGGTTATGGTTATGTTATAGGCTGAATGGAGAAGCTAGAGCAAGGATCAGATGATGTGGTGATTCAGCCTGAGGGCTGCTGATGGGCATGGGCTGGCATCACAACTGGATGGATGGAGGTGCTTATCTTTAGGAGAGTAAATTGCTGAAGATGTTGTTTCAGAGGCTTTGCACACACAGTGAGGCAGAGGAGGCCTGTCTGGTGTCCCCTTTTCCAGGGGACTGCTGCCCTGCAGAGAATGGGATAGCTGCAGTGTTGGGAAGGAAACCTGTCACCTGCTGTTTGGGTGGATGTTGCTTTGTCCCTGTATTTAAAGCAGATATATTACATCAAGTTACAGTGCTGATCCTGCTGTTGCTCCAGTGCTTGTGAAAGTATGAAGCAAATGTAGCAAAACCTTCTGCATCTTGGTGCTGGAGCTGGGGGTTTAGTTTAGCTGGGTTCTCCCTTGGAACAGATTTTAATGGCAGCAGGGTTTTCACTGCACCAAGAATTTGATACGTCTTATTGAAAGGAATGGCTAAACTTTGGAGGAGAGGTACTTATTTTCTTGGAATTCCGCAGGTAACTGAAGCCTTTATATTATGAGCTTGCAGAAAATATTATCTTGGAAGTTGCCAGATATGTGGAGATGTTTTTCCTCCAGTAGCCTATTTAAAGTTCATAGAAAGATGAAGTGATAAGATCACACACAGCTGTACCATTACAGTATTTCCTTTTAATTGCTTGGCTGGTCTTTCTACCCTTAAATAATAAAATACAAGAAACCGCAGTAGTTGCTTCCTGGAGCAGGGTCTTTTGATAAAGTAATGTGTCAGAAAATGCTGCCAAAATCAAACAACAGAAATGTGCAGGTACCAATACTTTATTTCCTAACTACTTCAGGAGTCAGTTGTCTTTCATGGGCTTTTATTACAGCAATGATTTGGTACCCCAAAACTTGCTGATTCTCAGCAGAAGCTGGTTTGACATGGGTCTGGTGCAGGCAAGGATGTTCAGCTCCTCAGGACTCACCAGGCTTTTCAGCCCTGAGCTTCAGCAGGCTGCATGGTTTTGGCAACAATAACTATTTACAGATGTGCAAAGATGTACAAGAAGGGAAGGTGCCCAGAAATGATCTGACAAATGCATCTGTAAGAAATCTCCTGTCTCTTTGTTTTCTGTCCCTATGCCCCGGGACATGTCGTCTTCACTTTCAGTACTCCTTGTGCATCCTGGGCAGGAACAAGGTCAAAAACTTGTCTTTTATAGTGTTAGCACCTTTATCCTTTATAAAGGCAGTTGGATCTTAAAGGTAGTTGATTTTCTGAATAATGAGCCTATTTTTTTACCGTTTTGAAGGCAGGGGGTTTAACAGGGGACCTAGTGGTTAGGCTTATGTCCTGAGCAGCACAGTGCCATGGCATAGCACTTGTACCTAAAGTAATTTTTTTTTCTTCTTTTAACTCTCAAATGGGAAAATCAGGATATTTTTGTACCTTCTTCTATTTAAAGCAGCTGTCATTCATACTTGCCTGACCTCTGTTAGTACTGCTTACTTATGTATGATAAGTACAGTCTGGCGTGATGTTTAGCATCTTAAAATGAAAGCACCAAGTATTGGTACAGCTGCAGCCACACAGGGTTTCACAGGTGTACAGCCAGAACACAGAAAAGTTTTAAGATTGATGTCTCATAGCATGGCTGACTGTATAAAGAAATGTCAGCAAGGCAAGCACTGGGGTGCTTTTATAATGCCAGTATGCATCCTTTCTTCTTTTAGGTGAAAGTATAGAAATTCACTTGTATTGAGGAATGTAACTACTTTAGTGTATTGTGTGTAATTTTGTGTGCTAGGGCTCACCAGAGAATTTCACTTCTCCCACAGCACTCCAGGTACAACCCCACAAGCGTTGGAAATGGAGTAAGCACACAAATAAATACTTAACATAATCTAACTTGCCTAAGGGTGACTTGTTTGTGTACTTTTTCACTGTGATCTAGTTTCCAAAACACAAGTGGTCCTCTGAAAGGTGTCACTTACCCACCTGAACACAGGGGTTGTAGTTTCACATCTTAGCAGGGCATCTTAATTCAGGTTTTATGTGCACTCCTATCCCTGTACAAGTCAGATTTGCATGGTGTAGCATTACCTTTGTGACTGTCATGCTCAGCTTTCATGGTCTTCTAATTCCTCCACTTTTTATTGGATTGCTGTACCTAGTCAGCATGTGAACCTGAGATAACCTTTCTATAGCTAAGCCTTGTTTGCAGGATAACTGTACACAGCCAATTTTTGCTTTGTACCGTGTTTCCCATGTACAGGAGAATTTTAAGTATTCTTATAGATTAGATGGCAGACTTCAATGTGTCAAGCTACTAAATGCAAAGGAGGTAACCAAGAATTATATATCTCCATACTTTGAGTTTTGTTCTTGAGATGTCCCTTGGGTTCAGAGCTCAGTGCAGAACTTTGGCAGGAGGAGTAGGCAGGCCTATGACAAATGTTCTTGGTGTTCAGACTTGGTGCTGCAGCTGCAGGGTGTTGGAGGAAATGAGGGACATGTGGAGGGGCAGTCCCAATTTTCGACTCTTTTTCTTCCTACTTCTTGCTTTTTAAATTTTACTGTGTAATTATGAGGCATGGGCATTTAAAGAAAAGGTAAGTTGAAGCTTACAGTCTTGAGGACACAGTGATCTTGAATGTAATGGTCATGCAAGGCTGGGCTTCTAAACCCTTGGTCCTGCTGACTGTAGTCTCATTGGTTCTGTTGTTAGAAAATGCAGCATTTCAACCAAGAAGGGTTATTAAAATAGGCTTTGAGGACTGTAACTTTATTTTTCTCCCATGGAAATATAAAGTTGATTTGAGTGAAGTAGAGAGATTACAGGAATCCCATTATTAAAGGAGAGAAAAAAAATTCAGATTTCATTGCAGGTGGCTTTTGAATAATAAAAGATACAAGACCAGAAATGAAAGGTAAAGTCCTTATGACCCTCTGGACTTAGTTTTTTACCGTTCATCTTGTCAACTCTCCTTAGCTTCCCAGGCCTGCTGAGGCTAATTGAGCTGCAGCTAACAGTGGTATCACAGAATAAGCTCAGGTGGAACAGACCCACAAGGATCATCAAGTCCAGCTCCTGGCCCTGCACAGCACCATCCCCAAGAGTCACACACTGTGCCTGAGAGCACTGTCCAAACACTTCCCGAACTCTGTCAGGCTGGTGCTGGGACCACTGCCCGGGGGAGCCTGTTCCAGTGCCCAGCCACCCTCTGGGTGAAGAACCTTCTGATATCCAACCTAAACCTCTCCTGGCACAGCTTCAGGCCATTCCCTCAGGTCCTGTCACTGATCACAGAGCAGAGATCAGTGCCTGCCCCTCCTCTTCCCCTCACAAGAAGCTGTAACTGCAGTGAGGTCTCCCCTCAGTCTCCTCCAGGCTGAACAGACCAAGTGACCTCAGCTGCTCCTCACACGGCTTCCCCTCAAGGCCCTTCACCATCTTTGTTGTCCTCTTTTGGACACTCTCTAATAGTTAAAGTATCTTTTTCATGGTATGTCCCCCAAAACTGCCCCCAGCACTTGAGGTGAGGCCGCCCCAGCTCAGAGCAGAGCAGGACAATCCCCTCCCTTGCCCGGCTGGCCATGCTGGGCCTGATCCACCCCAGGACAGGGTTGGCCCTCCTGGCTGCCAGGGCACTGCTCACTCATACTCAACTTTTCATCAACCAGGACCCCCCAGGTTCCCTTGTTTTCCCAATTGCAATACCAGTACAGCTTTTATAAAAAGATGGAGTTTCAGATTCAAAAAGTAGCTGTTAATAAATACTGCCCATGGTGCTTTAGGAGGGGGACTTGGGAGCAAAGCTGTCTAGCAAACGCTGTGCTTTGGCTTTCCTTACAAAAAGTCAACTTGTTGCTCTTGTGCCATGTACATATGCCCCTCCCCCCCCCTTTCCATGCTACAGATACTGTCTTCTCTTTCAATTAAAAAAAAGAGAAGCAGTTCTTAAACCCTAGGCAGAAGTTCTCTGCAGTGTCATTGCTGTATATTACAATTACAACAGTTGAAATAAACCTGCATGCTTTGCCTTTTCTTCTGTATTTTTAAAATAACACATAATAAGACACTTTATTTCTGTAAATACTCCTTCAGTCTTGACTGTATTGCTCTCACAGCACTGAGCTGTAAGCTGGCAGCGCTGAGGAGGTTTCCAGTATCGCAGTGCTGGTGTACAGGCACAGTGCTCAGGCACAGGATATACCCCCTTGAACTTTATTCCAGGAAAATGCATGCTCTTGTGAAAACCATAGTGCTGAGTGATGCCAGATCTGCTGCTGCTAAGGGGGGCTTTGCAGCATGAAACGTCCTCGTTTGTAGATGGATGCTGGGTGCATCCTTCTGGCACGTAGAGGCAGTCATGAACCATTTTCCTCCTATTCTTAATACTTTCATGGGTGTGTTTGTGTGCTTGCTTCCAACTTGCTCTTCCTGCTTGGCCATCACTCTTGGTGTTTTCCTTTTGTCTGAAGTCATCCCATGCCATATCAAGAGATGTTGAGTGCAAGGGGATGAATTTTGTATGTGTTCTAATCCTAGGACAGTCAGATCCTAATTTGAGCTATTTTAAATCTGCTGAAGGTGTAAATAAAATTGTAAGAACCTATTATTTCTCTTAACTTACCTATCATTATATTCTGATTTCATGAGGTGGTGTGTACTGAGTGCAATTAGTTATTCTGTTTTGCAGTATCCTTTCTTGTGTTTATTTCTGTTCTGTAAAATACTTTATGACCACATCTCTGTTTATGTAATAAGGTAACCATGAAAGATTTGAGGGAATGGAATGACAGGAGAAGTAATGTTATGAAATTACATATATATCTGTTATATATATAGATATATGTCTGTAATTTCATAACATTACTTCTCCTATATATTACCCCCTATATACACCCCTGCCCAAAGTCTTTCTTTACCCCATGCATTTTCAAATGGTTTGAAATCCCACTGAGGTTAAACTGTTTGAAACTAGCTTCTCTCCTTTGTCCCCCATTTGTTACACTTCCCTGAATTTTATACAAATGATTTATTTCTAACCTTCCTTATGCTGGTGCTGCTGGTGAGTGTGAAAGCTCAGCACTGTGGGTCCTGATGTGTCAGCAGCAGGCTGGAGGGTTTGCTGCTGATGCAAGGGGGCCAAAAATCCGAATTGCATTGCTAAAGATAGAGATGCAAAATAAAGTTTAAAAATATCTTCTTGTATTTCAAGAAAACTGAGGTGCAAAATCCACAACACTCATGCTTCAGCTGGTTTCCCATAAAATAAATATACCTACACTTTCAGATCAATATGGACTGTAGTTTATTCTGAAGTCCTTTTTATTGCTAGCATTAAGCATGGTTGGGCCCTAAAAGGGTATTCAGAAAGGGAAGAAAAGGGTAATCTGGGGTTGGCAGGAAGTTGAAAGGCACAGGGAACACATTCAGAGGGCGGTTAAGGCTTGGGGAATAGAAATGAGAACTGGGCAGCCTTGGCAAATGGACAGAAAGCGGTTGACAGCTTTGATTATCAGTGCTGTCTTCAGTTCTCAGGCGGCCGAGTGTTTTCAATTCCAGTACATCTACAAAAGCAAACAGCAGTGTGATCACTGGGTTTTTGGAGGAGGAATAGTTTGTACTTTCGGAGGAAAAAGAGGAGTCACCTCTGCAGTGGCAGGGACTGGGAAACATTACTTTAAAGAGAAAACACAAATCAAGATTTCCAAAAGCAAAAGCGAGTGCCTAAATTTAGGCTTTGAAGTCCTAATTTAAGAACAGAGAATGTGGCTGTTTTCCAAAAAGGTTGAACAGCCAGCCTGACAGCACATTTCTCTCAGAAGCCAGAACAATTATTTAGATGCCTATTTTGGGGATTTTATTGGAACTCAAGTTCAGGCACTTAGCTGTGAAAACTGGGATCTGTTTCAGGGAGTTCTTGAGCATCAGGGTGAGAGCTGGAGGCTCCTTCTGAAAGTGAACAGGTTCCCAGTGCTTTGAGCTTAGAGCTTAAAAGTGTTTTTTGCTGCTGTTTGATTTGCTTAAAAAGGGTGCCATGGGACAGAAAGCAAATCTTTCTATTTTTGTGCATCATCTTTACACCTAGGAAGTTACTCCAAGAACAAACTCAAGAAACACCATCAAAATGTGTTCTTAAAGAATTCTTAAACTACTTCATAGCATAAACCCTCTAGAATGCATTTTCTCAGGAAAGCATAGAAGAGAATTTCCTTTGAAGGACAGAAGCTGGTTGAAATCCTCCAGTATGTAGTAGCCATCTCCTCAGAGGGTAGTTATGTGCATTAGAAGAGCAGGCTGTCAGTGCTGGTAGCCTGTATGAAATACTTTCTATAAATATTTTTTTTAATGTATTCTACAAGAAAATTATGTTTATGTGTAGGCTTTGAACTGGTTTTGATTGTCACACCATGAAGCACTGGGGGTATCCATGCCTGGGCTGAGCAGTAGGGCAGAGCTTCACATCTTCTGCCCAAATATTTGGGTGGCTGCTGGAGCATGGTGTATGTCTCAGCTCATAGTGCCAGAAATGAACCCAGGATGCCAGATGAACTATGGATGTCCAAAAGAACCTGTCAAAATCCAGAGGATTATTGAAAATGTAGTATTATAATGATGTTGCTCAATCTTGTTGGGGCAAGGTGCAAGTTTACCCTTTGTTATGTTTGTGTTGCAGAATTAAAGTCCAGTAATTTTGTTTGTTTAAAGCATCAGATAGGGTTCTTTTCTGGATTAGATATTTGGACTTGAAGGAGTGAAATGTCTTCCAGGTTGTAAGCCTGAGTGCTTCCAGACTCTGATCCACTTTGCCCTGGTCAAGTGCCTTACTGCACTGGTAAAATTTGGTGGCAGAGAGGGTGATTTCTTTTCCCATTGTAGAAGGGCAGGTTAAGAAAAAATAACTGGTATATATAGAGGTACATGTTTTTAAAAGCATTGTCTGGCCTAATTGGGTCTTTTTTTTTTCTGACTGTAGGTACTGAATAAGGCTATGGATGTTGTCAGTCATTTTCTGCAAGGCCTTTGACACAGTCCCCCATAACATTCTCCTCTCTAAATTGGAGACATTTGGATTTGATGGGTGGATTGTTCCCTGGAAAAGGAATTGGTTGGATGACCACATCCAGAGGGTAGTGGTCAGCGACTCAGAGTCCTGATGGACAAAGTGAGGTCTCTCAGGGGTCTAAAGTGGGACCAGTACTGTTTAGTGTCTCCATCAGTGACATGGACAGTGGGATCAAGTGCACCCTCAGCAAATTTGCCCACAACCAAGCTGAGTGGTATGGTTGACATGCCTGGCCAAAGGGACCTGGCCATGCCATGCCATCCAAAGGGACCTGGACAGGCTCAAGAAGTGAGTCTTGGGAGCCATGAGGTTCAACAAGGCCAGGTGTAAGGTCCTGTACCTGAGCTGGGGAAGTCCACTACCATCGGTATGGTTTGGGGGATGAAGGGGTTGAGAGCAGCCCTGCTGAGAAGGACTGGGGGGTAGAGGTAGAGCTGGCAATATGTACTTGCAACCCAGAAAGCCAGTTGTGTCCTGGGCTGCATCCAAAGCAGCGTGTAGAGGGGATTCTGCCCCTCCACTCTGGTGAGACCCCACCTGGCGTGCTGCATCCAGCTCTGGGGTCCTCAGCACAGGAAAGACATGGACATATTAAAGGAGATCCAGAGGAGGTTAGAGAGCTGGAGCACTTCTCCCAATGGAGACAGGCTGAGTGAGTTGGAGCTGCTCATCCTGGAAGAGAGAAGGCTCCAGGGAGATCTTACTGTGGCCTTCCAGTACCTAAAAGGGGCCTACAAGGAAAATGGGTAGAAACTAATTAATAGGGACTGTAGCATTAAGACAAGGGGCAATGGTTTTGAACTAAAAGAAGGCAGCTTTAGACTGGATGTAAGGAAGAAGTTTTTTCAGTGAGGGCATTGAAACACTGGACCAGCTTGGTCATAGAGGTGGTAGATGCCCCATACACAAAAACTTCCAAGGTTGGATGGGTCTCTGAGCACCTTGAGTGGAAGATGGTGGGGTAGTTGGACTGATAAGCTTCAGAGATCTCTTCCAAACCAAAGCATTCCATGATTCTGTGAATAGTGTGCCTTGTTGTGGGATGGAGTGTAGGTAAAGGAGCATTGGTGCCGATATGCTCGTGTATGTGGTCAGCTGCAGAATTTGGTTACTTTCAGTATTAGGAAATATGCCGATCACAGTGTTTCAAATGGCCACTGGTTTAATTTTTCTGGGAGTCGATCTTTCTATGAATTGGGAAACTATTCTAATTTTAAAAGAACCCTTGTAGTTGCTGCTGTTGAAGCAGTGTTTAATGTTGTGTGGCTGTTGGCAGGAGACTTGATGCATTTTCACATGACCCCCTCTGGAACAAAAGCAGATTGTTTCCTTCTGTTTTTCTGTTACACAAATGAGTTCCTTTTGAAACAATTTCTTTTTCTGCAAATTCTGGAAATCGACACCAGGAGTAGTTTTTCCTTTGCTGTGTCTTTTAAAATCTGCTGTCTGATAATGCTGGCACAAAAAGCTGCTTTGGGGTACCAGCCCAAAAAAGCTGAGACCTCTGCAGAGAGCTGCCTCCTCTTGGAGAAAGACTTTTTCTTCCCGTTTTATGGAGGCCTTCAAAGTGGACTTTGATTTCTAGCTGTCTTTACTGTAGCTAGGCAGTGTTTGTTTCTGGTTTCTTAGTTGTTTCCTTTACATATATGCATTTTTAGTGTCCAGTAAATGTAGTAATTTAGTGTAGTAAATGTAGTAAATATGTCCGTTCTGGATTGAGCTTTTTTGTATATTTTAGTATAACAAACCTTTGGTTTTGTACCAGTCTCTGCCATCTGAAGCCTTTGCCTGTGAGAAGCAAGGTTGAAGGCAGATGCAGATTATTGGCTGATGCAGTGCTGTAGACTAGACCAAGTAATACTGGATCAAAAGAGCAACAAATTGATTGAGTGGGGATCTCAAACAACAAAATTAATCATCCACCAGGGACATGCTTTCTCTAAATGTCTTTTTTCTCCTTGTAATTATATGCACATTTCTCACAGCCTTCCTGATGTTCATGCTTCTGGTGACACAAGTTGTATTTCCTTATTCCTGGGACACCAGTGTGCCAGTGCTGTGGCCATTCACACAAGTGCTCACAGTACCATAGCTGGTCAGGTGACGTAATCCCAAAAATGCACTTTTTTCTGAAGTGTTTGCTTTCTTGGGCTGGGCTTCTTAAGTCAGGAAATAGAACCAGTATGAATTAGAGCTGCAAAATACTTTTAACACTTCTGGTTGTTTTGATCAAGCCCTTTTGTTTGTGCTTGGTGACCAGATTCCAGTGATGTTTCTGTGGCTTTCTGTAGTCCCAAGCACTGTGACACAGAAGGGAAAGTCTCTTCTGTGTGTCCCTGAGAGCCCTGCAGGGAGCAGTGGGTGGTGGGGCAGGCAGAAGTCCTCAGGGAGCCTGTCAGCCTTCTGCCTGGGGCCCTGCAGTGAAAGGGGTGTGGGCTTATATAGAAAACCACAGAATGGAAATGCATGACCTTGTATTTGCTTGGTCCCATGGGAAATCAAAGCCCCTGCAGGCCTTCCAGCTGGGGAGAAAGCATAATTTGGATCCTGCTTGGCTTTTCTTGTTGGACCTGGATGAAATTGAGGTTTCAGTCCCAGAGGATATATGATGAATTATCCCAGAGGATATGTGATTAATATAACTTGCATAAATCAGAAATCCCCTTGTCACAGTTTGAGGACATTGAGGAAAATTCAGAATGAGCGAACCTAAACCACTACACCCATAGAGATGGGATTTTCCCAGGTGGAAGAGAGATATTTCTTTAGGTAGAACTGAAAAAGAAAAAGATACTAACTTTTTTTTTCTTAGCAACTAAATTTACTTGCATAATTATTTGAGTTGGTGTTGTGGCTATACTGACAGCTTGTGTTGGTTATGTTATTTTCTCATAGCTAAAAATTGTTGTTAATATTAGTGCTTTAGGGAAGGAGAAACACCACAAAGTCAAAACCATTCTATTAGAAGTGGATAAAATTTTGTTAGTGAAAGTACCATATGGTTTTGGATAGAAAAGAGGAAACTGGAAGGGTTGAGGGTTTTTTCTGTTGTTTTTTTTCGTAATCAAGAAGAAAATGAGTTCCTCTTCTCTTGAGAACAGCTTTGTGCACAGTTGTCCCTGCTTGTGGACAGTGTTGCTGCTTCTTTCCTGCTTTACCTGTAGCGAGGTACCACAACTGAGTGCCTCAGTGTACAGATCAGGTGCTACCAATAAATAGTGGCCATGTGAGGACTTGCCAGATGACATTTGAATCACTCTACTGACGTTGGATGAATTTTATCTGGTAATGTCTTACCAGTAAGTAGATTCTGGAACTGGAGATGCTCATGCCACGAGATGCTGTATTTTCTTCCTGGACTCTGCAGCTCTCTCTGTCACTCTGTGACTGTTGATCTCTTAGTTTTATGGGCTGTTAATCAGAGCTGTAATCAGTCACCTATCTGCAGGTGATAGCAGAGCCAGTTTTTACTTCCTTCCTCCTTCCCTCCTTGTCCCTAGCTAGCCTTGCTAGTTATTTGAGACTCTTTGTTGAAATAGCTTCATAGTCTTCATCTGAAAATTTCAATGTTGCTGGCTTTCTCAAAGTCCAGTTCTCCTCCTCAGTGAGGGATCTTTCAGGATGCCAACTTTTATTTGTGTGTACAAAATACAGAATTAGATAGAACTTCAGGTTAATCTGAATCCATTATTTTAAGCTTCTGTGCATCTATAACTATTATTAAGTATTCAGTGGGAATGTAGTTCATACACCAATGACTCTCTGAGACTAGAATAAGCTTTATTTACTTAATATATGCTGAGAAAGTCCATTCCATGTTTGCTGGAATTTTAGCACACTAGTATTTTCTTTGTTAACCCTAACAGAATGTGTTCAGATGGTTAAACTATTTTCCTGAGCAAAAGAACTAACTTTCTTCTTTTCTTTCCTTTTCAGTAGGTTATAGAATGGAACTTGTGGATAAAACAATCAATAGTTACTTTGATGTTTGGCTTGGACCCAGAGGTAAGATTTCTCAAGTTAACACATAAATAAAACTCATCTTACTAGAACATAAGAAACATTTTTCCTCTAACTTGACTTTGACAGGTGACTACTTTCTCTAGGATCTGCAAACCATCAAAATGTCTGACAGTGTAATAAATAAGAGTCTATTCAATGCTCCTGATCTTTTGACCTGAAGAGGTCATTCTTCTTATTATTAGTTAAGCTCTTGTTGTTTGTCTTAGTGGGTGACTTACCTCACTCAGATCTTTGCTGCCTTTTTTTTTTAATTTAGTAATAGCTTTTTTTCTAAAAAAGCCACTTTTGCATTTAATGAAATAAAAAATACTCTTGCCTTCATAACTAGATCTTCTCTGGAATTTTTCACTAAAAGTATCTGTAGTTTTTGGAAAACACTGCTT
Organism: Dicaeum eximium; assembly: GCA_013396995.1. Classification (NCBI taxonomy): domain Eukaryota; kingdom Metazoa; phylum Chordata; class Aves; order Passeriformes; family Dicaeidae; genus Dicaeum; species Dicaeum eximium. The sequence goes on from VWZP01001887.1 coordinate 1,030,861, forward strand.
CCTTGAAACCATTTTTTTTTTTAACAAGCAATAGTTTTGGTAGGTTTTGCCCAGGGAAAAACTCTGCAGGTGGGGAACTGCAGTCTTGGTCAGTGTGAGGAAGCCAGAGGCTGTGGAACCAGGACAAGCAGTGGCCTCATGCTGTGGGCTTGGGTAGGATGGTCCAGTTCTGCCTGGTTCTGGCCAGGGGGATTAAATGAGTGCATCCCCGTCAGAGTGTGCAGAGCAGTGCTGCTCAGTGGCATGTGCTTTCTTCTTCTGACTGCTGCAATAATGCCTTTCTCTGTCCCACTCAAGATCCACTGATGGTGCCCCTTCTTCTCAGGAGAAAGTCTGCAGGAGATGGAACAAGCCTCTGATTCTTCTAAGTGTGTTTTCTGTTTGCTTTTATTAGTATCTTGGTGCCCTTGTTGCCTCTCTCTTCATACCAAGCCTGTTTAAATTAGCCTGGATGTTCTGATACAACATTGCATCTGCTGGCATATGGTCTCTCTTTGTATGCATGAGAAAAATCATGAACCATGAAGGTGGCAAATCCAAACAATGCCCTGGCTTGCCTACCTACTTTCCAACCTACAGTTTTAAGGCTTCCTTTCATACATTCAGGATCCATGTATGACTCCTTTAAAATTAAGTTGACACTGTGAATGACACTTGAGAATGACAATGAATACTTGCATTGTTCATTTATAGTTTGTTTAACTTGGTTTCAGTACTTTGGGCTGACTTCAGTGAGAGGAGTGAGATACTCTGCTGTTGCTGGGTGTGGACAGCACAGCTGTGGTTCAAAAGGATCACACTAATGTTCTAAGTAGTCCCCAAAAATTCTCTGATTGAGGGTGGTTTACGTGCTTTTCCTGAGAGCTCGATGCATGCCAACCAGACTGGTTACTCAGGCAGGACTGACTGCTCTGGGTTCCATTGCTCATACAAGGACTCCAAAGTTGAATTCTTTCTAATAGCACATACCTAAGTCTAATTGTGTTAGGATTGACTGGAAAATAATTATCAGGATCATCTATCTGTAACTACAGAGGATCTGCTTCACTCCTAGGTTTGCTGACTCTAGGAAATAAGATGTGTATCATTGGGAAGGGTTGGTTTGAGAAAATAAAGGGGAGAGATTTGTTGAAGCTTTTCTTTATCATTTTATCTGTGGTATTCAAGTGGATAACAGTTCTGAATGATAATGAGTATTTAAAAATAATAGTAGTAATAACTTAAGAATATTTTTGCCTTAGGAAAATAATTATTTCTGCTTTCTTAAATACATAAATAAAATATTGTGGCCCTTAGTAAAAGGGCTTGCTGCACTTCTTTTGTCTTTTTTGGTATACCAGCACTGGAATCATTTTGGGTACAACTATTTTTAGATGTGTTGAATTCTTCTCCGTACAAAATCTAAGTGTTTGTATGTTTTTGTTTGTTTGTTTCAGACCCCAGAGTAAAAGGATGGCTTCTTCTGGAGAACTATACACCTACCTTTATCTTCTCAGTCTTGTACTTACTAATTGTATGGCTAGGACCAAAGTACATGCGGAATAAGCAGCCGTTCTCATGCAGGGGTGTTCTGGTGATCTACAACCTTGGACTTACACTGCTTTCTCTGTATATGTTTTATGAGGTAAGAGAAAAAGGGTTGGTCAGGATTATTTTGCAGTGTCTGCTTTATTAATTACATTGGCTCGTGTTGAAAGTAGAGCAGTGCCTCTGAATTTGGGAAGCATCTGCAGAAATGGTGCAACCATTTTCAATGTCACTTGTCTGGGGAGAAAACCCTAATTGTAATGTTACTTCTAAGGATGGTGTGAAACAAACCTTGCCTTAAACATCCTTGCTGACCTTGGTTAGCCACGTTTCAACTGCACTTTGCTCAGTTGGTGCAAGTGAAGTCCTGATCTTTCCACATGGGCTTGGCTACTCCTTTAGTAACGTCTCCTTGCTCAATATGATTGTGCTGGTGGACTGTACAAAGTACTTTGCAGCAGAACTGTGGCTTTATCTGGAGGGCAAAACGTTTTATTTACTTATGTTTAATCATGCACACACTCCTTGCATCTATTTCTGTGAGCTTGCAGTAGGTTCCTTTGCATCCTCTTAGTTTTGCTGGGGAAAAAAAAACCGTTGCTGGAACAATGCCATTGTGATTCATCTGTTTCTTTGAGCTTAAAATCTAAACATACAAATAGATTTCAGCCTGAATTGAACTTTCTGTGGACTTATTTCCTTTCATAAAAATCCAAAGATTTAGGCTGTGTAAAGCTTTCCAGTTCCCAGAGAACTCTTTAGCTGCTTTTGCTCAGAACTGTATGTTTTTGTTCAAATGAAAATGAAGAACTATGGTAGTGTAAATAATGATGTGGTCAGAAAATTACTCTTTTGCTTTAATGTACAGAATATTAATGGCACACTTTTAACCAAAGTATTTCTTCTTTCTGTAAGGAGATATTTCATTTTCAACATCCTCTTTTCAATTCTTTCACTACAGTCTCTTCAAATACAACCTAGGGCTAAAACTACTAACTTTTTTTTTCTTTTGCATGAGCTTAGAAGCATAAGCTGCAATGCTCCTTTAAGTTTGTAGTTAATTCTATAGTGTTTTACAAGATGAGTGTTTAGAGATGAAGTGATTTAAATTCAGTGTTATTTCTCCTGTGTAGTGAATTGTCTACTCAAAAATTACTGGGTTGGGTTATTAAGAAATTTGATACTTAATTGTTCAGTTGGGAGCAGTTTTGGATTCAATAGGTACTTCGAACTACTTATGTTCTTGATGTGCTTACATTTCTAACCTCCTTGTCAGGGTATTACAATCCAGAAAAAAAAGTGTGTTGATCAGTTTAATTTGTCTAAATGTAGTGTTAATGTTGACTTCAATGTCCATCTGCATTATTTGATGCAGATATTATTTACAGCTCTACTGTTTTAACCTCCAATTATGTTATTGAGGGTTTAGAAGTGCAGACTTTTCTTCAGACCAAGTGTGGATAAAACTCTCAGGATAGCCAGTCTTTCTTCTTTGAATACTTGGAATAATACTCATAGTTTCTAAATTACTGTAACATTCTGCTGTGTTACAAAACCTGCTGGTAAATTTAAACAAGAGAAAATACCTGTTTCTTTTAGGAGGAAATAGGAACTGTTGATCCTATAAGTGTCTTTTTCTTGCTGACAATAAACTGGTTACTAAGGGAGGACTGTTCATTATATGCTGAAGAAGTCCTCATGCTTGTAACCAGATAAATAGCTTTTATATTGTGGAGCAATGACACAACTAAAATACAGTGAATATTAAGACTCCTCCTTCCTATATAATGAAATACTTCATGTGAAAATGAGTGTTGCTCTTAATCTAATATTATCCATATGGAACTGTTCATTAGTATTGTAAGTCTGCCTTCTCCTTGTAAATGGGCATACATGAACCTGGAGCATTATGAAGATTATTAAACGCATGATAGTGGCAATGAAATGTGGTTGGCAGCACTTACAAGCTGGATGTGTCAATTGGTGCTCTGCAACCAGGGACTGATCCCATAAAAATGCTGCAAAGCAGAGAGCTGTGCAGACATAACACCACACTGCTTGATATTTGCAGAGAGAGAACCAGAGGGCATAGGGAAAAAAGGGCTTCTTGCACCTCCAGGTATGATCTCCATCTGAAGTACCTGTACAATTACCCCTGTTGGTGCACAGGATGTGATACCCTTGCTCATATCTCACCAGTCTGGGAAATTGTCCTTTGAAGGATTAGCCATATATCAGTACTTCATAGTACACTTACTTGCTTTTAAGACAGAATTATGAGGAACAGCATTCAGAAAACTTATGTAACTCCCTGTTCTCCTACTTGTTGTCATTTTGAGTTTCAGTTGGATTAAAATTTTTCAGTCCTACTATGAGGAAAATCATAAAATGTCACAATTTATGAACTTGTTTAGTAGCGTGTCTGAAAAGAAGTTGCTTTAATAGCTTGTGTACAGTACACCTGAAACCCTACTTTGAAGTTTTTGCTGAGTTATAGCTATGGTGATTCAGGTCATGATTCATAGCATCACAGCTCAGTTTGCCTATTATGTGACCAAAACAAGATGTTAAAGTGAGGTATCCTCCCAACTGGGATGAAAAGGATGACCTACTTGGTTTTGTGACCTTTGTGGCTGAATGATTGTAAGCAATAACGTGGGGAAATTTGGCATCATAGGATTTGTGTAACTCTAGGTATTGTGTACTTTGGTCTAAAATCATTATAAATTTTAGACCTGTTATGTGGAATTCCTAATAGTTTGTCTGTGCTTGCTATACTTTTTTATTGGGATATTTAATGACTTCTCTGGGTTTTGGTACTCACAGAGAAGTGAACTGCTCTTGTCTCAGACAATATAAGGCAAAGCAGATCTAGGGGAGCTGGAGAGGTTTCTCCAGGCTAATTTGTCACATACTTCAGGAGGACAGGATGTTCCTTAGGGACAAACAAACAATGTTTTAATCTGTAAAAATCTGCAGTGCTTGGACTTTAAAGAGAAATAACACTCTTATGTCTCAGGCAGGGGCATCAAGGAGTGGCTTCCTGCATGGTGGAGAAGGTGTAGTGTGGACTGGCAGTGGGGTTACAGGAACTGGGGGATCACCTGCTGGCTGGCATGGCCCTGGCCCTGTCCGGAGGAGCTGCAGGAGCAGCTGGAACAGCAGAGGCAGCACTGCTTCCTCCTGTGCTGCTGCTCTGTGCTGGGGTCACAGGGTGTCTTGAATGCTGTGAGCAGGGCCTGTGCCTCTCTGCTTGAGTCTCAGCTGGGTAATTCAGCAAAGAGGGCAGAGTGCCAGGTACCCAGTTACACGGCACACAGACCTATGTTATTTTGGGGGAGTTTGTTAGCAAAACCAGCCAAGTGATCGCTTTACTGTCTTTTTTCTTCATCTGAAAAATTACTTCCCTACTGAATCTGCTTGAGAAAAGTCTTAGATTTTCCTGATGAATGAGGTGTTGCATGTGCTGTAGGAAAAGTCTTGGGAAGCAGGGGACTCTCTGCAGAGGTGCTGTGTCACATGAGCTGTGGGTGGCAGCTAGGCTGCTCTTTCCCCTTTCTTTCTCCACCCTCCTGAAGCCCTTATCTCTGCCCTGGGGTAACTGCATTCATGTAAAGATAAAGTTCAGTATCTGTGCAGGCATTTGCTTGCTTTGATCAGACATGAACTTCTGTTTCTCTTCATTCTAATCTAACTCTGTTTCGAGCCTTGTAAGCCCATCATGCCTTGACAGCGTGATGCAGTGCCAGGTCCCTTATCTGCCTCTCTCCAGTGAGTCTCAGACTTTGGTTTTATCACAAGAAAAAAACAAAACCCTCCATAGTAACACCTCTCCTCCACCCCGTCAGACTGGTATTAGTGTCCTGGCCTATTTTGGTAGCAGATAAAAAAGCATGTACCACAGCATTTTAAAGAATTCAGCAACAGGATTACAAAATGAAAGCAATAGGAAAAAAGTAAACTTCATTGCAGGGGAAGAAAGTGGGGGTTGTTTCAGCACAAATGCAATCTTGAGCTCAGAGGTTTTTCGCCTGAGCTGAGGGACTTAATGCTGAGTTTGAGTACCATTTTAATTGGCTTATGAACTGTCTTTTTGTGCTGTTTAGAAACCACGTGGAATGGTTTGCTCAAGTGCAAATGGTTATAACTGGCCTTTTCTGGACATGTTAATTTATCAAGAGAAGATTTGCCTGTGGTTGTTCATCAGCAGGCCTGGACTTCTGCCAGCCTGAAGATGGAGGACTTGTAGAGAGAGCGGGCAAGGAAGGAAAGGTTGTCTCAAGGCCGTGTTGGCAGAGGAGCCCCTGCTCTGTTTCTGGGCAAGTTTCAGACCTTCTGTACAGTGGTGTAAGGAGGTCTTGGAAACGCTGGCCATTCAGGGAGCAGACCACAAGAAGTGTGAGCAAGGACTTAAATGCACTGCTGGAAATTTCTGACACCTCTGTATTACTTTTGTGGTGGCAGGGAAGCAGCTCTCTGGGACTGTACTCCCGTGCATAATGGAGTCATTCGTGGTCATGTTTCAGAGTGATCTCTTGGTTTTGTTTTCTGAAGCCTTCCAGCATGTGATGAAAGCATTGTGGGTGCAAGAAATAATGGTGCCAGGCAAAGGAGCAGCTGGCTAAATGGGGAAAAAGATTAACATGTTGTACGTTGCACTGAGTAAGGTTTGTGGGCAGCAACAGCAGTTTGTGGGCAGCTGTAGCAGCTTTTAACCAATTAGTTCCTTCTGGAAAGCGGGGAATGAAATTATTTTTGTAATTATAGTAGCTATTTATATGATAAAAGATGCTGACATTTCCTACAAATGTTGCTTTGCTTATGTCATTTGTGGCTGTGAGAGTATTACAGTTTCTAGCATACAATAATAAGTTCTTTTGTAAACAAAGGAGTACTCAGGTTGAGCTGAAGCCATTGCTCACAGCCACACTGATGCCATTGTCCTTTAGAGAGGTGGGATCCATGGAGACACCTTTGGCTGCATTATGCTTTAGGTGGTGAACCTGTACTGCTTGCAGGAAAAGCTCTGTGGATTCACTGTGCCAGCCTTTACTGGGAAGAAGTTTATGGAGTGCAGCATTAATTAGATTATAAACAATGTGTTTATATTGTTTGGATTAATTAGAATATAAACAATGTGATTCTCTTTCTATCCCTAACACTTCTTGAACTATGAGAACTGTATGAAAACATCAGTAAGCTCTTAACATGATCACAGCACAGTGTGGTCTTCTGCCTGAGGGACTGGTGGGCGTTTACAGGACCACGCAGTCTTTCCCTCAGTGGCCTGAAAGTGGCTTGGTGCAGAGCTTGCTCTGGGGCACAGCTGGTCCTTTAGCAAGGTACCACTTCTAAACTGGTGTTCTCTGCAGAGGCCTGCAGCCGGGAGAGGAGCCCTTCCATGAGTGCCCTGCCCTTGCTGTGATTGATTTATCTCTAATATAAGAGATATTCCAGATCTGTGTATTATGATATAACTAGATGTACGTTTTTTCCCCTGAATTGTAGCAATAATACTATCTCAGAAGGTCAAAAATAATGACCTAGGCTGACTGAGTATTTTAAAAGCTAATTTAGGAGGAAAATGAGGCATGAAAGAAATAACATTGGGGAAAGGTAGATAATTTAAGTGATAATCTTTATTGAACCTTTTAAAATTAGCTTCCTGTTCACAGTTCTGAGCAGCATTTAGTCATACCAGTTATTGTAGTCCTTTAATCAAGTGATCTTTTAAAATTACTTTTAGTACAAGGAGTTTCTACTGTGGCTTTGCAAAGCTATTTTTTATTCTGCAGATAGATAAGGCTAAAAACATACAACTTGGTTTTGCCCTTCAGATGTTTTTTGAGATACCTAACAATTTTTTTTCACTTGGGAGTTGCCTAAAGTTGTTACTCCTCTCCTCATGCTATTCCCAAGAGGAAGAGCATGTTTACAATGTCCAACGATCCCTTCTGTTGAGATATTGAAGAGGATCTTGTTCATGTCCTTGCACATGCTCCCTTCTCCCATTCAACCCTGAACCTGTCCTGCCATCTCCTACCATCTGTGAAAGGGTGAGAACGTCCAGAGTGGATCTTGTTTCTCTAGAGATTTGAACCAGCCCCTCCACAGCGGACACCCTGTCATCGGTCATGACTAATGGTTGGTCATTACTCTTAACAGTGATAACGTTATGTTTGAGGTGTTAATTGTTATTCTGGGAAGTCAGGCAGGCAGTGGCATATCCTGCAGAGGAAGTCACTTACATTGGGAAGGATGTCATGTGCTTGGGCTGAGTGAATTGCTTAAAAAGATCTTGAAGAATGGCAATGCAGTGAAGCATCTGTTGTTAGCTGTTAAGGAGAGCAAAGCTGAAAATGTGCCCTGTCACGTGGTTGAAAAAATTGTAGTCAGATCTCTTGAGTATAAAATTTTTAAAATATATAACTCTTTCCAAAAGTAATCAGAAGAAAAATGTATTTACTGAACTTTAGTTGTTTACTTTCTCTAACAATGAGATGATCGGCAAGGTAGACTTCACTCTGAAAATGCTCACACTGTGTGGGATAAGTGGGGATAAAATGTTACTTCCTATTTTTATTCTAGTATACCCCAAGTGGGAGACTTTATTAATTCACCCTTCACTATGATTCAGTCACTGCTTGGAACTTGGATTTAACCTCATGCCACCCCCAGATGCCCAGGATTCTCTTGACACCAGATGTCTGGGCAGAGCCACTGTGGAGGTTTGCAGGTGCCATGGAGTTGAGCCTTCTCCCCAAATAATGCTTTATTTTTTTTTATTTGCCCAGCTGGTGACGGGAGTATTGGAAGGAGGATACAATTTCTTCTGTCAGGATACACACAGTGGAGGAGAGGCTGATATGAAGGTACTGTAATCCAGACTCAGAGCTGGAAATGTTTCAAATTGTCCACTTGAGTGTCAGTGGAGAGCAGAACAGTATTGATTATGCACATTTTGCTTAATGTGCAAATTTTCAAGTGTCCCTAGATGAAAAAATGAGGACCTGGTCTTCAGACTGTATCCAACAACTCTGTGTTGAGACTACCCTTCTCTTTCTGAGATGTGGTAATGATTTCTTCTGGTCGTACTTCTGACCTCCCCTTTACGGAGAGCTCTGCAGCACCAGCTCTGGTTAAGTATTTTCTTGCTTCTGCTGGGACAACCCAGGTGCACAGCAGCAGCCTCATGAAGCAGTTTTTGTCATCCTGTTTTCAGCTGTAGCTATAGATTTGTACCTCAATCTCCTATGGAGAAACCTGAGGCAGAAGTATTACAGAAGATACCAGCAGTGTCTTCAATCCAAGTAGTACAGGACAGAATCTGGATTTTAATTACTTAGATAACAAAAGAGTTGAAAACCCCCACAATGTACAATGCTTCTAAAATTTGTTTCCTCCTTTCCAGATCATACGTGTCCTCTGGTGGTACTATTTCTCCAAACTCATTGAGTTCATGGATACCTTCTTTTTCATTTTGAGGAAAAATAATCATCAGATCACTGTTCTGCATGTCTACCACCATGCAACAATGCTTAACATCTGGTGGTTTGTTATGAACTGGGTGCCTTGTGGTCACTGTAAGTACTGGGTTACGGTGGGGAACATCTGCAACGGGGGCTTTGTTTTGGTGGTCTTTTAATCAAACCAAACATCTCTGCTACCTTCAGCTGCAGGATTTATTCTGTACCATATTAAGCTGCTTTGCTGAATTGCAACAATTGTAGATGGTTGCAGGAATTAAGCTGCCAGCATAGCCTCTAGGAAAGGAATGTCTATGTAGTTTCAAGAGTTTATGTGGATGGCAGTGTGTCATTTATCAGGTGCATTAGCCCAGGTCAGATACCCATTAACCTTGCTTCCTCTATTTTTGCTGTAGTTACAGACCCTCTGATGAAACAATACTCTTTTCGAAGTCAAGCCAGAACCTTGTTTCAGCTGTAAAACAGCTAAAAGTGACTCTGGTTTTTGTATCTGTAAAGTTCACTTGAGATACAGTTTTCTTGATTTAATGTCATTATACCACAGGCCATAACAAATTATTTCAATTAAAATCTTGTCCCCTGAGTACTAATGAACATGAGCAAATGAATCTTAAGTGGAAGATATCCATGTCTCTCATGTCTAAATCCTGCTAACCTTTGGCAATCTGACTTTAATTCTTTATTTCCACTGGCATCTAGTTTCTAGCTGCATTAGCGTAGCTTAGCTGTAGTTAAGGATGTGCAGCTTATAGATACTGACTGCAGATACTGACTGGTTGAATACTCCATTTCAAGAGAAACCTTTTCAGACTCAATGGATGTGAGCTACTGGCAATGCAGACCAAGAGGCTGCATTCCTTGGGAGTCTGCTCTCTGAGCCAAAGAGCATCGAAACTTGTATTTGTTTTGTGTTGTCAGCACAACAGTGAGCAATACTGAACTTACAAAGAGTCTGCATCTGGAAACATGTTCTCCTCCAAGGAAGTCAGTCCTTGTTCATGCAGCAATCAAAACTGTGTATACTTAGAATCTGTCTTGTGCTCATGTGGTCTTGAAAACACTTTTTTACTATTTCTAGTCGTGTGTTTTTCTTCTTCAAGCCTTATGTTCTGTTGTGTCATCCCAGTTCTATGCAGTTTGGTGTTAAGCTAGAAGTTTCTTTAATGACTAAAGGTGCTGTAAAGAAGGGCAAATAAAATAGCTAACTTGCAGTTTCTGAAGGTATCTGAAGCTTTTGGTTATAAATGAAAAAATTGGCTCCTGCCTGGAAGGAAGGGAAATCAACCTGAAAGTAGATGGCTGAAGCTATTGATTGTTTGGTATGTGAGCATTCCTTCTTTTTATCAGTTTCCTCAGTTCCCTTGAGAAACCATCATGTAGATGTGGAAAAAGTAATTTGAGGAAGCAAAACCAGAAGGCTGGTGTAAAGCACAAAGCTGCAAAGCAGCTCAACTACTCCACTGGGTAGGCAGAATGAAAAAGAGGGTAAAAAAAGAAACCTTTTGCTTTTCTTCTAAGAGAAATCATATTTTAAATAGTAACATTTTGAACTTGTTATTTTTGTAGGTTCCATGAAACAGCATGTTCCTTCCTGGTAATGCAGTGTACTTTCTTTTTCCCTTGCCCTTTTTTTAGCTTACTTTGGTGCCACACTGAACAGCTTTATCCATGTCCTCATGTACTCCTACTACGGATTGTCCGCTGTTCCAGCAATGCGTCCTTATCTGTGGTGGAAGAAGTACATCACTCAGGGGCAGCTGGTGAGTGATTTGCTCTTGAGTGCTTCAGCAGGCTCTTGTATCTGTGATGAGGTCCTCTTGTCCTTAACCGAGTCAGGAAGTTTTGGCAGGGGATAGAAGAAGAGAGAATGAGAGCTAGTACCTTCTATATCTTGTAGTGCCTACATCACCTTATAAATCCAGCTTCTGCACGTCTGTTTGCTCTGTTTTCAGGACAGTGGGGACTAGGGATGTACATGAATCAGTGCTGAGGTCTGTGGGGTCTTTCTGCCCCCCACCGTGTTGTGTGGCTAGATGCATTTGGGAATTGCAGTGCTGGGATTTCTGGGACTCAGCAGCCAGGGAGGAGGCTGTTCTTACCTCTTGAGCTAGCCTGCTCTTCCCTGTGCTGGCTTGGTCAGGCTGGGACAGACCAGAAACTGAGTGCAATGCTGTCCACAGCTAACAAGGGCCATTCTAGTCCTGTGGGACAATGCCTTTTCTGTCCGACTTTTGCATGCAGTTGCAAATGGTTTATTAAAAAGTATTCAATATTTCTGCTCTCTTTCTGCACCTTAAATGGGCAGACTTTTTATCTTGTAATTCTGTGTTGGACTCCTTGTATCCATTTGCATTGTTTCTAGTGTGTGTGGTGATGAAGCCTGACCACTGTATGCTGGAGGTGATAAGAACAGTGAAATTAAGTAATACAGCACATGCTATAGTGATACTGCACAAGAACCAGGTTTCAATGTGTACAACATGTCAGAACAGCGCAAGGAAATGAGCATGAGTGTTCTCTCTTCCCCATTTTGTAGGGAGGGAAACTGAAACCTAGATAAATTATTTTGTTATATTCTTCCCCCCCTGCCCCTTCTCAAAGCTGTGAATAGTTTTAGTAACATTTGCTGGTGATGATTAATAAGATTTACTGCCAGTAATTCACAGTGTTGGTTCTCAACATGTTTTTTTTAGCACTGTTCTTCCTGAAGGATGGCTAAGTATTGTAGCTGAGGGCTCATTATTTTCATGGGAGGCATGGGGGGGTTGCTTTGGTTTGAGGTTTGTTTCTGTTTTTCTTTCCAGATTTAGGCTGTATTCTTCCTCCTGGTTGTCCAAGTGGTGCAGAGTGCAGTGTCTCTGTGCTTTAGTTGCTCCCCTGGCTATTGTCATAGCTGCTTTCACTTCCTTGCCTGCTCTGCATGCATAGCTGTTCGGGCAGCAAAATAGCAGAGCAGAACAAACAGTCTTTCCCTTTTAAAATAAACATTCCCTAATCTGGTAGCCTTTATGTGAGAATGAGTTTTGCCTAAGGCCCTCTGCATCACATAAACCCAAACTATATGTTTCCAAAAGAGATAATTAAAGATAATTGAACCCTTCTCCTCCTCCCTGGCTCCCCACCTTCCCTGCAGTCTTTACCCCAAAAATTCTTCCACTGGAGCCATATGTCAGACAGTTCCTGTCTGTGGGAAGGGATTGCAGGGGTCTGTGTGTAGGACCAAGTGATCCCAGGTCTTTTGCAGCTGAAGCAGTGAGATGCAAATCTACTCCATTAGGATGGTAAAATCAAATCCCACTGAGCTCTCCCTAGGAAGAAGGTGGTCTTTCTTCCTTGGGACATTTATATATCAATTCTACATAAGTTACTCTAATCTTCTAAAATGGAAAAATACAAATAAACATGCTTAACAGGATACCACAGTCTGAATGTCTGCTAACTCAGGTTTATGGAAAAAACACTTGCCAAACAGACAATATTACATACTCTTTACTTGTTTTGGAAATAACTGTTGAGAATTTGGTCACTCATGGTTTTTTCCCTCTTGCCATTAATGTGCTCCATTTCTCTTATTTTTGTTTTCTCTCCACAGATTCAGTTTGTCTTGACAATCTTCCAGACCAGCTGTGGTGTTGTTTGGCCATGTGCATTTCCTCAGGGGTGGCTGTATTTTCAGATTTCTTACATGATTTCTTTGATTATCCTCTTCACAAATTTCTATATTCAGGTAAAAGTAACATTCATCAACTCTTTCTAGCATTCTGCTGGCTGTATTTCCCTCTAAAGCTGTAACAGAAAGATATGCTTGAAATGTCCTTTTGTTATCCTTCACTAAGGTGCATATGTTCTTGGAAGTACTATACTTGTTGATCTACCCTCTGCTTTCAAATCTTCTGATGGTTTGTACCCATCATTCAGAATGCTTAGGAATTTCAGTAAGCCAGAGTGATACAATAAAATGGCTTACAGCAATTTTAACTGCAGGTAAGGGAGAGGAAGAGCTTTATGTTAGACAAAGCTTTCCAGTCTGAAATAAACCAGCAGTATGTGAACCTGTGAAGCACCCGAAGGAATTGTTCATTTCTGCTTTTTCAAGGGGAAATGCCTGTTTTTTATCCAGGGATACTTCCTAAACTCATAACATGCAGAAATCTGGATTTTGTTCACTTCTACGGGCATTTTTTTGTATTTTCATATGGAAAATTAGTGGGTTTGGTTGTGTTTCTACAAATCTGATTTCATGTTTGAACAGATCCAGACTTGGCATGTGTTATTCTGAGCTCATAACTGGGCTCTGTATAAAGATGTACAACTACTGTCTACAGAAAATCATGTACTACTGTCTGCAGAAAATCAAACCAACAGCCTGCTTCCCCCAAACAAGCAAACTCTGTTATATGTTTCAAATGTCATTTGAGAGATTTGGGCATTTTGGTTCTGGTGAGAATGATTCATTGGGGGGAAATAGCGGGCTTCCCTGTCTGTTGTTCTGGTACTTCTTAAAATCAGTCCCATGACTTCTATCACTTGCTGCATATGGAAATGCTAATTAAACATTATAGTATATTCCAGATATTACTTGATTTTCTTTGTCAATTTTGCTCATGTTTTAACTTTTAATTGTTTAAATTCCTCTCACACAGAAATTTGGGGAAATGTGCTTTTGTCAGGCAGCTGAGCCCCTTTGAAAAAATTTATGTATATTTTACTGTCTGTAATTTTTTATAGTCTCCCTGATCCTGTTAGTTTCTGATCCTTGTGTTCACCAGTGGAAATTCCCATCACATTTGTACCTCTGAACTTCCCTCACTTTTATTGCTTACCTACCTCTTGTTCTGGCTTTGTTCAAGGTACTGTCACCTGCAGTGCCTGAAACCTCCTTCCTCACATGTCATTTTGAATATATTCTTATCCCATAGCTTGCTCATAAAATTGCTTCCCTTGTTCCTAATATACTATTAGTATAACACTACCATCATACTGCCAGGCCTTTTTCTTTTTAAGTGGACTGCTCCTCTCACTGTGATGAATGAAAGGCATAGCATAGTCTCATACACAAAAAAGTGGTAGAGCTTGTTAGACTCTTACCACCAGCACAAGGTCTTTAAAAATGATGCATGCAAGTTTACTTTTGTGTTCCTAGAATTACTGTGAGGAAGTGGTTATTTATATCTAATTAAGCAAAACCATGTGTCTTTCCATGTACTGTAGACTTACAACAAGAAGGCATCCTCGAGGAGGAAAGAGTATCAGAACGGCTCCACGGCCATCGCGAACGGGTACACAAACAGCTTTTCTTCCCTCGAGAACAATGTGAAACAAAGGAAACAAAGGAAGGATTGAAGACCAAACTGAAAAACCATTTTGATAACCCCAACAACAAAATCATCTGATTGTAAGCACAATGAGAGTTGTGCACTAATACTCTAATGGCTACTGTAACTATTCCTGCCTAGAATAGTGTGATTTATGTAGGACTTAACCAGTGCAAACACCCTAGAAACCGTATACAGAACATAAAAGTAGGTTAAAGTGTAAAAATAATTCTGGGCTGTCACTGACCCTGCTATAGACTATGGAAGGGAGTATTACCATATTATCCAACACTGCTGTTGCCTTACTAGTCAATATGATAGGTGCTGAATTATGATTCAAAATTTGAAAACACTGTAATCTAAACCTCCATTTTTTTAACTATAGATCATGCATGTGATTGTAGAGGTAATTTGTATGATGCTGGTTTCAGTAGATAAACACACATGCCTTAAATTAAAAAGCAGGGCCCAAAGCTTGTTACTGGTTTAAAAATTAGGGTATGTTTCAACTTTTCAGTTGATTGACTTTTTATCAAAAAGTCACTTAGAAGAATCCATTGATCATTTTACTGTTCTGTATGTGATACACGATGCTACGTGTCTCTTACTCGATACAGTGAAATTGGAAATGGCGCATTTAGTTTTGTATATTTGGCTTTAATTGACTCAACACAAAAGAGATAGAAAAGTTATTTTACCTTTTTAATAGATCTTATTTTTTTATTTGAAGTACATCACTAACATAAAAATTGGCGCTTACACGGTCGAGTAAGATTTAAATATTGTCTCTAAAGTTTAGAGCATATACAGGGTGAACCCATCTATTCTTTTTACTTTTTTCTTTTTTTTTTTTCTTTCTTATTTCTGGGAATTCGTAAATGCTAAATGAAGAGTGAAGGTTTTTAATATGAAACTGGCAGTTTCAAGTGTTATTACCATAGCCATATCCATATTTTAGGAGCTACTGTTTAAGTCTGCAACATATCCAAAAGTGTATTTAAAAGTGGAGCCAGAAAGATGCTTTTCTGATGGAATTGTCTGTATTTAAGTTGGTATCTGAACTGTTCTTCATGTAGCATACGTTCACTTTCAAAATGTGCCTAACACAAATATGGTTGTTTGTTTTGTTTTTTTTCCCAAATAAGCAAGTTTAAACAGTTTAAGTCATAGCTAATGTTTTTTAAATGTTACTGAAATGTGCTGGAAATGTCTGTTTCTGTAATGTGAGTTGTGTATATCACTGGTAATGTTTTGGCTTGTTATCTAAGGACTTGGTTTGAGTGCTGGTTAAAGTTACTCCTTCTTGTAAAATGCTGTCTTGCACATATGAGGAGTCAGTTGCAAAGCCAGTGTCTGTTGCTGGTATTCTGGTATCTGCCATGGTGGAGTCCATTAAGCTCTGCAAAATTGAATTGTGCAAGACATTCTGCTGGTCATTGCTCAAGTTTAACTATTTGGTTTTTTGATATTTATATAAATGCCAGTTTTAACACATTTAATTGTTTTTAAATCTTTTTTAAAAATTTTGCACATCTCTTAAGGAATTACTAAGTTCTCTTACTAGCCTTGTGGGTTTTCATTCCTTGTTTTGAAGGAGACAGTGTCTGTTATGTTTACATTATCAAAGCTTGTGCGTGTGTCTTCATTTCTAGGTACTGGTTTGCAGAGTCTTTACATAGCTCAGTACAGCAGCTGTAATGTTCAAAATAGGCTGTCTAAATGTGCTAGAAATAAACTCTTGGCTCATCTGAATATACTTCATTGTTAATGTTTGACATGGTTTAATCATTAAAACACTTTTGATGATCTCTGCCTAAATTCTGTGGGTTTGTACAGATTTCATGCTTTGCCCCATCCTGTGTCAGGCCAAGGAGGAGCCACCTTGATGGAAGAACAGCTGCAGATGTTCAGGGACATTTAGCATACCAGAGATCTGGCAGCATATTCTTTACAGAAACCTTTGGCAGTTACTAAACACTGTTCCCTTGCCTGGCTGTAGAAATACTGGTCTGTGTGATGGATTTAACTCCTGCTGGGATTATTGACTTACTGAAGGCAGAGCAGCCCCAATAGCTCGAGATGATGAGTGCCAGGAGCAAAGCTTAATGTGACTGAGAAAGGACTTCCTGCCTCAGCTGTCCTGTTTATAAAATGAGGATAATACCTCTCTCCATTTTTGTAATTTCCTTATAGCTCCCCTTGCCTGTAGGTGATTGTTTTGGAACCCTCTGTGATTAGAGTGTTTAATCAGTACATTGCAGCAACCCAGATAGGCTGGTGATGGACTTGGTAAAGCAGAGCTACTTTCCAGCTGTTTTTTCCCTTGCAGGCTCTTCAAACAAAAAACACAGACCAGGGAAGTGGGTTTACACTTTGTGTGAAAGGCTCAGAGGTTTCATGCTGTGTTGGTCTCCTCTGGGAGGGTGCTCTGAGTGCCTGAGGTAGTTGCCAAGACAGTTTTTTCTTCACATGCCAATTCAACTATGAAATTGTGTGTGTTTCTAAGCAAGGCTCAGTAAGATGCAGTTCTTTGGCTGCACTCAGGCTCTACAGCCTCAGTGATGAAAAGAAATGTTAAGCTTTTGTTCAGCTGTGAATGGGATAGGTAAGCTCCAATGCCAGAAAGCTTTTTTAGGGTGATCCTGCTGTAAAAACGTTGAGTGCTGCGTCATGGATGTGCAAGCCACCCCTGGGACTGGGATCACTCAGGAACAGGGATTCCTAAGTTGGCAGGGAGAGGAAAAGGAGAGAACAATTCTGGAAATCTTCATGGTTGACTGTGTATTTTACTTGATGAAAGAGAGATACTAATTAATTGTTGGAGCTTATGATAGGACTTATATCCCCAAAACTGTAGCCCCAAACCTCATAGAGCCCTGTTCTGGGGGTTGCCTGTGCCTTTGATATTGGGTAGCTGTCTTGAGTTTCAGTTGATAAAATGTGTGTTTCTTGTATGAGATTGGAATGTATGTTGTTAAAATGTATGCATTATTCAAAAAAAGAGATGTAAAAGTAAGATAGATGCTGAAGAGAAGTGTAAGTAAAATCAGAGCCCAAATCACTTGAACTGTGGGGGTTCTGCAGGGAATCCCTTTGAGGCAATGCAGGGAATGATGAAATACTGAAATACAGGTAGCAATCTGTTAGAGAAGTGCTGCTCCAAGTTGTATTGGTACAGAGATTTAATTTACATTGTCACTGTCATTCTCTTGCCAGGAATTACTGCACCAACAAAAGTGATTAGTTGTGATCATCAGGATGTTTCACAAACTGATGTATAAAGCAAACTTCGATTCCATTCTTGATTTTTAATTCATTGACTTTAAATAGATGGATATACAAAACAAGGTCCATATGTTTCTCAGTTTTGGTAGAACACATTTGTATGAGCAGGGAAAACTGGAGTCCTCAGGGCCTCCCATGACATGACAGTAGCAGAGGCATTTGTTTGTAAGTCAAAGGTATTAAAATAATCTCCAACAGAAAGGAGGGCAAAGAGCAACAAAGGTCCAGTTAAAAAGTGCATTATGTTTAAATCGGTCAAACTGGGATGTGGAGAAGGAGGAAAGAGACTTATGTGTCTTGTATTTCAATGATATATAACGTAGATACTGTATTTTCTATAGGAGGAATGAAAAAAAGTCTCTGGTAGATGGTAGATTTTATAGTCTGATTTCAGTATGATGATAGGTTTCAGAATAAATGGGACGAATGAGTAAAAGGAAGTAAAAAGAAAATGGAAGAAAATGTAACAGCGCTTTTCTGGAAGTAATCATATCTGATTGACCCATATTGCTTTTTTTTTAAAAAAAAATACTGTATAGACAAAGGAAATACATCTTCCATCCTTCTGGAATAGGTAGTATTTTTAATCTTGGAAATTATGATGTCAACTAGAGGGTGTGGTGACCAGCAACAGGATCCGTGGATAAGCAAGGTCAAACTGACAAGCAGATGGTTTGTCTCAATGCTTTCAGCCAGAACGGAGCCCATTAATAATGTTTTAGGAAAAAGCCTGGTATAAAAACCAGGACTATTTGCAACAATGTTTGGAGATGACAACATCAGAAAGTACTGTCAGTGCAGTGCCAGGAAAGATTACATCTCCTACAGCGACTACCTTGATGGCTGGAGTAAGAAATGGAATTACTGTAAATCCCCCTTAGGCACCAGTAACAGAATTTCAGCTGTTTCCATGGGAATTCTAGTTGGACACGACTGAAGAGAAGGAACATCTATTGCAAATCATCTCTTCAACAACTTAAAGCTGCAACTGTGGAAAAAAAAAGGGGGGAGAATCTCTTATTTGCTAATTGGTCCATTTTTGGTAGGAAGAATGTGCTAGCACAGGAGGATGAGGCTGTAGCAGGACTTCCTTTTGATAAAAACATCAGCTCTCAAGAAAACTGATTTTAAAAGATCTGCTGTACAGAAGAGTTACTGGGATGGTCAGAGAAGTGGAGAAGTTCTGCAAAACAGATGTTTAACAAGAACAGCATTGAGAAGACGTGTAACCTCAGCCAACACAAGCATCACATCAGTAGATTCAAATTTTCATGAAGGAAAATGAGCTATTTTAAGTGTATGACACAAATCAAATGTGTATAAGCTACCCAAGAATCTTCCTAGACTACAAATAGGGAGAGTGCCTTTTTTAGTGGAATATTGCTCTGGAGCATTTTTCCACTTCTAAAGCTGGTAAGACCAGGGATGGGACCCCTGGTGTGCTGCTCTGCATTCTGGCAAAAAGCAGCTGTTGGTGCCTCTGTGAAAGTATGTCTAAGAAAGGACAGAAGAGAGAGAGGAGTGATGGCAAAAGTGTGAGAAACAGCCCTGCAGACACCAAGGTGGGGGAGGAGGTGTTGCTGGAGCAGATTCCTCTGCAGCCTGTGGAGAAGCCTAAGGCAAAGCAGATATCCACACACTGCAGCCCATGGGGGAGCACGTGGTGGAGCAGGTGGACATGCCCTGAAGGAGCTGCAGCCTGTGGAGAGCCCATGCTGCAAGTTTTCCTCAGGGACTTCATGGGAAAGGCCCACACTGGAAGGTGAGTAGGAAGGAGGGGAGAGAAGCTGCTATGGACTGACCAGGACCACCCCCACTCCACTTGCAGCATGGAGGAAGTAGAGGGGGTGGGAATGAAAGAGTGAAACAGCCTTGGAAGAAGGGGGTAACGAGTAGGTGTTTTAGTTTTTGTCTTTGTGTCTCACATTCAGCTCTATTTTAATTGGCAGTAAAGTCAATTATTTTTCCCAGAATCCATATGGGCCATGACAATTATTGCTGAGTAACCTTCCTGTCTTTATCTCAAACCTTAATCTTTTCATCTTATTTCTGCCCCAGTCCTGTTGAGGAGGGGGAGAGAGCAGCTGTGTGGGTGTCTGGCAGGTGGCCAAGGTCACCCCATGCCACATGGACACTTTGTCCTCTTACAAATCAGCAGGTCAGGCAGAAGGCAGCTTCCTTGCTCAGAAGGAAGATCTGCATCAGGTATCACATACAGATCTGGCCAAAAAGCCATGTGGTACCAGGCACCAGAAAGCCTGAAGACCATGGTGGTACAGCTGGAAGTCTTGTAGTCTGGGAAAACATGGTCCCTGGAGTGAACCAACTGCTTTGGTTTTGGTTTTAGGCTTTTTGGGGGGATTGGGTTTTGGGGTTTTGTTTGTTTGTTTGGGGGGTTTTTTTTGTTTGTTGGGGTTTTTTGTGGTTTGGTGGTAGTGGTGGTGGTGGTGGTGGTGGGGTTTTTTTTGTGGTTTTTGTTTTCTTTTTTCTGCCAGACCTAACACATGTTAAAGCAACACCTTTTCCAGGAATCCGACCCATAATTCTTGGAAAGTTTTTAAAGGCAATGTAGGAACCTCCTGTTTGCTGACAGAAGGTACCACAGTGGCATGATGTGTGAAGGAAACCTGTGTTCAGAAGAAAGGTCCTGAATTCCCTCATGAGAGGAATTGCCTCACATCTTCCAGAGGCAGCTGGAGCTCCAGCTCAAACAGGGATGGTCCAGCCACGTGACAAAAAGAAATGCAAAACCGTAGTCATTGTCACATTTCATTTGGGAGCAGGTGAAACTTCAAGTGAGCTGAATCTGTTGACATAAAAATGCAATCCCATGGCGTTGTTTATGCCTGTGCATTTGCTGCTCCTGTGGTGGTGTAATGGGGAATGCACAACCCCTGTGGCACAATTGCACTTTTACTGCCTGAGACTTGCCTAAGTGGATATTCACAGTATTTCCACTAGGATTAGCCAGCACCAGGTAATTTTATGTGGTGATAAACTACTCAGTAAAAATACTTACAGTGAAATTAATTTTTTTCCACACATGCTGAAGCAAGTTATTGTGGTATTTGTGTAACTGATTAGACATACAGTGTCTCATCCCATTTAGCAAGCAGGAAGCATGTCTTTATCAGCTGTTCTGTCTGCTGCTGGAAGCCAAATGTTTTCTAAATGCTACTAATTCAATTTTACCAGATACGTAGGAAATCAGAATCTCAGCTCACCTACCAGAAGAGATTTATGAAAATAAAATTTTAAAAATATCTGTAGCCTTGTAGTTGTCTAAGTGCCTTTCTTCCTTTACATTCAAAGGCATCTCAGTGCCTAAGTCCAACACCTTTCTGTATATTTAGAAAGGATTGCCTCCCTGAAAGATCTTCTGTTAATTTATCAAGTTGCTTTTTTTCCCACAGCACTTGAGGTTGGAAGGGACTGTGAGAGCAGCTCTTGGTGTGCTGGGCTGTTAGGGACTGGAGATATCTTTGATGCAAATGCACTTTTGCTCAGTAGAATAGTGATGAGTTTGTGAGAAAGACCAGGAAATACATCCCATGCATATAGATGGCATAACTATTATCATCTAACTATTATCAGCTGTGTTCCCTTTAAAATTGTTTGCACAGATTTTTTTCAAATCATCATGAAAAAGACTCGTCTGTTCTCAGAAGTTTAAATAATAAGGTAAGAAGTAGTTTTTACATCTGACTGGTTTCCATGCTAAGTAGATGTGAAGAATTGCTGCCCAGTCCTACTCTTACAAAGCTGTACAAGTAGATTTTTAAGTGAGTGGGAACTCCAGACACCAGACCAGGCAATTTGATGGTGGATGCTCTGCTTGGTTTCCTGGTATTTTTGCAATATGCAGTATTAGCCAAAAGTTTCCTTGCAACATAGGAAAATAGGAATAATTAACAACTAACTCTCTCTTGGTCAAAAAGAAGCAACATACAAGGTTTCACAAATCTCCAAAACTATGGGGCCAACTACCTAGCTCCATCTGTCCAGAGCACTTAGAAAAAAAAATATAGTCAATGTGAGATTTTACTTTTTGAAGTAAAAAAAGTCCCAAAACCAACTAGACAAATACCCACCCCCAGCTGCTCACAACCCAACCCCATTCATCTCACCTTGCCAGAATAATACTAAAACTAAACCAACAAACAAAAAACCCTAACACAACTATGTTCACTTTTGCCTTCTGGCCTCAAAATTGGAGAGAGAAGATCTAAACAGCATCTGCAGAGGCATTTTGTCTCTTATGCAGATGATTTTAAGGAGGTTCAAGAATGGTATAAGCCATCACAGGGGTTGTAAACCTAATCCTCCAATAGTCAGGTCCGGTTAAACCCCGGGTGATGGCAGCCTGGCTGGCGGAGAGGGGGAAGCGGAGGAGGTGGCGGCGGGGCGCGGTAGGTGCGGGAGCGCCCAGGGCCAGGCGCGGGGTGTGCGGCGTGCCCGGGCTGCCCCGGGGATGCGCTGCGAGCCGATGCCCTCTCCTGGCGGCACCTGCGAGGGGACAGCTGGGGACACGCTGCTGCTCCTGCACCCCGGAACCAGGAGGATTTCACAGAAAGATGCAGCTGACACCAGGGACAAATATGGCAGCATTTAGTACAGGCAAGGATGGCAGACCAATATTTATATAGAGATAGAGATTTCACAGCCAGAGACTTTTTCCTTGCAATTGCACTGTAGTGTGCTCTTTGAAGACCATGTTTAGCCCCTTCTTAAAAGAGGAGGGCTGGGCAGAGAGGTAAGTGTTAGATAAATAGAGCTCGTGACCTGTATGGGAAACATCTGTGCAGTAGTTCTGGTAGCAGTACAGATGATCAGAGTATAATTGCTTTTGAATACCACATACAAGAATAAACCACTGTGTTGTCTTTTATTTCACTGTTGCAAAGACTTTGTCATCAAGAGCATTTCCTAGTGTGGAAACAGGGGTCATAAAGGGAGAGGAGATTAAAAGCAACCATATCCTACATAACGGCTTTTATGATGCACTTGACCTTGATAGTACAAATAACTTTGGAAACTTTGGCTTTCATGGAAAAGCAGGAGCTGTTTTGTTTTGAATTATCAGAATACTGATCTGTGCATCCTGATATACAGGAATATTTCAAAGCATTTTATAGGTAGAGGTGAATTTATGCATTTAAGCAGGGAAGAAAAAAAGAACAAATTCTTTAAACTCGGCCCAAATCTCACATCAAATGTATTTTCTCATTAAAGCTTAGCCTGTAATGGTTATTAACATAATACATCACCAGCTGTCAAGCACATATAAGTGACTGGTAATTATTTAATAGCACCCAGTATTTATCATGCTTTATAGCAGATAAATTTAGGTGAGCGAACCCCAGAATGTCTGGCCTTGTAAGAAGACCATGAAGGGTGGTGCTAGGACAGCAGCTCCTCTGCATTACAGAAGACAGCATCCTCCCTGCTCTGACACCTCAGTAACAGGAGGCTAGTTTGGAAAAAATGAGGAAACAAAGGAAAGTTCAAAGGAAAACATATACAGGAAGCAGAAAACACACAAAATGCCAGGAAAAAAAGCTAATGGGGAGAGAGGCTGTAGCAGGCAGGGAAGAAGGATGCCCTCATGGCAGCTTTGAGAACAGGAATAGGAAGAGAAACTGGAGAATAAGAACTGAATTGCTCTCATTTTCAGCAAGGCAAGGGAGATTGTGCAGAGATGAGAATGCGACACCAGATCAGTTTTCTGATTGGCTGCACTTACTGTCTCTCTCAGCAGTAGGTGTGTGAGGAACACCCAAAACCAGCCCTGCCCTCTGCAGAGCAGCCACAGCTCAGCTCCATAGAAGGGTAGGTTTCCCTCAAGCAGCATTAAGAAATGTGTTCCCTGTTTTATTACTTACTGTTGGTTCTTCTCCCACGTTTAGGGCACCATTGTTGTTGTTGTCTGGCTCGAGAGGTTACCAGTTGTGGGGGTGTTTTCCCCCGGAGCCTAAAGACTTTGACTTCATTTATCAGAAGGCTTAAGATACTTTTATTATATTTGGCTCCATGTTCCACACCTGAGGCTTAATGCCTCATATATTGCAGCCTGGTACAATGCTCTGCTTAGTGCAGAATGCTTCTCTGTCTCTGTCCTAAACTAAAGTGAGGAGCTGATAACAAACCAGCTTCTTGCCATTGGTTAGATAGAGCAAACTATATCTCTGTGTTTTTAGAACAGGGCAGAGAAACACCAGCTGTGTCCCTGAGAACAAGGCACAGCTTAGATTGTTTACGGAAATCTACTGGTGGGAAAAATTATCTTTTCCCTTGGAAAGAAGAACCTAGCAGGCATGCTGCTAGGGAATTCAGAAAATCCAAAATCATAATCACCACACTGTCTCTACTCCCTTCTTCCTTTGGCCTTATGTCAGAAGACCAGAGTCTCCATCTAGGCATGGGTTTGCTTCTCATGACCTCA
The DNA here is from genome assembly GCA_013396995.1 of Dicaeum eximium. NCBI lineage: Eukaryota > Metazoa > Chordata > Aves > Passeriformes > Dicaeidae > Dicaeum > Dicaeum eximium. The sequence continues at coordinate 1,054,917 of VWZP01001887.1, forward strand.
GTCTGGGTCTAATGATTGCCAGGTCTGCTGGCCACCATGCTGAGCCTCTTCTCCTCTGCACAGAAACCTGGGGCTGCACTTCCACTGCACAGGGGGATGTTGCTATTTGCTGCAAGCATCTTCTGGACTTGGCTGCCTGGTCATGTTTTATTGAGTGGGAGCTCCTCTGCATTTCATAACCCTTGTCTCCAGTCTTGATGGCTGTTGTTGAGCAGAATCATTTAAAGTATCTGTAGAGGGAGAAATAGGTTTACATCGGAGAGGCAGGAATAGCATCCCGATACTGGTGTTGAAACAAGGGCCATAGATCTTTGTGGCCATGTTAAGCCTTGATACTTTTAACAATGCAGCTTTGTGGGTTGTGTGGGAGCACTTCTTCTGGCACCTGGCCTCTGTCCTGGGCAATGGGAGCTCAGCAAAAGCTGAGACCAGTCTTGCAGGGAAATCAAAATACAGTGCAGTATGGGAGCAGTGGAAGAGATAGGAAAATGGTTACTGGGCTTCCTCCTCCCCTCATTCCCCCTGATCTTCCTGGGCCCATCCTCAGCACTATGCTGTGCTGAATTATCCCCTGAGGAAGGGAAGATGGCCAACATCTGGGAGTGAGTTTTCAGCTGTCTCCTCGCTGATGCTCCTGCAGTAACATACATACTGTCCCTTCAGATGCTCCTGCTGCATTGGTCTGACAACTTCGCTGGGAACCCTCCCCCAGGGAATATCACATCCATTGCCTGAACACCAGGTGTCACTGAGGCCCTAAGGTAACATTTCCTTGCTTTTTATTTCAGATGGCATTTTTCAGTTATTTTGTTGAAAATATCTTTTTTTTACCCCCTATGAAAAAAATACACGTCTCCATTGCTGACAAAGTGATTTATAGAAAAACACAATACAAAAATACTCACCCACAAGCAGTACTGAAACATAACTTGAAAGAGAACACACAGCCTTCAGTGTCCAGAAGTGTGCTTGATGTTTGTCATACTAAAGCAGCCATCTATAAAAGCAAGCCTTGTCCCAGCAGCTGCTGAAAGAGCAGTTTACTTCAGTGGAGCAATTTTTTCTCAGAATAATGATCAGAAACATATTTATGAATTGACCAGAAGTGCACTTTTGTTGCAGAATTGTAGTAACTTTTCTGGCTGTTGAAATGCAGGATCCTCTCAAGGGAAGGTTATACATTAATCATTCATGATATAACACGAAGAAACGAGGTCATAAGGAGATTGAATAAGTTCTAAAAATAATCTGGTGGAGAAATGAAGAAGTCTGCAAGATGCAAAATTAGAGGACACTCTGACTTGATTCTTTTGTCCTTTGAAACTGAAGATCCCAGATCAAATCCTGACTGGGTCTTTAGGAGTGTAAGCACTGAATATGTAAGGGTAGCATCCCAGGTTTAACTTTTAATTGGGTGAGGCTGTGTACCCTGCCCACCAGTGTTCAGTAAGGGTGACCTTTTTTCCTAACTCACTGGGCTTTTAGGCAATTTGAGATATTTGGAAGTGGATTGTCTATACCTAAGATGTCTGAAGTCTTTCAATTGTCCTCACTTTTTGAGGCTGCCTATTGGCAAAGCACCTGTGTTTCTGGGTCCTCTGTCTGCCAGAGAGCACTGATGTCCAGGGAGATGCAGAGTAAAGATGGGGACAACTCACTGCTCTTCTCAGCTGCCTGAGGGTGATAAGGAGGAGGATGGGCAGAGTCTTCTTGGCAGGGCACAGAAGAAGACCAAGAGGTACAATGAAAAGACAAGTGCATAAGTTGCAGTAAAAGAAATTCAGATTAAATGTATGGAAAAAAATCCTTCATACTGAGATCAGTCAAAGACCAGCACAGGCTTTCCAATGGAGGCTGATCTCCATCCTTGGAAATGTTCAACTGGTCAGGCCCTGAGCATCCTAATATAACTTTGAAATTAGTCTTGCTGTGAGGTGATGCTCTCCAGAGGGATCCTTTTTCCCAAATTATTCTGTGATTGTGTCAGTGCAGAGAGACAGATACAGACATGTGAGATCTAGTTTACAGGGGGGAAGCAACTGTGGTAAAATTACTACTCTGAAAAAGTGGAGAGGCAGTGCCTTGGACTCAGCCCAAGCCAAGCATGCCTGAACAGGAGTTGCTGGAGTGGAAGGCTTGTGACAGCTTTGTTGCATATGAACTTCACATAGATGAACTCTGAGAGTGACAGAGAGAGCCTGGTTTGTAGCCAGCACTACTGAGCTACCCATTAGTGACCCAGTGGTGCTTATTTGTTCCTCTCTCCTACAAGGATTCAGCCAAATAGAGCAATAAGCCTTAAAGAAAGGCAAGTTATAAAGATAAAAGAGACAACAAAGCTGGAAGAGAATTGTGTTGCACACTTGGGGATAAGGAGAGAAAATATTGCCAGGGGCTTGCAGATGATGTTTTTAGGAATTTGTTTCACCAAGGGAACAGCTTGCTATCGCCTACTGAGGGAAATAAAGGCATTTATCAAAGATATGTCTTCTTCATCAGTGTTCCCTTGGATTGTATCTGGTAGATGGTGCTGCTCTTTGCCACAGAATTCGCTGATGGGACCTACAATTCCCTCTGTCACTGATTACACGGAGTGCTAAACCATGCATGTCAACTGCTCTTACCCTGGCATGCCTCTCAGTGTCCTGACTGTCAATACTGCTGTCTCCAGGCTTTAAGTGGTGTGGAAGACAGCTTTGTTCCTGCCCTGGGACACTTTGTCCTGCTCTGCCAGAGCCCCACAGGAACATTGCTGACTCCTTCCCGTAATTGCCTACACGTGGCAAAATCAAAGACTCCCAAGATTAGGGAGCCCAAATCATGTTTGGTGGGGTTTTGCCTTTTTTTTTTTTCTTTTTTTTTTTTTCCCTGTTTTTTGGTCTGTGTTCTTCCGTCCACAGACAGATCTCTATCAGTTCAATAGTACTAGGAAAGTAAAAGCACATGAAGGAGGACAAAGAGAAGGAAAAGGCCAGGGGAGGGAGGAGATGGGTGCGGTGTTCCCCCAAGAGCACAGGGCTTGCCGTGACTCACTGATACGGCAGCGCTGAGGCACGGGGGAGCCTCTCCAACATTTCCAGCTCGCGAGATCATTTACTGTAGTGAAGTGATTCAGTGACCTTAAGAAGCACCCGGAGGCTTTCTCTGGAGACTGCTGGAGAGGCAAAGTAATCTAATAGATGGGAAACTGCACTAAATACATTTTTTTTTCTTGGTCTTGTTGATGATCTCAGCATGCACAGCTCATTTCAGCACTCTGAAAATAGTTGGCAAGTTGTTCTTGCGATTTTCCAATCATTTTAGGGCTAGTATTCAGTTACCACTAAAGATTATAAGAGATATTTTGACTGTGTAGTGTTAGCTTCCCAAAGTGATTTCTGAGACATTTTGCAACATAGGTGTCCATCTCTTACTTATTAAGGTCACTACAGAGCACTTTCCTCTAACAAAATAAAAATCAGAATCCACCCTAGGGCAAAACTGGAAATCCACTGTGAATTTGGGTGCAAACAGCACATGGCTTGGAGCAGAAAGAAGCAATTAAGACAAGCAGTGGGTTTAGGTGACTTTTGAAGTTTGTTACACCCAACTTTACAATTCTGGAAATTTTTAAAATTTCATGCAGCTGTGCTAAATATGAAGGCACAGCACATGAAATAGGAGCTAGTAACATCCAGGACAAGCAGACAGTGTCTGTCCAGAGAACAGCTTCAGCACCTTATACTTATCCCTTTCAAATCAGTGCTTAGGAATGGTTTCCTAAAGTTCCCATATGATTCAAATGGGAATTTCCCCTTTGAGCATCTCAAGTGACATGGTGATTCCTGGAGTTATGCTGGAGCACCCACAGCATTGTGGTGATGGTTCTCTGTTCCAACTCTGAGAAACTGCTGATTTCTCAATATCCTTGAAGTCAGGCCAAGTCTTCTGCTGTCTGTAAACTACAGCAAAGCTCTGGTTTCATACTAATGAAGAGCCAGTACCAGGAAACAAATGCAGGAAAGCTGACACAGGCAGCTGACTGCCTCACAGCATTTTATCTGGGGAAAATTTGGGGCTGTTCAACCAAGGAAGGGTTTGAAGGTGGCTGGAAGTCCCTTCCCCTTTGTGAGCTATTTCCATAGTTTTTCAAAAACAGGGACAGAAAATGGACAGGAGCAATGTGTATTGGCATGTTGTGCACCCTGCAACTGCACAAAGCCCTTTCCCATCTTGTCCTCTGTTTTCCCTCTGTGTTTTATTACATGGTGAGTATGATACTAACAATAGATGTTTATCCCAAGTCCAGCCATTTATTTAATTATTTTCCCTAAGAAGTTGTTGTAAATAAGATGGCTGATTCAACTTTTTCTTTTTTTCTCCTTTTGAAGAGTTTGCTGAATGGGAGTGAAAGAGGCAGCTTAAACTTTGCACTCCAAGTACTTTCATGTACTTTTCTTTCCTGCTGCTGTGTGACTAATAGATGTTGTAATGGTTGCCATAGTCATGGCTGAAAAGTCCCTTTGCACAAGTTCTTTATATATATAGATAAGCAAATTTTATGGCTTAAAAAAAAAGCCCTGGTGAGTTCAGCTATTACTGTCAGCAGCAGTCTCCACCTCTGGGATGGTCACTCATTAAAGTGGTACTCAATCCTCTCTTTTCCACATGTGCCTCAGAGAAGCTGCATGATCAAGTCTTAATGCTGGTAGCCAGTATTGCCTCTTTTCTTGATGCTGCTTTTCTCTATTTTCCTGTACAAAATCTTCTAGGGATTCCTTTCTGTGATTTGACTGCCTTAGGGGATCAATACATACTAGTAATTTTGTGTGCCCAAATATGCACAATAGCAGCAAAATTAGAAGATACCATTTTTATGTCCAAGGTCATTTATAAGAGCATCTCTTGCTTGTACTTACTTAAAATTTAGATAGTTCAAGTATTTTACCTTTTAAATGAGGAGAAGGAACAGCAAATTTAAGTGTGTAAACAGCAGCTAAGAATGGAAATCATCATTTGCAAAGCCAGAGGACTAAACCATAGCTAATACATGTGGAAAGGAGAGAAGGCTCACCAGGTGAAGAGGGGATAGTAGGAATTTCTTTCTGAGCAGGGTGCAGCCAGTGAACTTTTGAAAAAGGTATGAAAACTGCTGCCAGTTAGAGCACTAGAACAGTATTTTAGCAGCATTCTTCAAGTTATAGGTCTTCATATGGACCTTTCCAGATCAATTTGCTGCCTTTGTCAAGGTGGAGTCACGCACATACCGTGGAAGGAATGAACAAGAACATTCTGACTTTCTTGGTCTTTCTCACTTTGCAAGAACTTCTGCTTAGCAGCTTTGAAGGTAATTGGAAAGGGTGTAAAAAGCAATTTTCACTTGTTTATCAACAACAATTTAAAACGGGCATTTCTGCCACAAAATTAGATGATGCCCCGAGAAGCAAGGAGCTAAAAGACAGCTAGAAGAAAGGTAATTCAGAAAACAGCATTTAAATTATTCTGGTCTCAGTGCTTTGAAGTGAGTTGTACAGCACCATGGGTGCATTGTTTCCATAGGGTTAAGATGTATAAATAACTCCATAAAATAAATAGGAGTTCATGCATATGTTGTGGCCGTCCCTGCAGGATTCTACCCAAACACACAGGTTCCCTGTCTTCTGCTGCCTCTCATTTGCTGCCTGCCTGTTTCTGGTGGCCCCAAAAAAACAAGGTCTGGGTTTTCAGGACAGTCAATGACAGCTTGCTTCTGGTCAATGGACACCATGCTGTAACTTCTGTCCTTGGTCTCTGCTTTTCCATGTTGATGCCAGTAGCAAGGTCCCTGGGTCTGTGGCACCAGGACCACATTGCACAGTGCCCTCCCTCCCTGCTGTGGCAGATACAGGTCAAGAGACTTCAGTGCAGTGCAGTGCGGAAAAAGCTGCTGGGCTTCTTCTTCATGAAGGACAAATAGACAAGCAAAATGAAGAGAAAATGAAAGACAGACTTGTCCTTCTATGTTGAGAGGAACACCTTACGAGGTGTAAGGAAACCCAGTGGTGCTTACCAGACTCCTGCTGCAGTTTGTGCCACGGCATGACACAGGCAATCCCTGGAGTGTGTCATCAGATTACCTGAACATTGCTGCACCGTGTTATTAGATATGCTGAAAACTGTACTGTATCTATCAAATGCACAGTCCATCTCCTGAGAGGGCATTGGTTTGTTTGGAGCAGTCTCAGAACAACCTGCAATACCATGCCACTTGTGTGTTTGGGCTTTTACAGCAAGGCTGGTCTGACATTTGTCCAACTGAGCAGAGACAGAAAGACATTCTCCTGTCATGGTGCAGTGCCAGACATAAAAACTAGAGTTAGCAGAGCCAAGTAACCTTAGCAGAGCTGGTAATGCAGCTGCACAGCTTCCAGTACCTGACCAGCTACCTTGCTTTATGGAGGCATACCCACTTCTGGTGAAGTGGGAGATCAGGTTGCAGGAGTACTTGACCAGTCAGTCAGTCATTCTGCAAACATGATTCAATTAAGGCAAGAGTGGAGGTCAGCCTCAGAGCTAAAGAACAAACCAGGCATCCTGGACTAGTAGTTTTGCTGCCTATTATTATACACTAAAAAAACTACTTGGAAACTGTGTAGGTATCGTAGATTGTAGATCATTGTAGTGCACTGTACTGTGAACTCTCCAGATAGCTGGGGAATAGGGGAGTGTGAATGGAGAAAGAAAGTGAGGCAAGGAACGTGACATGGGGAACAATGCTGCTGTCATCACTTCTAGGAAATTAATCTGTTAGCATGTGAGGACATCAGCTGCAGTAGAGAGTCCATTGTATTTTCAGAGAACAAGGATTGCATTACAGTGGAGTTACAGGTGTCCTAATATGAATCCATGCTGCCAGTGAAACAAGGTCTGCAACGTGGCTACCACAGATAGAACCAGGAGAAAATACAGGGAAGGTGCACAGGCAAACATGGAGGTGAAGTCCCACCCACAGGGGTATTGTAGATGTCAGACCAGCTCACAAGCCTGAAAAGCTCACTTGTGCTCCTTCTCCTGGAGGAGATACAATAACAAAGACAGGCAAAACATAAAATCAGAGATTTTTCTCAAGCCAATTTTGAGAAAGAAATAACTTAGATGTGCACTAGTGTGATAGATGAGCACCAAATGAGAAAAGGGCATGCTGGCCATAATATTGACAAAGAAAGCTGTCATAATTACCACCTGATCAATGCAAGCAGGGACTGCCCATGTGGGTGGACGGATCTGTCTGGATTTGGCTTGTTACCAGTTTCCATAAGGCAGAAGTGCAGCTGGCCTTTACAAGTTTTGTGAAGGATCTACAGAAATGGGGACTGCTATGAAGGCAAAGGAGAAAATTTTTAATAGAGGGTATTGGAGCAACTTTTATTGGGTTGCAGCAGATGAGACCAATGGCATGGAGGGAGCTGAGAAATTCCAGGGTGTGACAATGTCAGGAAGCTACACCAGACTATCAAACCTAGGCTTATAGCTGGGATTCTTCTCTCCTAAAACCAACAGAGCTAGGCCCTGGAATCAAATAGATAATCAAGTATAATCTGGCACTCCTCAAATTGTAAAAGATCTGATCTTGTGTCTCTGTTAACATTTCCACCAGCCTGCTGCATACTGAGCCCAGCCCAATAGGAAGAGTAGCTATGATTTCACAGGAGTAAAGAAAGCAAGTGACCAAAACAAAGCTCAGTTCCCCCCACACAGTGTTCCTTCCAGTGCCCAGGCTGTGGAAAAGATCTTCTCATCCTTGAAAGTATGGCAGACCAAATTAGTTAAACTTTTTCAGTTCTGCCTGAACACTTGAATCTGTGAGATAACATAGTCAGTAGAATGAGGAACACACACAGGATCTCCACAGCAGCTGATTATACCAGAATCTGGCTGTTCTAAGCTAGGGCATGGTTAACTGATAGGAATTTATTTTGGAATTACCTGCAGCTGAGGATGGATTTGATACTCCACCTGACCATGGAGAAAAGCAGAGCATGCTGTCAGAGATATCAGAAATGAGTCAGCTCCAACAACTCAAAAATTAGAATGCATATTGCAGCAAGAGAGTGGGAACAAGGAAAACAGCAATCATAGTGACATACCAAATTCCTCTTCTGAAGCAGAGGGACATGAAAGACAGCTCATTTAGCAACTACATGTTCTTTAAATCACAAAAGGGAAAATCACAGAATTGTAAGGAAAAGAAAAGCACTACATTCAAGGAGTGAGTGTCAATCCAAGAAATGAGATTTTGCATGCATGTGATGTTCATGCCAGGCAGAACTGCAAAATTAAATGTGTTTATACCAGATGCAAAGGCAAGATGAGAAATGGAATATCAGATCAAGAGACAAGAGGACTGAATGCCTTAGGCTTTGAAACTAGCAAAATAAGAAAGCAGAATGTCCATAAACTAAGGTAATTTTGAAATTGCATCATAATACTGTCACTAAGACACTGTAATTTTTAAACATGACCGCAAAAAGGATTCCAACTAAAACTTTAGATAATACATAGAAGCAGCTATTCCAGCTAAAGCACTGAATTTATGATCTTAGTAAAAAAAGTCACAAAAACAAACAACCCAACCAACAAACCCCACAAAACAGGACAGATAGTTTATATGGTCAAAAAGATGAACAAGTTAAGCTGAAATTTTACCGAGACCTACATTTTTTACAACATCAAAACATTAATGCTGATATATTGCCCTGGTGGTTTTACATCTGTGGAAGAGCTATCATGAATTTTATTCCAGTAAGTTAAAATGGTGTCTAGAGCACCACATGTTTTGCAGAGTGTCTGAGATATTAAGACAGAAAAAATTAGGAGATCAATAAAGTAAATAAAAAACCTAGACTTCACTGACAAGGAATTATAGCTCACAGCTTTAATAAACAGATACCAAGAAATAAAGTGAAATATGTATTTGCATTTATTCAAGCATTCCAAATAATGATTAAAATGAGCTCAGGCCTCAAACCTTTCACTTGGAGCTATGTTCTTCACATAGCAGAAAAAGATACATTCCTAGAGTTTGATACTAAAACACTGTCCTGGAGAAAAGAAAAATAAATTAACAGAGTATTGATACTATTCTGTTCAATAGTAAGTCATTGAACTACCAGGCTCTCAGCTGAGCACACAGCTTAGGAGCTAATGCAGGCATGGATGAATATCAGTTTCCTCAAGAAGAGGGACTGAAAGGCCTGGCAAAAATATTTACCCTGTGCAATACTAGTGTGTGGACATGAACCTCATGTGGCAGTGCCTCTGAAAAATCATACCCCCAGCTGCATCTCTTTGCTGGAAATAGCCAGAAAAATAAAATAGAAAATGAAAAATGAGAATAGCCAAATGAGAACAGCCAAATGACTGTTCAATTGACAGAGGAAGAACTAAGATGGCTGCAGGCTGTTGAGTAAGAGCTGTGTGGAATCCCATGACGTTTGCTGGGAACAGATAACTAGGTAGCAGCAACCACCATCTAAACCTACACTACTACAGAGCTGTTCAAGAAAGCACCATCCCACGAGCAGGATTTCAATATCCCCTCAGTAAGGTGCTATGATGGTCTGTGTGTCCATCCTTGGTCTGTGCAGTACAGGCAGGAATACACAGCACCTCTCTGGCAGAGACACCCTGAGTGTCTGTACTGAGCTGTGGCCTGAGCTCGTGAGGGCAGGAGTGATGTAAGATACGTATTTGTAGCCTGAGAAAAAAGAGGCCAAGACATTATTCAGTGTTGGAGCTTTAAGGTGAACTCTGTGCTGTCTGGTTTACAATCTGTGGTGTAGATATGTCTGCGTTACGTGATGTGACAACCAGAAAAGCCTGCAGATTATGTCACTTGAGACAACACTCTAGAAAGAGGATGTTTGGAAAAGGTAGGAAACCAAAACTTCTTTGAAAAAACATTTTTAAGAAATTGTTCACTGGATGTGACTGAAGCAGCAAAGCCAGGAGAACTACACCACCTACAACTGACTTCTTATCCAGAGCAGTGCAGAATTCAGAAGTATGGTAACTGAACAAAAATATGAGCTCATCAGCTGGTTCAGATCTCAAGGGATATTAACATAACAGTTTTGAGAAAAGAATTAAAGAGAAACAAGTATAAACAAAACCAGCCAAGGATTTAAAAGTACTTCCATCTCAAAATACGCCCATCTTCTTTCTAAGACCCAGATCACGGGGGAAAAGCTTCCACTTTCGGATACTGCACGGTGAAGATAACATAAGCATTTCAAATGATGCTGAATATAGAGGCAGCCAACTTGACAATGTGCCAGGACAATCTTAAAACAAAAGTTTGTCTCATTGCTTATTGAAAATACGCAGCATCCCCAGTGCATTTTTCCACAGGCAGAAACTGTCTTCCCATTATAAATGACAAGTCTATTTGCAGTGAGTTTACGCTCCACATCTAGGAGATAATCGTGTTGCTTCATCCTACTGCCACAGTTATCAAATAGAAAGCTGAACTGGAAGATGAACATGTTGTTATTTTTAAGTTTATAGAATGTATTTGAAAAAAAGAAAAAAAAGTCAGGCCAGTCTGGAGCAATATTCCTCAAGGAATATCAGTAGCATCTTGATATAAACATACACGTTCCTCGGTTCCTGTTGAGCAGCACCATGACACTCTGCAGTAATAAAGGTGGGATGAGAAGCGTGCAATGGCAAACAGCAGCAGTGGAAGAGAGGCAGGAGAGCTCCCACAGCAGGATGAAACTTTCAGTGTCAAAGAAAATCATGAACTTGAGGCAAGGCACAAAGGCAGCCATGGAAGATAGTGCAACATAGGCTGTTGGTGGGACAGGTAATTCAGCCCAGGTAAAGCTCCACTGACTGCACCTGACGTCACTTAAAGGTTGTCATCCCTGAAAGATGACACCAAAGAGCAAAAGGAAGACTGATAGAAGGAAGCACTGACTGAAGAACCCTCCTTGTGTGCTGGTAAAACAATACAAGAAAGGAGCTCGACCTAGAGACTGCTCTGTGACAGGTGACATCCAGGTGTTCCTGCTGCCAGCCACCGCTCTGCGGCAGAGCCTGGCAGCGGGACAGCAGTGGGCAGCCCCTGCAGGGACAGCTGCTTTCCTCGGTGCTGCTCTGCAGGGTGTGCACAGCCCTCTCCAGAGCAGGAGCCTGAATGCAAGAAGCCTTTTACAGCTCCAGGCCTTTTTGCAATCCTCAATTTGCTGTAGATGGCTGCTGAAGAACTGCTGAAATCTATCTGTGCTTACTGTCTGCCAGACTGTCCTTCCAAATAAGATTTCACAGATGATATTGAATTAATTTAACTGATAGGCTCATGTAAATTGGTAATATACATAAATTCTTTTAAAAATTCAGAATTCTTTTCCTAAGTGGTCAACACCAAGTACTTGTAGAGAAAATAGAGGAAATTTTCGAAATCCTTGCTAGTTAAGTCATAAAATATATGGCTCAATATCTCTTTCTAAATGTATTGTAACATATCTCAGATGTTATATAGAAATAAGAATTAAATAGCAGATCTTCAAATATTATTTCTTTCCTATGTTTTGGTATTGTCTTGCCTAGTGTTCAACTTCCATGACATATCACAGCAACACTGTGTAGTAGTAATGCTGTAGCACAAGAGTCTAGAGAAATAAGTAGTGGATGGCCTTGCCTGCAAGTAGTTAAATATGTGTGATTCTCTTGAACTTCATTTTTTGTGTGCATTATTATGAAACTACCTGTGTCTTTTGTTAATCTTTAAGGTAATATTTCATTATTGTTTTAGCTCTATTAATATAGTATAAAGAAGAAATATTCCATTTTCTCTAATGAAGAAAATTAAAAATCAATTTCCAAGCCATCTCATGTAGAAAAGTAATTTTAAAAGCGGTGAGACTATAATTTTGAATTGTGTAACAAATCAATTCATGTTTTTGAGCATACAGTAGTCAAGGGTGATTTGTTTAGTAAATTCAACTCAGGTTTCTAATACAGTTTGTATTTTGTTTGTCCTGACCTTACTCTCTCCATTTTCATTGGAGCACAGTAGGAAAATACATGAAGCCCTAATGTTTCTTACAGAGGTTTTTATTTCTGGTTTACCATGTTCCCTTCTCTGTACTAACATCTCATGTGAACCTGTTGGTTGCCCTCCCAGTACAGTGCCCTCAGTTCAGATTCCTGAATCTGGTGCTGACTACCAGGCACCCCTCTGTGGGAGTCTGTTTCCACAGAGGATGTTTTGCTTCTTTCTCCTCAACAATCTGAGTCACAGCTTGGGGCAATGGGGCTCTGACTATGCTGCCAGAGAACCACACAGCCAAATGTCTCAAGTGCTCTGCAAAAATCCACAAAGTCTTCCTTTAGAGGTGATAATATAACATGAGAAAGTAAGATCACAGGTGATGTATAAATAAGTAAATTAAGGACATGGAGGCTAAATCACTTTCCAAGGGCCATATATATTGCAGAGCCAGAAATAACAATAAAATATATTATGCTTTTGAAAGTCTATGAACTAGACTATCAGGTAGATTCTACTTCTCTCACTACTCAGTAGTCTTTAATAAATCCTTAATTGGCATAACTACAGTGACCTTCTTGAAAACACTGAAACTTTCCCAGTTTCCAGAAAGAGAAAACTGATTCACCTTTTCTCTCCTTAGCAAAGGAAATAAAGTTTTTCATGCATGGGATCCCTGAGGATCAAACCCAAAAACATCTCTACATTATCAACTCTGTCTTGAAGAAATCGAAAACAGCCCCATATCAGCCACTGTGAAGAAAATGAACTCTACTCCAGACAAAACCAACACAACATTTTATTAAGCTTGGCTGGTACCGAAATTCAGAGTAGGGCAGCCACATACTTTAAAAAATTTCAGGGACAAACCTGTTGCTTTCAACAAACATATCTTGGTGTGTTTTTTTTCAGTCTGCTATTGAAATAGGAAAATGCAGATAGCCCAATCTCCTTTTCTATACTTCCCTGGTGCAACTGGTAAGCTCTCAGAGATACCAGCAATATTTGAAATGGCTGAGCACCATTTCTTCTAAACTGATGGAGCAGACCCCTCTTTTGCTCACCTTAATCACATGCAGAGCAAGAAATATCTAACAGGTAAGCAGTGACTCAAAGACCCCTCAACAGCTGCTGAGTTGCTCAGACTGTCTGGGAATACAGAGCCAGAGTTGGATCAGAAGTACAAAGAGCCTGTGAGCAGAGTTACATGGCTATAAACTTGGTATGAGAGGAGATTGAGCAAAGCAAATCAGATGCCACAGGCACATTTGCTTGCTGCTAATGATGTCTCTGTAACATCACAGGCTATCTCTAAGCTATATTTTCCACTGCCTTGCTGGCTTGCAAAACTTTTAATGGAACAAGTTTTTCTGGCAGAAGAACACTGATTTTTATCTTTAATGAGCAGCCTCTCTATCATTTAGCTTCAGGAAACAGCTTCCTGGTTGTAAACTGCTTGAGACTGCTGACAGCCAGGCAACTTCAAAAGCAGCCAGGAGCGACTTCCTTGCTAACTTGGGGAAGGAATTCAAAAATGCTGAAAGGTGCAGATGATTCTGTTATGGAGCAGGAGGACTCTGCTTCCCAACATGGAGAAATTACGAGTTGGGATATCAATGACATCAAACTTCCCCAGGTATGTGTCCGTGTCTTAGAAATTTATCTGGTTCTGACCAGTCATCTTCACCATTGATCTTAAATGCCTTCTCAGTCATCTATGACTCATTGCCTTTATTCTCTTTGTCACCTCGAGATTTGCTAGAAAATATTAAGAAAATACTGACATTTCCATGCATTTCTCCTTAAATTTGAAATTAATTAAATTTCTCCTTAAATGCATGAAAAATAGCACTGCTGCAAAAGCATTGTTTTCATTGGTGAAATAGATGCAGAGAAAGCAGAGGAAAAAAAGGTGCCTCTTGCAGTGGGCACTTAATTAGAGCTGTCAAGGACTTGCTTTTTGCCCTGGGTAGTGCTTTTTGAGAAGGGAGCACAGCACCCACAACTGCCTTGCAACTGTGGGTGCTCAGTCTCGCTGCAGATTGGGCTCCAGCTCCAGAGCTGTCTTCCCACATGGAGGCAAGTCTTTTCACAAGCACTTAGGGAAACCTTGCTTCATGATTGCAGAGGTTTGCTGAGAGGCACAATAGTGATCTTCCCCCTCCCTCTGTCCTTTTCTAGTTCACTTAGCTGAAAGTTTCAACCACGCTCTCCACTGAAAGCCCACACACCCTGCACACCAATGTCACCTCCCTGTCCCTCAGCTCTGCATATTTCTGACAGATTCCTCCTGCTGCATCTAGCTCTGCCTTTCACCTCCCAGCCCTGCCTTCTTACTGGATCCCAGCCACCTCCCTGGTATAACAGTGCTGTTTGCCCAAATCCTCCGTGTTCCAGGATGTTCCCTTCCCCGCCCTTCAGCCCAAGGCCACCTTCACCTGCATTTCAGTCTGGAGGCTTCATGGACACCCTTCCCTACACTATCCAGTGGCTACCAGGGGAGAGTGGGAGATTTTCTCTTCTTGGTTGATGTTCTTACTGCTGTCATGGCTCTCAGTCCTGGGATTAGCAATTTAAAGGAAATTTCTACTAAGCTTTTGTATTTCTTACAAGAACTTTTCCCTCAAAATCATCATCAATTATGGTAGATGCTTTACAGCTTACTGCATTTTACTCTGTTGACTGTACCCACTGATGTACACTGATGTGATATGTATTTGGGTCTTTGGGGTTTTTTTCCCAGTCTTATTTTTATTCCTCCTTACTCTATTGTCTTTGAGGCTTGGTGTTTGTTCAGGGGTTGGGTTTTTTCTGTTTTATTTTTTTGGGTGTTTTTTATTCTTTTTGGCTGGTTGGTTGGGTGAATGAGAACAGGCCTTCCTGATGCTCTGGGGCCTATGGGAAGCCACAGAGATCTGTGTTTTCCCTGCCTTATCTCCACTGCTCCCTCCTGAGAACCAGTTGGGGTGCTAGAATCACCTAGGCTAGAGGAAACCCAGCAGAGGTCCAACTCTGCTCAGCTCCTGGACAAGCTCTTCTCTACCCCAGCCTAAAATGTGGCTTGCTTTGCTCTTTCCACAGCATGTGGGCCAGACAGACTGGTTTCAAGAATGGCCAGATTCCTATGTAAAACATATCTATAGCTCAGAGGATAAAAACGCTCAGAGGCACCACAGCAGCTGGGCAATGAGAAACACCAACAACCACAACTCTCGCATCTTAAAGAAGTCCTGCCTTGGGGTGGTGGTTTGTGGGAATGACTGCTCTACCTTGGATGGGAGAAAGATCTACCTAAGACCAGCCATATGTGATAAAGCCAGGCAAAAACAACAGCGTGAGTATGAACATGGCAGTTTGTAAGTGAACACAACATAGCAGAAATCAAAGTATAGGATACCCTTTGCATTACCCAGCCTTCCTTCTGCCATTCCATATATTCCAATGCCACTCTTGATTTGGAGCAATGCATTTTACACTTCTTATTGTTGAGGTGTAGTCATCTGCTTGTTTATTTTCCTTTTTTTTCCTAACCATTTTTTAATCTCTGTTTCTGCTGGTGAGGGATTGGTTCCCAGCCTTCTCAGGTCCATGAGTGAGGGTACTGAGAAAGCTGAGCAGTGCAGGCAGTTCCTGCACTGCCCTGCTGTTCCTGCCCAGCTGGGTGCTGGCTTCATTACTACACTGGCCCAAGTGTAACTCAGGAGGCAAGTCCTGCAGGAAAGAAGTTGCTCATAAACTGTGATGACTGGAAAATAGGCCTCACAGTCACGTCACTGGAGCAAGACAATGCAAACAGAGAACATGAGCTGCACACACATTTTTAACAAGACCATTCCAAACAATTGTGATTGCTCAGTAGAGGTAGCACATACTGATTTCTGGATCTGATGTACATTTTAGCTAAAGAAAGGTATTAGTCAGGTGCTCACTGAAGCCAGAACAATGTTCTCTAGAAACACATATGACATTCCAAACACTGACAAGAGAAAAACTAAAACTGACCATGATAATAAGTGACAAAATTGTAATAACATTGTCGTAGAAATAACTTTTGAAAGTTATATTTAATAATGAACAGGGAAAAGGCAATGATTAGTTTGTTTATATTGATTTTTGCTTATGTTTGGAAGTTTTTCACATAGTTTCTCTCAGTGTAATTTCTGAGCACCAAATCAGAAGTGGCAATCTGCCACCAATGAACCATTGTTTCACATGGGATGCATCTAACCAGTGTTGTATAGAAAATGTTTTCCTCTATCCTTGCTCCAGGGAAATGCTGTCCAAACTGCAATGGACCACTGAGGCTCCTTTCCTGCCGAGGCCATGGTGGTTACCCAGTTACCAACTTCTGGAGGCATGAAGGCCAATTCATATTTTTCCAGGTTGGTATAAAATTACCTAACATTATGCAAGTTAATTTTAAAGACTGGTATTTTAAGTTTTATTTAGCAATTTGTTTTGTTCCAACAAATTTGGGTTATTGAATATGAAGTCAAATGACTGTAAGGAGAAAAAAATTTTACAAGGTCCTAAGCAACCTGATCTAACTGAAGTTAGTCCTGCCTGAGCAGGAGGTTGAACTAGAGGGCCTTTCCAGCCTAAATTTGCCTATGCTACTATGATTTTACAGCACAGTATTTTTTATTTAGGCTTCTGTGAAAACTTGTTGATTTTGAAGTGTTTTGCCTCAGGCACATAGGAACCAAAAAATCCTCAGCAGTCAGAAATACCATATTATCTCTTCTCTTTCTCCAAGGCACTACACATAATCATGAGGGAATCTTGGAACAGGAAATGGTTGTACCCAAGGGATTGTCTATGGAAAATGGCATCTATGTAGTATATGTAACATATCTGGAACACAGTGTATGCAAGTGTTTAAATAATGGGCACTACTTCTGGAAGCTGTAGTCTGGTTTAGTAATGTAAACACTTTTCTGCTTTCCATTCTTTCACTTATGTGCAGGTTAAATAAAATGAATTCTCTGTGGAAAGTAATGGAAATTAATGTTCAGATAAATATGTCTAAACTGTAAGAAAAATTAAAGTGACTTCAGGGGCACTGTAGCCAAGCTGCAGAAGACCTCTGGCTCTCTACTGGGGGGACTGTCTTCTACAAATAAAAGTAGTGCACTGATTTTATGATTTCAGAGGGTTTCTACCCCATCCCACTTCATCTGGGATATGTTTATTATTTGAGCTCACATTAACTACATCCCATCAAATACAAAGCATTAAATTAGGCCATAATTTGTGATTTTGGCCTGTGATATAAATTTTGTTCCCTTAAGATTATTAACAAGGTTGCTTCTCCCTTTAATATACCATAATTACTTTCTGAAGTCCAAAGGAGCTCATGACCACCCACGTCCAGAAACAAAACTAGAAGCAGAAGCAAGAAGATCAATCCAAAAAGCAAAGACAGCTTTTTCTCCATCTTCTCTAAGACTAAAAAGAGTCCAGGAGATTGAGGTAACTCTTGCTATCGGTCAATGAAATTTTGGTCAAGCGATCTGTGGTTCAAGGCATGGTGGAGGCTATCTGGGCTTTGGCTCTGGGTGGGAACAGGCTTTACATCTCCACATTCTGCATGCCCATGATCAGGCCAAGAAGCACCAGGGCTGTCCTGAGCATCCTGCTCTCCTTAGTGCTGTCATCCACTGCCAGCACCCCCTCTCCAGAGCAAATTTGTGCCTGATG
The DNA here is from genome assembly GCA_013396995.1 of Dicaeum eximium. Classification (NCBI taxonomy): domain Eukaryota; kingdom Metazoa; phylum Chordata; class Aves; order Passeriformes; family Dicaeidae; genus Dicaeum; species Dicaeum eximium. The sequence continues at coordinate 1,072,630 of VWZP01001887.1, forward strand.
GCAGCAGGAGATTGCATCTACACTGGTAAACAAAGCAGGGCTGCAGGGCAGGCTGAGTTTTATCACCATTCACGTGAAACTTCCTGTGCATGAGTTTCTGCCCATTGCCTCTTGTCCTATTTCTTGGCACTACTGAGAAAGGTGAAGGCATCTTCCACCTCTGCTTGTTCCCCTTGAGCTTTGGCAAGGTTAAGAAAGGGGAAGGTGCATAACCTGTACCTGGTTTGCCTGGTTTGAAGGCAGAAGAGTGCTTTGAAGGACTTTTTGAAGCATTGATGTTAAAACATCAGCTCTGATGGGTGTGGAAACACTTATGAAAGCATCTCCAGAGATCCTTGGGACTGCTGCATGCTTAATGGAGGGAATCCCAGTGACTTTTGTTGTAAAGGCTGTGTTAAGCTCAATTGTCATCACCAGTATTCACATGCAGTTTGTCTTTTGATATGGTAGGGTGGTGCATTCCCCCAGCCTGGTGTTGGGGATAGTAATCCATGCCCTTTCAGCCACAGACAGAAGGGAAAATTGCTCTGGGTGGGGACAGATTTCTTAAGTGGACGACATGGAGAAGCAAGGGGATCTGGGAATCCAAGAAGCAGATGAAATGTGCACACAAGATGTTAAACACATTAGAATAGAATGTGAATTTAGAAGCTGCAGCTATTTCTACTGGAAATACTCAGGAGGACACTAAAAACCAGAACCTCTCAGACACAAGTGCCTGAGAACAAAAGGGTAAGAAGAAACATTTGATTTGTCTCATTGTCTAACAAATGCAGCAACAATGCTTTTCCTATCACTGGTTTAGTTCTGTCTCCACAAACACTGAAACAGTTTCCACCCCTGTAGGAAATATGACTGAGCCACATGGCTTTCTTTCTTTTGTAATTGAGTCTACTGGTCAGCCTACTTGCTTAGGTCAAGTTTCCTGTAGACATGCCTTCGTCTTTCCCTTCCTAAAATATCTTCCTAAAACATCACTTTCAGTTGTGTGGGATTAGAAACAGACTAAAGATGTCACAAATGTCTAATAGTAGAGCCTGCTCTTCGGCTGCTCTGACTCTGTACGGTCAGACTTAGACCATTTATCCTCACTGGCTTTCCAGTTCATGGCTCTCCAGCAGGTTTTCCTTGGGAATAACCCATCATTTTCATGTTTTGCCAAACGGGCTATGATACAACTAACTCAGGAGTCTGATTGGTCACACAGAACCTGTGTTGCTCAATCTGCAAAAATATATTCCAAAAAGATTCAGTTTTAATGCATTCAATCTGGAAAATTTATTCTGAAAAGATTCAGTTTTAATGTGCTCACAAGAAATCAGGGAGGAGAACTTCAGAAAAAGGTATGAGCCCAAAATAGAGCAAGTGATACATAGGATGGTCTCTCTATAGCATCTATGGCAGGTCTGTAGCTGAAGGTGGGTTGGGTCCTACACCAGATTGTTGGAATTTTTTCTCATGGTGAGTGGAGAACGAGTGAAAGGAGCTTTGCTGCTCCAACAGTCTGCAAAACACTATAATTAAATGGATATAAAAAAGAGAGACCTGCAAGCACTCATTAAAAATGAGTGTTCTGAAAGGAATTAAAGTTTCATAATTATAATCCAATAATTGGGGCGATTAAAGAAGTTGTAAAATATCCAGAACAGAAGACCCAGAACAATAATTCTTGTATGCTGATCCCTATCTGAATGAAATTTCTGTCTGTGGGGTAAAAAAATGTAAAGATAGGAAAATTTATTAGTTAGAAATAGACTCTAGAAAAGCTGAAGAAGAATATTTTTGTAATGAAAAGATCACTTCAAAACAATCAGTATTAAAAAATCATACTTAGCTTTTTCAATCTTCATAGAAAAAAAATCTGTGGTATGATATATTAGCATCATTTCATTTTTAGGTCCTTCTTCAGTATATGCTGGCAGTGGCTCCCAAGGGCTGTGAACACAAGGTCTAAACAACTCTTTCAGTATAAAACAGGCTTAAGGCAAAAACTGGTGAAACAAACCCAAAGCCATGAGCTGGGAGCCTTGTTTAGTTTGTCCCTACAGCCCATGGGCACCCCCCCCCGTGGTGGGGAGGCCATCAAATCCAATCTGCTTTGTTACCTGTGTTCACAGAACGTTCAAGGTTGGAAGAGACATCTAAGATCATCAAATCCAACCATTGTGTTAGTTGAGTGCCTTTGTAAGCAGCTCGCAGAGGAGAGGTGCTACACCACACCTTGCTACACCACACCTTTTTACTAACCCATGCCTTGCTTTCCCAAGTCTCTGACAGGTGCAATGCCGACACAGGAGCCTTTGCCTTTGCTTCTTTCCAACCCGGACGCTCACATGCCACCTGGTAATTTCAGGGGACATTTAAGCAAAAGGTGCCAGGAGCCAACGCTGAGTAGCTGCTCTGGGCAGCTTCTATACCCAAGGAGAGCTGGGGAGGATGGGGCCTCCAGAGAGGCACCACCCTGGAGCCGAAGCCCGTCCCTCAGGAGGAGCCCCAGAGCCGAGAGGCCGTGCAGTGTCCCTGCTGTGCACAGCGCAGCCCCTTCTCCCCAGCAGTGCACCCACTTCAGCACCCAGCTCGTCCTGCCCGTGACAAAGGGTGGCCATGACCCCTTCAGGTCTGATATGGGACCTTTGGGAGATGGATCCTGTGGGGAGAAATCCCCGCTGAGCTACAGTGGCAGCTGCCTCTCTCTGCCGCCCTACCCCGCGCCTCAGGGAGGGCCCTGCCGCATGGCGGGTGCGGCACAGCCTCACCGACAGCTCTCGCTGCCGCCGAGGGGAAGCCAAGGAGACAGAGACGGGGGAGGGCACCAAGTGTGTCTCAACTACTGCAACAACGACATGTTTTTTAACCTGTACCCATTACGGTGACTGGGTTCAAACAGCCCTGCTCGCCCCTCCTCTGGCAATGGGTCCAACTCCACCCCGTGGCAACGCCGACGTGGAAGTGCTACCACAACAGGTCTCACTTTAGCTCCTCTTGCAGGCCCCAGAAGGGACTTTCATACCTGAAGGCTCGTCTTTGTTCCTTTTTATTTAACAGTCTTATTTCCCCCCACTGTTTCATGGATCTAATAAAAGCTATCAGCTCCTCTCACAGACTGCCTCGCTGCCATTCTGCTTTGGTAGCATTTCAACCCTCCTCGATACACAGCTTGTTCAAGCCTGTGGGACTGTGGAAGGTGTAGATGGATGATCTCAGGGACCACAACTGTCATGTCAAACCTTCTGCACTCTTCCAGCTTCTTCAGGCAGCCCCTCTTCAGACCTAAGCCCTGCACTGCACCAGCCTTGCACACATGTTGTATAGAGCTGGATGCAGGACTTTGCATGGGATCTCATGAGAATGGAGTAGATGGGGAGACTCCTCCTCCACCTGTGGCCACATTTCTTTTGATGCAGCCCAGGATACGTTTGGGCTTCTGAGCTGCATATGCACACTGCCAGATTGTGTCCAATACACCAATTTCCCTAAGTCATTGTCTGCAGGGCTGGACCCAGTTTCATATATTTATATATTCAAGATGCCTTGCTGCTTTTTCCAGGCACTTTTCATTTCTTTCATTGCAGACTGTAAAGAACCCTTCAGCATCTGGTCCATACATCATCCCTTTTCCTGACCACTACCATAAGATTTCAGCAGGACCCATCAGTCCTCTACATTTGTTTAAAATACCAGGGTGCCAAATAGGAATTTTCTTGCCTGAACTTAGTGGCTCAGACACCTTTGGCAAAGATTCCTTTATGTTTTCCCATAACTGACATCTGCATGGCTTTGCTGCATGACTGGCCTCTGCTGGTCTCTGGACTGGGTTTCAGGGGCCACCAATGTCCCCTGAAGAGGCAGGCACTGACACACCTGCTGCTACCTCTGCAAGGAAGAGCTGAGGGATGTCATGTACAATGCATGGAGCCACATTGTCTGGGAGGACAGTATTACAGAACAAGTGGTGATAAAAACTTCACAGTACCACAGAATGGGACATATCACATGTTTGTCAAATAGGTTCCGTCTTGGCTTTTTATCCCCCCCCTACTTTTTATATTAGTTGCTAGGGAAACCACTCTTCTGGTGATGGGTGTAGTTCAGAGACATTTACAAGACAAGAATGAATTGGATTTATAGGGTGTTTCAAAATGTTTATTGGAATTTGTGAAATGGGATGCATAGTGATTTCTTTTAAGTGGAAAAAAATCTAAATGTAGATCACAAAATAACAGTGTACTATTGTACATGAAGGTCAACTCACCAAACTTATTTTTTAGTCAGTGAGTTACTCCCACACTAATTCCAAACTTGGCATGTTTTATGATTATTTCAGATAATTAACTCAAAGAAGGAAACTTTGATCAACATTTGTAACAACATCTAAGACAGAAAAAGAGAAATTAATAGGAACCATGAACACTTGTGCTTCAGGAGGTGATCTGCAGGATTAGAGACAGGCAAGGCCCCTGGGGCTGGTGTCCCATAGCTGGGATTCCTCAAACCGGCCACACAGGTGAGGGACCCCACAGGGCATGGCCCCTGCCATGGCCATCTGGCTCTGTCTCATCTTGTCTCCCCTCTGAATTCCTTGTCTCTCCTTGTCTCTCCACTGCAGTGCTGCCAGCATCACCTCTCAGCAGCAGTGCCGCTCAGATGCGTGCCTGGGAGGCTCCTTGGTAATTGTTTCCACACTGAAGTTCTATCAATTCCCCTTACACTCACCAACCACTTCCTCTATTTTTAGAAACTTCCAGCAAAGGGGATTTGATTACCAATCCTGTTCCATGGCTTCTCCGTTCCAATCCCAGCTGTTAGCATTTTTTCACTCATCTGATTTTCTTTCCTACAAATCAACCATTTCTCCAAGTCTTTTAAGATGGGTAGCATCCAGTTACTAAGTTTCACAGGCTTCCTAAAGATCTGTTACAACCAAACCTCCCTAAAAGATAATTACTACCAACCTTTCTCCCTGCCTGAGAAGGAAGAGCCTTTTTGTTGGTTTGCCTTTGAGTCTGAATCAAAAGGTTTCCAAAATGAAACCTATTCCTGTGATCTCAGCTCCCCTCAGTAGCTCCCTGCCATAGAAGAGCCACACCTTCCTGCAGCTTCCATGCTTGTAATCCTGCACAAGCAGGACTGTCACACAGTTTGGGGGGACCCCCAGCCCCTGTTCATGCAGCGTTCATCACATCCAGCCTGTTTCCAACAGAAAGACATTTCAGGCTCAAGGAGGACTGGTTATTCATTTTTTAAAAGGAAGAAACTAAACCTGTATGATTTTTCTAAGGTCAAATACAGAAAGCCTTTACAGATTTATAACCTGCCAGGGTCATTTCTAAGCTCTTGAAGCAAATTCTGTGCTGGCAGCAACTCCCTCCACTTCAGGTACATTCAGCACTTCAGGTGGGTCAATATAGCACAAAATTTATTTCTGTTTGGCTCGAAATACAAAGATATTGATCCCATCTCTGACCTTCACAAAAATTAATTTTTCAATGTGCTTAGGATATGAGAAAAGAAACATACATGTATCGTTGCTTTAAGCCTCTTTTAACCAGCTCTAAGGTACTGTGCCCAGCTGGGCAGTGATAGGAATAGTAGAATCATAGAATGGTTTGTGTTGGAAGGGACCTTAAAGATCATTTAGCTCCAAACCCCACTGCCATGGGCCAGGACACACGTCCACTAGAGCAGATTACTTAGAGCCCCATCCAGGCCCCCTCTAGGTACTGGAGGGTGGTATAATGTTATGCCAGAACTTCCTCTCCTCCAGACTGAACAGCCCCAGCTCTCTGAGCCTGTCTTCACAAAAAAGGGGTTCCAGCCCTGTGATCAACTTAGTGGCCTCCTATGGACTCATTCCAACAGGTCCATCTCTCCTGTATTGGGAGCCTCAGACCTGGATGCAGCACTCACTCTAGGTAGAGTCTCACAAGAGCATAGTAGTGAGGGAGAATCAGAGGTGAAAGAGCACTGGATGCATGATCCTCTGATCCTATATTTAAGACAATATAATGAACACTCAAGTTATTCAGATGAGCTTCATGAAGAACCACCAATTGATTTGTGAGGATCCACCCATAGGTAACCCTGTAACCTTGTTCTCTTCTGCAGGAAATAGTTTTCTGCAAGGCCCAGGTGCAGCAAAGCATTAGGAAGCCAGCAGAGATGCAAGGAAGTCAGGATGTGGATGATTACACAGGCAAAATGGTTTGGTGTGGCTTCTTGCTGCTTCTGATGGCTGTAGCTACTGCTAAAGCCTACACAAATCCCCATACATGGCATCCCCAAGATTGTAGCTCTGAAAGCACTGGCCTCAGCATCTAAGGGCTAATTCCTTGGAGCAATCTCTGTGCTTGCTCTGAAGCAAGTATTTTTATATATAAGGGCTCTTTTGAGGCCATCAGAGCACTACAATGTTCCTCAGAATCCTACATTAGTCAGGCTGCATCTTACAGAAACATAACTTTTATGTTTGGAGGATTTTGACTCACGCACAATTTAAAGGTGAAATAGATATACAGTGATAAGGAACTACCTAAAAATAATACCAGGCAGTAACTGCACGTCTGAATGTATTAGTGTATTTCTCCTGAGAATATCAAATTGAGAAAGGGTAATGTTTTTGTATCAGTCACAGCAAAGGGGAAATGAGAAAGCAGAACAGGGATTTGATCCACATCTCTTCAGCCCTGGGAACATACACTGTGTTTCTCCTGGCCTTCCTCTCCCCAGGACCTCTGCCTTTGCATGTGAAAAGAATTGCAGGTCAGACTGAGCAAAGACGTATTTTCCTTTTCAACCCCTTGTACAAAGCTCCTGCCCTGAGGAGACTGGCAAGGCTATGGACTGTTTTCTACAATATGGTCCTAAATGCATTCTCTATATTTTTAAATGAAACAAGGTTGTCAAACTTCTGGTGGTAGAAAATACTCCAGCTGAGGAAGCTTTAGGAGATACACGTCCATTCATTGTAGAGAGCTTTTCTTTCCTTGTAGTCTTTGGGATATTTAGCAATTTGTGTTTCTGGTATTCTGGCAATTTTGCACTGCTTTCCCTCAGAGTAGTAATTTGGGGCTTTTTAGTAATTATGATCAAGGAGTCACTGTTTTACTTCATTGCAAACAACATGTAGAAGTGACCCCTGAGGTGGATCTCAGCAGGGATATGGTCAGGAAAAGGCACTGCACTGAATCAGGACCAGTCAGCCTAGATTGCATGAGTCAGGTTCAACTGCTTTGGGGGTTTAGATGTGCAATTCCAACTGCTACTCATGCTCTGCTTTGAATACAGATTGCATATATTTTACTCTGACACTAGCAGACTTCCTAAATTTTTCTTTTTAAATGAACTGCACCATTTTCCCATCCTCCTCTGCCTCTCCTGGGTCCCCATGTCATGTAAATCCTCTTCCTCCCTGAGCTGCTGCAGTCCCCAGGCACTAAGGGGGTTTTGTCTTTCTCAAGGTGAACTTCCCCAACATTGTTCATCTCCTGAAGCAAGGAGGACTCACCATCAATGCAGGGGAAACAGTTTAGGGAACACTTAAACAAACCCAACATACATAAGTCCATGGGCCCTGATGGGATGCACCCATGAGCCCAGAGGAAGCTGGCAGGTGTTATTGTGAGGCCACTCTCAATGATCTTTGAAAAGTCATGGTGACTGGGAGAGTCTGAAGACTGAAGAAAGCAATGTAACTTTTGTCTTCAAGGAGAACAAGAAGAAGGATCTGGGAAACTACATACTGCCCAGCTACCCCTTGAAATGTGCAAAGATAATGAAATAAATCCTCTTCATAACTCTTTGCAAGCACATGGAAGACTAAAAAGTGATTAAGGCCAGTCAGCATGGATTTATGAAAGGGAAATTGTGCTTAACCAACCTCAGAGCAGTCTACAGTGAGAGGACTGGCTTGGTGGACGAGGAGAAAGCAGTGGATATTTTTTATCTTGTTATTAGCCTGCCTTTCAGCACAGTCTTCCAAAACATCATCAGAGACAAGCTGAAGAATTATGGGATTGTTAAGTGGACAGTGAGGTGGACTGAAACCTCTGCTATTTTGTAATTCTGCTAACACTAAGGATCAGCCATAGCTCTTCTCATACCAGAGAGCTTCAGTCTCCAGATGTTTCTCTTTGAATTAGCCATATGCAGTGTGGCATATCCAGAAAGTTATCTGAAATGTAGCATATGAAAGACACCCTGGGGCAGCAAGGCACAGCCTTTGTGACCCTGCAAACAGCAGCATCAGCAATGTGATTGCCACAAGCATGCTTTGCTCTTCTTGTTGGATTATTTGATTTCTGTGAGCAATGTGAGATGATCTTTTGTACAGCACAGATAATCTCTTAGGGGACAGGACAAGCGAGGAAGGTCTTTGGCCAGCTTTTCACTCTGAGCTCATTTCTGCTGTTTCCATTTAGTAAGTGAGGAAGCAGAACTGTCTTGGAGGGCGTGTCTCAGATGAGTGTTTTTCATTTCTACAAATCAGTTGTGTCAAGATTTAAACTTCACATCTCTTGGCAATTGTATCACCAGTGATGTGGCTTAAGTATTGTTTCCAAGGGTTGCCCAATCTATTTGTTCTTCTGAAGACTGACAGTCATAACTAATACAAACCACAGCACAAGAGTGCCCTTTTTGCTCAGTGCTTTGGTGGAAACTGTTAAGCAAAGGTCAAAGCCACATGGCAACTGGGCTTCCAGCTCCTTTTTGCTTCTAGAGGAGATAGCAATTTCCTGTGGCAGGATCAGGTCCCTCACTCCTTCACCCCCAGCAGAATGTCCCTGCCAGGACATGGCATGGACTGGTTGGTGGGGCCTTCTGCCCCAAACACCAGGTGAAGAGTGGAGGCACAAGGACATGCTGCTGACCTCGTGTCTGCAGCCTCTCCCCTGGCACTTGCCCGTGTCAGGGTGAGGTGGTGGCAGCCTGTATACTTATACTGGACTCTGGCACCTACAGCAGTGAGTAATGACTGCCACAAGAACAGCTGTGACCAACCTAGTGCTATAAACATTGGGTGTCATGAAAAGCTGTTTGCCAGATATCTAGATTTTCTCTGCTCAAGTCACAGCAAGGATGGGAGGTAACAACCCTTATCTTCAGTGCAGACCAGCAGTGGCTGTGGGCAGAGCAGGATCTCTGAGGGCAGGGCCTTCCAAGCTGACAGCAAAAGCAGCAGTACATTTCAGGGCAGAGAAGGGCTGGTTCATGTTCATTGCCTATAGACTTCCCTGATTCCCCACAGAGAGGAGTGGGATTCCCTGCCTGAGAGTCCAAGCACAACAGGACAAGGGGGTACACATGGCATGACTAGAGGCTCACTGACTCCTGCATTCAGAGGAACATCTAGGGGTAGGAGGAGAGCAGGAGAAAAAAGAATGAATGTCCAGTCTTAGGATGAGTGAATACTGGATGAACAAACAGATCTTGGCCAAAGTGAGTTAAAACAAAAAGTAAATGGATGGTGTCCTGCCAGTTTACTCCACTGAAGTCAATGATACATATTGGTCTCTGTATGCACAGGAGAAAACTTTAGGTCAGATTGTAATCCTCCTCTGACCCTCCTGCACTTTAATGCATTTAATCACCCCACCAAGAAGTACAGAAATTTCCAGAAGCCCCAGATACCTGCCAAGAGCCATTCCTGGAGAAATGAAAACCAAGACCTGCTCATCTTTGCACAGATGGGTTAGTGCTTGGTGCTTCAAGGCAGGGAGCCAGTGGAAAGCCTCAGCCAGCAGAGCAGGTATGGCAGCTCCCTGCTGATGGGGGATTCGTGGCAGAGTGCAGGATTACTGGCACAGACCACCACCACACCACTGGCATTACAGAGAGCGACAGATGAAAGCAGTGAAACACACAAAGCTCACCTGAGGAGCATCTCCCAGCAGGTTACTGGGCTGCTGGTAACTTGCCTTCCTCTCTTCCTCTTGCTCAACACACAATGCCCCACTGGGAATGGGCAGAGGGAAATGTTTTCCTCTAGTTCAAGCAGGGTATGTTCTGGAGTTTTATTTTTTTTTTATGGCTCAATAGTTAATAATACTTGTGTAGCTAATTTAACAGGGGTTCTGGTGTTACTTGAGTTGCTCTAACTTAACTGAAGCACTTAGACTGAGTACTTCATTGTAATAATTATAAAACTTGTCATGCACCAGCCTCCTCTTGTGAACTTCCAGAAAATGGTCCTTCAAAGATGCTGAATTATTTACAGCTTAGCCCTGCTCCCTCCCAGTGCCTTCTGGAGCCCCTCCTTGGGGACCAGAGGAGTTTGCCTCACTTATTAAATTCGCTGTTAACATTTACCATTAAAGCCCTTATGCACAGCAGTACTGACAAATGTAAGGAAGAAAGGTTCGTCTCCAGCCAGATGAAACTAATCTCTATAACCATGATTTGCACGAGGAGACCACTCAGAAGCACATCTGTGTCCTTCCTGCAGCATGGCAGTGAGTCCCAGAGCCACAGCTCCAGCTCCCAGCCCTGGCAGCAGGAGGAGAGTGCTGCTCCACTGCACACAGCAGCCGGGCTGGGGTGGCTTCGGCAGCTTGGGGAGGTTGCAGACTCTCCACACAGCAGATCTTGCCTGACCCCACGAAAAAGGTCTGGTTTGCTATTTCCTGTAAAACTAATGCTTTCTCAGAAGGTCCTTTCTAGGTGCCCACCAAGGGAGTGCTTCAGTATTGTTAAAAGGTTGGTCTCTTGAAAGCCTTATTCTTGTAAGAGAAAAAAACCTCATTATTCAGCAAGAAGCTTAAAGTTTTTCCAAGCAGATCTTTTTACCTTGTCAGTGGGTTTTTCTTGGCCACCCACACCCTCTCAAGCAACACATAGCTACTCTTCTCCAAGCCAGATCACTCCTTCATTCTGGAAACCTGGTGTCCTGAACTCCAGACAGCCTTCTCCCTCCCTTCTGTCATTGCACAGAAGGGAGTGGATTTATGGTTTCCCACACTTATGCTTGAAGTTTAATTTCACTTTTAAAAGCTCATGCAAAATTTTACCTACTTGATTAAAATCTTGGTCTTACACAGCAGAAATTGTGAAGCTGGGCTTGGCTTCCTCTGCCAAGTTCTCCCTTGTGAATTCTTTGGGTTCTAGTAATGAAACTGTATTAAAGTATTATAAAAATCATTTGTGATTATATAAATAAAACCTGAAAATAGATGTTGTACAACAGGTTTTTTTCCCATGGAGATACCATTGCCTACCTTCATCATCGGAATTTGGTGCAACTGCATCTTTGGTCCATCTGTCAAACTTATTTCAAAATTGGACAGCAAGTTCAAAAGCTTTTGGTGGAATCTGTCAGGCATGACAAGATGACTGCTTACCATTAATTTTGTTGGAGAACTGTATAAAAGGCTCTCTGGAGGCATCTGGACAGGCTGAATTGATGGCCCAAGGCCAATTGTCTGAGGCTCAACAAGGCCAAAAGTGCTGGGTCCTGCACTGGGGTCACAACCACCCCATGCAGAGCTACAAGCTGAGGGCAGAGTGGCTTGTTCTGTTGGGTCTTTTGGAAAACCTTACCTTAGGCTTACTGTAAACCTGGGGTAACCTTTTCTCTGCTGAGGTGCCATTAGTTTAAACTTGGTTTAAGTTACAATTTTTCTATAGCAAACTGTCTTCAAGGCCTGATGAGAAGGTGAACTGCAATTTTAGGACAAGGTGATCAGGAATGCTGCTGTGCTGAAGCTCAGTGATCACCAGTTGATAACAGTGTGCCTCATTGTTATTTTTAAAAATTCCTGTGGACATTAGTAATGACATGCTGACAATACACTATATGATTATGCTCTCATAAAAGACTCTAATTTGAGTCCTTCAAGAAGAAAGAAGAAAAACTCGATTCACTGCGTTGCACACACCCAGACAAATATTCATCTTATCATCAGACTACTTTTCGTGGTAGTTTTTCAGGTTCTATTGACTTTGATGAGCTTTTATCTGAAATGTTTAAAACAGCACACTTTTAAAAGAGGGAGTAGGTTTCAAGCAAAATTGCTGGCAACTGTGTTAGGCCCCCACAATCTTCCCCTTCTATTACCGCTGTGAAATGTGGCTGACTTTAATAACTGTAAGTTTATTTTTTCAGACTTTACTTGCCAGATCACCATCTGTCTAGACACTGTCAATTACTAATATGTGTACTCAGGCAAGTGTAAGGATACTCAGTATTTTCTGTCTCAATATTTTTGTGATTAAATTTACAGGGAGAACAGATCTAACCCACTAGATTCATGTTTGTCACTTAAGGCAGATGCCAAATCATCCAAAACAAATGGAACACCTTTGCATTGATTCAAAGTACAGAAGTTGTGATAAGTACCTTGAACCTCACAGGTCTTCTTGAAGGCCATATAATAGGAACAATATTTTCCTTGGGTATCCCCTCCACACCCCAAAAAAATCAGTGAGGGATTTGGGAAGGCCACATCCATTGGGATAAATGAGGTAGTAAAAAACCCCTAAAGCCCCTGATATATATATATATTCTTAATGAAAACTGGTTGTAACTGATTATTACTTTCATACACATTGGTCAATTTTCCTTTATATAAAGACAATTCTGTATTTTACCCTACACTAAGCCACTGAATCGCATTCCCCAACCCTGAGATGCCTGCACCTCAAGTTGTCTTGAAAGCAAAAGTCAGCTCTTTGTGTGAACAGTTTGAGTCAAGAGGCAATAGAAAATGGATTCTAGGGAAAAAGGAGAAAAAATATTTCATAGGATTTTTCCTTGAAATACGCAACTGAGTGCAAATAAAACTTAATGCCCCTATAAAATAACTTAACTGGCCATCCCAGATTAATAAACTCTGAAGTGTGAAGTATTAGACCTAAACCAAATTTCTTATCAGCGTAGATAGAAAGGAGCTGCCTGAATGCTTTTTGCAGTAAGAAACTGCTACAGTATCCTGTTAAATCTCAGAAAGGATTGCTCCTTTCTGCTTCCCAAAGACAGCAGGTGGTGCAACATCAAACTTTGGTGCAGATACACATCTTCAGCTCATGGGTTCACCTCTCTGCTGTCACTGAAGCACCCCATTCATATCCATGTTTACCAGTTTTACAGGGGTTCTGGGGAGATATTTGTTATTCCTTATTAAAGCTGTTCTATAACAAATAGATTACTTGCACATACTGCAGGGTAGGATGTCCAAAACTTCCAAAAGCATGTCTGCCTGGCCCTGGCCTGGGCCACCAACCTTGCCCCAGCAAACTTAGACTGAACAGAAAAGTTCAGAGTAGGGCAGGGACTGAAATGATGACCCCTGCTTTGGGAATGTACACTCTCCAAGAGGCACTTCTTTTCAGTGCGTCATGCCTCAGCATGTAACTTTTCATACTGGCTGCCTCAGATCCCATTTGGAAGCCATAATTCTGTGATTCAGATAATTAAAATCCATTCTAAGAACTGACTTTTCTGTTTATTCCCATTCAGTTGTGTTATTGTGAATGTCTTCCTAGTGCAGAAACACCAAATGAATGCTTGCCAGGCTAAATGTAATGTGTAATGATTGCTTGGTCCATTTTCTCCATTTTTCCTGGAATGTTCTCAAACTTTAAGTAAGTTGTAGGGGAAAATAAATATACTTAGTTTATGAAGTACAAAGGAAAGCTTCACACTGTGGCAAGCCACCTCATGGCACCACAGCAACAGTGTGCACTGCTCCAGGAAACACAGGAAGCTGCATCAAAAAGCTCCTGTTTACTACTAAGCTGCAACAACCTGCAGGGGCAGCACTACCTTGGGAATAAAATCTAATTTAAAAAGAGGAAAAAATCAAGCTGGCAAACTCCTTTGCTGAAAAAAAAAAAAGTTTGCAAACTAAATCTGGCAGATGTGTTTTAGCAGCTCCTGCAATCTCTTACCCCCATGGAAATATAATTAATTAAAAGAAATTTACTTCGTGTTTAAATTTAGTATGGAAATGTAGGGGTCACGGAGCTTGTACGTAAGGCAAAATTCATTCCTTCAGAAATAAAATGTGTGGAAAAAATGTCTACTCATCTTGACCTTTCACATTAAAGAAGTATTTAATTTGGCAGGATTTAATAGTCTTAAGTTTTCTTACCTCTGCATCATATCCAGCTGTTTCTCATACAACATTCTGAGGCTAAATTAATAAATGCCCTACAAGTATCTTCAAAAGACGTCAAAAAACTTGCAGTTGCCAAGGAAGGATGCCAATCCCAAAAGATGCAGGAATGTTGTCTTCAGAAGCAGTCATGCCCCACAATTTTTTTTCTATTCATACTCTGAACATGAATTCCATAGTCGCTCTATACTGTAAAGTTAATATGTGTATTTTATTGCCTTGAACGACAGGTACACACCAGCACAGTGCACCTTTCAAATGGGATACACTACTAGGGCTGAAAGCAGTTCTAGCTAAGAGAGAATGCCACTTTTATATATCTTCAAAAGGTTCATTCAATAAGAGTCTTGTTTCTCTTCCCAATCCTTTGTTTCAGTCAGTATTAGATAGGACTTCTGGCTCTAACAGTTATTTTAAGGACTCAGGAACCAGACTCTGGACAGCCAAAGGTATCAACCGTTCCTTTTAAGCAAACAATTATGCAAGTCATTTTAATAAGCAAGCTGTTAGTCTTAGCATAAAGGACAAAGCTTGAATCCAGACTGAGCAACAGTCAAATGGAAATCTTTGATTTCTCTACATGTGTTAGTAATACTAAGTAGCAGAGGTAACAGTAATTTCTGAAATCGAAATTTCACAAATGTATAGCAGCTTTTATGTTTTTCTCATATTGGACCATAGAAAAAATGATGACGCACCTCAGTACTTCAGCCATCCTAAAGCCAACAAAAGTTTCCAAATACCCTGGCACACATTCTGAGGGAATTATTTTGAATTTAAAAAAAAAATCCAAGCACAACTCTATTGTTCTCTTCCATTAAAGAACCTAATGTAAACACCGTATGTTTTTTATATCCTGACCAGCTTGGCTCAGGGCTATCGAGTGACTGAGGAGCTGAACTAGCAGCTGGACAATGTCTACTTGCTGGTCCCTTGCTCAGGGCACTGAAATACAGAGTCTCTTTACACAAAAGGTTTAACTGATGCTAATCTCCAATCACACTGAGACAAATCAGTGTAACATTTGATCACCTGAGCATCTTCTCTACATGAAACTCTGCACCCTGCTGTCTTTAATTCAATGCATACAAGAGATCTAAAGCTCTAAGAATGATGCTTCTGTCACCTTTTGAAGCCCCCCTTCAATTTTTGTAAGTTAACTTGTCTCAACTCCTTCAGTAAACTCTTGGGGAAAAGGACCATATAACTGCACACCTTACTCTTTTAGTCAAGTTACTAATACAATTACTTAAGTACAATTTCACAGCAGTAAACTAGTTATACCAACTATTGTCATTATATGATAATTACAAGGACAATAAAACTAAATTATAAAAACACAGAGCCTCTAGTAATTAGAGCCCTGGACTACTGAAAAACACTATACAGAATAAAGGAAATGCAACTAGTCACCAATTCTTTGCTGAAACAGGTGCTATTTTAAGAGCTGCCCATGAACAAACAGTATCTGCTCATTAACCACTTCAAAATACAAAACTAGCTTGACTCTTAAATCGATTAATGCGATTAAAGCATATCCATCACACCTCAGTCTCATACAGAAGGCTCACATAATATTCTTGGTGAAGGAATATTTCATATAATCTCAAAATAATCATTGCTTGAGACTTCTGTTGAATCAGCATCTCTATTTGTAATTACCTATCTTTTCCTTACACCCAGACTAATACATTGCCAAAGCAACGAAAAACAAAAGGTCACAAGAAGCAGCTAAGTCTTGGTATGAAAAGAGCTCTGAGTTAAAAGGCTCCTCTATTACATCCAACTTGCTTACTGGACAAGACTGTACCTAAACTAATAATCACTATCTGTGCCTAAACTAATAATCACTATCATCATCTGACTCTTGTGGCAAAACTTTTGACACTTCCCAGCAGAGAAGGTCAGGCAGAACCAGACTTTTACCTTCCACCTTCAACAAAAAGTGTAGGTAATTAACAGATTTTCCTGTTTACAAACTTTGCAATATTTCAAAACACGAAGCTGATATTCTAAGCAGTTGCTTTTCCTTTGAGCAATGAGAACATAGAGTCCTTATTAAACATTCTGATGTATGAAGTGGACGTGAAACTGCAGTCTAAGAATGCAGACCAAAGTCTTGCAGGCAGAGCCTTATTACAGTAGCTAGAAACATCAACTTTCAGATATACACATCCTTATTGAGAACTCATGTACCTCAAAACTGCTCTACTTTTTTCAGATAATCTGTGAATAGCGTAATAAAAAGTCATTAAGAGGTTAATTCTACCTGTCAGTCTTGCCTGGCATGTAGTTTATGCATGGTAGCTCATAACTAATCACCATTAATGTATGAAAATAAGAATTTCTTGGGAAAATAAGAAATTGAAAGGGATTGCATGTTCAAAATCATAATTTATTGATGTATTTTTAAATCATGTAGCTCCTTGCAAAGATACAGTTTATAAATTATAGGACAAGTATAGTTCTTTCCAGAGCTTTCACATTTTAGTCCTCAAGTCCAGGTCAGTATTTTGAAACAAGATGGTCAAAGATAAATTATTCAAAATGACTTTAAAAAAACCTACAGGAAAAAGCTTCAGTTCTTCCAGGATCCAAGATACACACATAATAAGCAGCATTACAATGTCTGCACTACACCCCCAAGCGATATATGCAGGAGAAGCAGCGTACAGCACCTGTGCCAGACCTCAAGGAATACTTCATGATTAGCAGTACACAGCACCTGAACATCTACAGCAGCCTCAAAATTTATTTAGTAAAACAAATGCTCAAAGGTTTACAGCATGTGTGGCAAAGTTAGATGAGGGGTTGTAGCACATTACAATCATGTCCAAGTGAGCCCTGCTTACCTGTGTATTCACACCAGGGCAGTGCACAAGCAGTACACACCACCATTTCACCCCTGCACTGTGACACTCCCCAAGCAGGGCCACGTACCTGCAAACTCATCCTACAGGTACAAGGGAACAACTCAATGCCTGTATCCCTCTCCCCTCCAGTGGAGAAGGCAGGCTCCACTGAACTTCTACCAAGATCAAATTACCCTGATGACCAACTGACACCACTGCATTGGTGGGGATGTACCTCTGCAGTTTTAAATTTTTTATTTTGTACTTGCTCGCCCTTGACAGTTTTTCCTTAATGTTGATGTCAACAAAATGCCAGATCTTAAAGGCAAACAAAGTAAGTTTAATTTAAAGAAAACATTTATTTGAAGTTCTTTTAAGTCACACAGTTTAACAGATGACAACTTTCTCCCTTTTCACATTTCAAGTCTTCAACAAAGACCATACACACTGTCTCATGGACAGTAAAATTTTCCTATTAATTCCTTTTGAATGAATCGGTGTATAAGCAGATAAAGATTCACATTTTAAGCAAACTGATTTTAAAATATCATTTAAAAAAAACCCAACACAACAAAACAAAACTTTGTTATTGAATTCTTATTACAAATAAAAGGTGTTTAACACTCATAAGCCTGATCTCAAAACAAAATCCCAGCCATTCACAATCAAGTAGAACATACTGCCTTCAAAAAATTTCCCAGAATTTTAAAATGCTCCAAATATATACACATTTATAACTTAAGTGCTGATTAGCTACAACCTTTTACTCATGCAAAAGTTGTGAGAGGAGAAGGTGTTTCTTAGAGTGGCTTTTCTGAATATGCAGTAAAACTCTTCACTCGTGCAAAGAACAAAGGGGTGTACATTTTGTCAATGTCAAAAGTAGTAACAGCTGTCTCACCAGTCGATCTGCAAAGAGCATTGTAAAAGTTAAATTAGACACAAGTTGCTGCTTGAGTTCCTCATGCAATCATGTTCCATAGTGGTGTGTGCATGGAACTACAGTTGGAATAAAGTGTCTTTTGTAATGCCTTGTTCTGAAAGCATTTCACTATTAGCTGGACCACACTTTGCAGAATCCACTTTTACATTCATACCTAAGAAGCCACTTTCCCTTTCTACTCTTATTACGAGCTCCAAGACCTGAGCAGTATGGAAACTTCACACTGAAAAGAACATCTGCAATATAAATTAGGTATGACAACATTAGCTTTTACAATGCAATTTTTAGCATTGGCTTTTACAAAGGAATTTTTCTGTTTATGGAAGTTACCTATACTCCCAACCCCCAAGTAGTTTATTTCCTGCATTTTATATTCTCACAGCTCAATAGCTGAGCTATTTTATATCCTAATATATATATATATATATATATATATATTTAAAAATATGTTTATATATTTTATATATTTATATATAATTCTATAAAAACACTGAATATTAAGAGCACTGGAAGACAAGGACTAAATCCACCCTAACTGACAACATCAAACATCTGGAAAGCCAACTTGCCAATAATTTGAAGTGTTAGGTGCAAGAACAGTGGTCATGGCTCCTGCCTGGTAAGAACAGTTGGTCACATGCCCATATTCTGCACTGCTGAATTATACAGTTGGTAACATTAGAGTTCTCACATGACAAGTACAGACATCTTTAGTCTGCACATCCACAGTGGAAAAGGAATATATCTTAATGAATACACACTTTCCACACCCCCTCACCAGCCCCACATTCAGTCATTCAACCCTGATTCAGTTCTGAAATCACTCTGCATAAATCCTTTAAAAAGCTAAAATACTATAGTTATACTATTTAGGAAACTTCCTATTATCATTAAAACAGGTTAGTAAAATAATGGGATTTCTTTACGTAGAAGTTCATTATGGTACTTCAAATCAGGACCATTACCGTGTTAATGACATTTTGTTAAAGACACCTAAGTCTCAGACTCTTTACATTTTCTTCACTTAGTACTGCACAAATTAACGTCACATTTAATTCTACAGGTTAGCATCCTTCCCTGCTCTTGTTCTACATTTACTCACCGGCAAGTGATGTGACAAGAATGATGTATCCACACAAGTTTGTTGAACCTCTGGCGCCCACTGGAGCACAACTGTAGTCCTACATGGAAACTCTGATCTGTTTCTTGAGAAGGAACTCGGCGGAAATACCTGTATTTGTGGTAATCAACTGGTTTCTGTACAGAGAAATAAGAAGTTTCATGACCTACAAAGAACACATCGTGTAACTATTTGTCCTAAGTAACTGTGAGACCAGATTGGTTAAACTCTATACTTAAAAACATGTCCAAAATACATAAATGTATATGTTAATGATGGAAGAAGTCTTCACAGAAAGCAAAAGAAGCATGCAGGACATCACCCAACTGTGCATACTCACTGTAACACTTCTTACTCTTCACAAGTTTCTCTTGACTAGCACTTTGGTAATCAGAAGAATTTGTAAATAAGTTGATCAAATACTTCAGAGTTCTATTGACAAATATTGCTTATCTAGTTTTACTAGATGTTGTGGAACATAACTGCACACACTCAAATCTGTTCTCAGAAAATGACCTATTCATCCTTCTTTCCTGTTAACAATGCTGATACCTAATAGCACCATAAATGGAAACCAAGCCTAAGGGGGAGAACAACTGTTTAAATTTGAACCACGTATTTATTTGCCTTAATAAATTATTACAGATTTGGGGACAAATGTAAGAGACATCATCATGCTTCTTTATTTATATTTTATTTTTAAACAATTTAAAAAATTAAATTAATGTTTTAATCTTTTGGTCCCAAAGGAAATCTTTGGGTCCTTAAAACACTCAGTCTGAGTAAAATCTTGTTAATCTATTTCTTCTCTATTCTGTTTTTCTACCTACCTCTTCCTTTTTCTTCATTATTACAGCAAATACTTTGGTTTGATTGTCCATTTCCTGGGAAAGGCGATAATGGCCAAGCAAGATTGCATCCATTCTGGAAGGTTTAAAAGGAGGATAATGTCAAGAGCATAAAAATATTTTGTGTCTCAAAAGTGTGATGTTCTTATAATACAAATATCAGCAATGAAACAAAGACTGACTACATAGCATAATGATATAAACTATTTCTTATTTCCATTCAGTAAAGGCTCATCGATGATATTAAGTGGTGAAAACATTTTGGAAAGTTGCTTCTAATTTTCCCAAACAGGACAGTAAATATAAGTTAGTTGGTTCTACCTAGCCTCCTGCTAAATATTTATGGATTTCTGGTGAACAGCTCAAAGCTGTTTTGAAGTTGCAAACGATTTTCTACGTTTTTATGCCAAAACATCAAAAAGTACTGATTTTGACATATCCCACTGAAATCTTCCCTTTCCTTCAGTTAAGGAAGTGTGAGAAGGCAGTCAGTAACAAAATAGTATCTTTAAAAGGACTGTTCCATCTACCTGCCTGAAAAATTTCAAATCACATAACCCACAAAGGAAATCTAATTACAATATAAAGACCCTGAAATGAACGGTATCTTTGCATAATGATCAAAATTTTTTGTAATTCTTAGGAGAGAATGATAAACATCTATAACACAATATAAATAACATTGTTTTGCTAAGCCAGGATATAGAATCTGAGACAAAAGTAAATAGAAATTGCTAGGTAAAAGCAAAAAGAAAACTGTAGAGCCAAATACTTTATTTCAATAACCTTGTGTTTTTAGTCCGTAAGCGAGGAACTATGGATTGAGGATCTTCAGGAGTTGTTAGCATCATAACTTGACCATCTGGAAAGAATCTCAAATACCTGCAAAAACATAATTACACAATGCAAACCTAGAAAATAAATCCTTTTCCTCGTTTGTTTTTCCTGTTTGTTTGCTTTTAAAATCACAGGATGTTACCCAGAATGATTTAGAACTTAATTGGTAATAGCATTTGAAAACACATTTCTTCACACATAACAGAAAAAACGAAATCAGAAATCATAAGAGAGTTATGAATATTGAAAGAGGAGTATGAAGAGTTATGAAGTTTTGTCACCTCTATCAAAGCAAGGTGGTTACCCTGGGATCAAAACTGACCTCAAGTTTCTCCATTCCTATCCACTCAGGCCAATGCAACAAAATCTCAATTACAGTATCAGTACAGAATAAGTGATGTCATAAGAACTTTTTCAGGTTCTGGAATCTGATTGATTTTTACAGTACTCAAGTACCATGATAATGTTTGAGACTACAGCAATAGCCATCAGGTTCAATGGTTTCTATGAACAGTTTCCAGCCTCAGAAGAGACAGCAGAATGAAACAATAAATGGTGGGAGCAGCAAGATGAACAACAGCAAAAAAAACAGGCTGAGGAAACAAATGGCAAGGCATTTACAGCAAGATGAGAAAGCCTAGCCTCTTGATTTTTACAACTGATTACACATGACTTACATGACATTACATAAATGACTGATCTTGCATAATCACATATATTCTCTTTGCTGAATTGTGTCAGGTGTTGTATCAGACATGTAAAGCAAAAGTCACTTAGGAAAAAAAATCTGTAGGTAAGTATTAATTGTTGTAAGCATTCAAGCTTTCACCACATGACAAGGTTTAAGTGAGGATGGAACATGTTTCTAAGCTCACTTCTAATTATCATACAATTATGTTATTAGATTCTATTTTTAAAACCTACTCTCAAAAAATACACATTGTTTTACACGCTGTAGCAGTCACATTCAGTTTTACAGAATTATTATTGTCTGTGATAGCCATGGGTGGATTTAAAGAACTTAAGAGAGAGAAACATTTCACTCACTCATTGTACTACAGCTCTACCTGTAATATTCCACTTGGTGCCATGCTCTATAGAAACCATCAAGAGACTCTTCTCCTTGACGTATGTATTTTGTCTTGCTGAAATATACACCTACAGAAAAGGAAGATATATGAACAAAAACTAAGAATATAAAATATTTATTATGAAAAAGCCAACAATCTAAAACTTTTGAGTATGGTTTTGTTACTTAAACACATGCAAGTTTTTATTTTCACCCCTTGCACCTTTCCCTTCTCTTTGCAGATCTTTTACAAATTGAAATGCACAAACAAATTCAGATTAAGTCTAACAACAACATGATAAACATCAAACCCACCTGTTTCTGTCACACAGTTACAACTATTTCCAAAAGTACAGCTTACCATCAAATCGAACGCGAGGCCTTTCCAAAAACATGTCCCTCCAAGACGCATATGGAACAAGTTTACTGCAGCTCCTGCCCCATATTTTCAAACAGACTTGATGCCAGATTTCAGGATCTCTAGTGAAAACAAGAAAAAAAGCAAACCCCATAACTTACCTACAAACCCTGTTTAGCTTTTATATACTAACGTAACACTCTCTGACTTAGTTTGCATGCAACTAAAAGAAACTTTCTTGAACAAAAATAGCTCATAATTTAAAACTCTTGACTAATTTGCTTCATCCTGGATTGTTTGAAAGCCTTTTCCTCTTCCCAGTGAACTGAAGAACAGAGTCATTTTCATCCAAGTACAGAACCAAAACACTGCAGCCACCCTTCTCTGTGTGGCTATATGAGCATGACAAAAGACCATATTTTGGAGACCTGAAACACTAATTTGTAAACAAGGTAGAGCAAGTAATACTTCCTGCTAGGTTTTTATTACAGTCAACTCATCTATCTGACATACCATTCAGTAGTGTATTCAAAAACTGATTAGCACTGTGAGGAGCTTAACACGAAAATATCCATGGGAAGAAAAAGCAGGACATACTAGTGCAAAGAGAAGTTTCACTCTAGATAAATTATCTACAATACCTGGCACAAATGTAAAATCCTCTACAAACAAGAGATAATTGCTCCAATGATCTTAGATCCAAGTCACTTGAAACCACCCATCGGAAAATGTACATTAGTACTTCCATAGGCAATTCTAAAAAGAGAAAATAAATCCTTGTTAGATGCAACCCGTAAATCAACAATTTATTTATAATTCCAGGTTTGGCTTTTGACTTTCCATTAAAAAATCCTACTTCTTTTCACATTGCAGCCCAATGCCAGGGAACAGAAAAAAAAAATTAACTTAAAAGGTCACTGTAGATTAGATGTTATGTCCATAAAGGATCCTTTTGATCCTTTTCAGCCTACTAACTTCTGAAGCAGATGTGATTTTTTAAAAGTTTTCTCTCTGTTATAAAAAAGTCAGTAAAAAAGATACTATAACACAGGACTGGCTGGAAAGTAGAATATAAATCTAGAAAGAGCAACATTGCTGCTCAAAGGACACATTTCCTGAGATCATTTTAGAGTAATGTCTGCAACACCTTGTCTTCACTGGTAAAAAAATAAAATACATTTTCCCAAGTGTACAACGCACCAGTTATTAAAATAAAAGAATGTTTAAAATCCTGTTTTCTTTATGTTTTGATTTGCTTCACTTATTTTATTTTCTTTCCTTGACCAGAACAAAGGAGATCAGACCAAGATTTCAAAGTGCAACTGATAATTTGGATGCAGAACAAAGGCATCTGTTTTTAAGAGAGATCATAGCTCATATACACTCTCTACACCTTAGATCTCATAAGGAAGTCTCAGGACAACTGTCCTAGAACTGAAGCACTGAAAGTCATTAACCTTCAAAAGACTTTCTAGCTTTGTTATACAGCCTTTCTGACCCCAAAACCCCACTTGTTGCAAAAATCTCATACAGAATCAGATAAAATCAAGAAATGTAAAGATGCATAGTCTACAAAACAATTGTCTCTTACTCACACTTAAAAATTGTAGTAATAATTGTATTTGCAAGCCAAACCAAAGAACTGGAAGGAAAACTGGAATACACTTACTTCAGCAAGTCCATTCCTAGGAGTTGCTACTTTGAAGTATGCCTCTAATCCTCAAAATTCTACTCAGAAATACTACATGGAAAAAGCTTGTATAATAAAGACAAGATCTTGTGTGAGAACAAGATTTCTTTACCTAGTTGATAATTTTTTCTCCTTTGTCTCTACAAGTAAATAAAGAGATAATGTATGCCCTTCTTCAAAGGTGGCTTTTGAATGAAGGAGACAAATGTTTTAATAAAGTGACATGTTTATATAAATTCTGCCTCTCAACTCTTACAGGGTATCTTAACTCTTACCTGAGATGTGGGTCTGGCTGACATAAACTTCAGGCTGACAAAGTTTGACTGAAGATTCCTGAAGAGTTAACTGCTGCTGGAAATCTGTCAGGAGATCTGCCATTTTGTCATCCTCTTTGCTATCCTCAACACTAGAAAAGGGGCAATGCCAACACTGTAATATTGGACAAAACATACCAACAGATGTCCTCATCTTGGCATGAATCCACTGCCATACTCTCATTCAAGAGAATTGTTTTCTGTATGTTTTTAAAGCAATCTCATTTCATCATACAATAAAACAACTGCTGAAATATGATCAAGGTCATTGAGACATTGATGGAATGCCTCTGAGAGTAACAACTGGAGTTTTTTCATTAAATTCCCATCCCAGTTTTTTATTTTGTATTTCAGTTTTTTATTGAAGTCACTGAAGAATTTCTTGACCTCATGAAAAGACAAATCTCATCTTTTACTTTGTCTGAGATATGACATATGCAGGAAATAAAGTGTCATTAATGAAAAGTTGTATTTTGTAATCCTTCTCATGATGTAGGATACTGGAAACAATTAAGGATTATTTTTCACGCTTGTGTTATTCACTAAAGAGTGATCCTTGGTGGGTCTATTCAATAGTAATGAAGGAAAACTACTTTTGTACCTATTCTGTAAATAGGCAGAAATAATAAATTTCAGTAGCCAGAACAAGATAGCAGAATAGAAACAATAAGCTTGTTACTCATCAGTAAATTTGAATGATTACTAAGTGATAAAACAACATTACCACATTAATTTAAAAAAATCTAAATTTAAGTTGTATGTCATAATATGATCTTTTAATAGCTGCCTGCTTGCTTGCCCCAAACAACCAGAAACAACACAAAACTCCTTGAGTACATCACAAAACACTTTTTTTTCCCTGGCTTGGTATGCATGCTAATTAAGAAATCTTACAGTCACTTTTTAATACTATTCAATTCTACTCTAAACAAGCTAATAGAATGAGTTGAGAATATAAGCAAGCAACTAGTAGACCAATGGATTTTGAAGTGTTATAGAGAAGACAATTATGTTTGGGCCTGTCCTAAGACTACAGTGGGATGTTGCACTGAACATACCTTCATTTATTTTGATGAGTATGATGGTCAGTCCCAGTACCTACAGGTCACACTGTAAACTGTTTTTTTCAAATCTAATTGTGTAATTTTTTTTCCTCATCAAGACTGTATGAAACACCTACAACAGTAATTCAGAAAGCACAAACACCACAAGTAAAATCTCTCCAAAACAATACATCTCTACAAATACTGCTTTTAGGGAGTAGAGTAATAATAATTAAGACTACTGGTTGTTTTTACCTCACTGCCACAAAGTGCTGGGAATGGTACAGCAACATTTAAAAAACCAAATAAAAATCCACAGAATTGTAGAATCATTTAGAAAAGACCTCTAAGACCATCAAGCCCAACCATTAACCTGGCACTAAACCATGTCCCTAACTGCTACATGTACACATCTTGTGAATATCTCCAGGCATGGTGACTCAACCTCTTCTCTAGGCACCCTGTTCAAGTGCTTGACAACCCCTTCTGTGAAGACATTTCCTAATATTGACTCCAAAGCACACCCTGAGGCCATTTCTTCTTGTCCTGTCAGTTGTTATTTGGGAGAAGAGACCAACACCTACCTCAATCCAAATTCCTTTCGGGTGGTCTTAGAGAACACCAAGATCTCCCCTGAGCCTCCTTTTCTCCTGGCTAAACACCCCCATCTCCCTCAGCTGCTCCTCACAGGAGCACACAGAGTGCACACAGGGTCTGTGCTCCAGACCCTTCCCCAGCTCCATTGCCCTTCCCTGGACTTTCTCCAGCCCCTCAATGTGTTTCTCACAGTGAGGGGCCCAGAACTGGACCCAGCACTCCAGGTGTGGCCTCAGCAGTGCTGAGTACAGGGGGACAGTCACTGCCCTGCTCCTGCTAGCCACACATACAGGCCTGGATGCCACTGGCCTTCCTGGCCAGCTGGGCACACACTGGCTCATGTTCAGCCTACTATCAACCAGGACCCCACTGTCCTTTCCCACTGGGCAGCTTTCCAGCCACTCTGTCCCCAGCTTGTAGCTCTGCGTGAGGTTGTTGTGACCCAAGCACAGGACCCAGTACTTGGCCTTGTTGAAATTCACACAATTGGCCTCGGCTCATTGATCCAGCATGTCCAGATCTTTCTGAAGAGCCTTCCCACCCTCCAGAAGGACCACTCCTGCCCAACTTCAGGTCAGAGAGTATTAAAGGAGTAGAGAAAATGATGCTAAAGTAAGAAAATAATTCTATAAAAAACAACGTTTTTACATGACTATAGTGCATGATCCAGTTGTTTTCCTACTACACAAGTGCACAGCAAAGATTTCATGCCAGCAACACATTCAGAAATGAAACTAATGGATGCAAATAAAGCACTTAGCTCATCTTGCACTCTTTTATATTAAGTCAACAGCTGCATTGGAGCTGTACTGTCCTGGAGCAACAAGACTGAGCTAGTAATACCACAGGGACACGGCTGTGCTTTCCTCAGCAGCACCAATGACTGCTATGAGTAAGCAAGAATTTGGGAAGCTGTTCCATAAGCTCGTCTGCATTAGGCTGTGGAGACTGGAAAAGAAGTTTTGGCCCTCCTTAAACATAAACCTTGGGCTCAAGTTATGCCAGCCCTAAGTCACTACACATCTGCTGTTCTGAGGCTAGGGGTATTCTGATGCATGTAATGATGAAAGACTAGACTACTCAGATTGCAATCTTTGAGATTCTAAACGTATTGCTCTACTGAAAATGCTCTTGTTTGGCTGTGTTAGCACAAGAACAGATTATTCCTTTCTTTAATTAAGATGCTTATTTTATTACTATGAAGCTTTAACTAATTAATCATTTTGCCATCTACAACTTTGTATATGATCCTAAATCTGAAAATCCAAAATCAAAATAGTGACTGATGCTTTTTTAAAATTAAGTAACAACTGATGCTTTTAAAAAATTAAGTAACAGAGTAACTATTTGTAATTCTTCCTCCTGAAATTAGCTAGCTCCAAACAAGCCTGTCACCATCTGCAAAAAATAGTCTACTCAAGTGAAAGTAGGTAAGTTTTCCAGATACTAAGAGATTTACAACTGCATATTACAGCAATGTATTGATATCCTTCAAAAATCATCATATTTCAGTACTCCTATGCCCTTAATTAGTAAAATTTCATACTTACCACATCTTTCCAACTCCATCACCATCTGGGGACCGTGTATAGGTGATCTTGAACTCTATATCAGGTACAAGTTGCATGGCTAGACGATAAAACTTGATGGCTGAAAATAAAGGTTTGATGTTCAAACATATCTGATGTCCAAACTAGCTTATCAAAGCAAAGACTGTTTTCAGAGAGATGGTTTCAGCTAAAAGCACTAAAAAGGTGGAAAATGGTTTTGCCTAGGAAAGCTTGTTTGGTCTAAAATGTTAGGTTTACATTCAATACAGAAGAGAGGAACATTAAGTACTTGTTTTCAAAACTAAAAACCTCATGTACTTTTTCAGAATAAAGAGTTAGCTCAGATGTGTTTCAGCTTTTACAGATTTACCTTAATTAGCACAAATTTAATTATGGAGTAGAAAATTTTACATTAAAACGTTAGGAACTCCTGATGCTGTTTGGTGCCTGGCACTTGCAAAGATTTCCCAACAAGCTGTAAAGATTTTAGGCAGTAGATCCATAACTAGCCATAAGTTAAATGAAAGAGAAAAATTATGTAGGTACCTTAAGTCCCTGGTATAGAACAGACAGGCTTTCAGAGATATACAACACTACAAAGCTGAGAATGATGAATAAATTTCAACAATAGATGTAAAATATATCAACTGCTCTATGGAAAAACCTGGAAACTAAAGAAGGCACAGAAGCAAGCCACTCAACAAACAGGGTGAGGAAAGCAGCCTTGTCACAAAACTATGGGACATAAGGAAAAACCTGACACCTTGGGTTTTGCACAGTTTTCTCACACACAGAAAATACTTCTGCCTTTAGCACTACAAAGATCCTACAAACACTGATTAGAGAAAGAGGTTCAGGAACATTACTGTGGCAACAAACTGTTATTTAAGCTGCAGAATGTCTTCCTTCTGAGTCAGCTTTGTGAATCCTTCTTAATTTAAATTAATTTGATGTATGCAGATTTAATCTATTTTAATACCAGTAGTAAAATCATGTATGTATGTATATGTTTCTTTGTATTCCCACATCATGATACCAAGATCAGAGAGCAATTCTTCTTCAGCTTGGACTCTTAAAACCAAAATTCAAATAAAACATCAGTGAGTGTGGAGCTCAGAATTTGTCTGATGAGTCTGAGAAACTCAAGTTTGGGGCTAGTAAATGTTCCTGTTTCCTTGAGCTCATGTCAGGGCCAGTGACTGACAAATAGTATCCTCTGGCTGTTGAGGATTGGAAATACCAGCAGACAGCTAAATAGAGATCAGTCTCAACTTTAGCATTTAATCTTGCAGACAAGGCCTCTACTGTACTTAAGCAAGAACAAGCTGCAGCACGTAACTGTCTCACAAACATCAGGTATCAGCAGACTTCAGAAGCAGGCTTGGATTCTGGTGACCTGGGCCAGGTCAGCAAATAACAGCCTGGTCTGAAAACAGATGTCCCAACATGTGCTCAGGAATATATCTGTGTCTGGTGTAGGACCATGCCTCTAAGGTCTCATATAGATCTATGTGTACAAATAGTTCTGTTTAGTGTCTCTAAGTCTCAAATCAAATTCAATTGAGAAAGATGAATTCATATTCACGCAATCCAGATATCTGAAACACTTTTGTGAATGGAACTGTTAGATATTACTATTTCTTTGCTGCTATGTTTAACATACAAGGAGTGCACTGAAGCAGATGAAGCCACAGCTTTCATTTTTTATACACCATGTTTAAATAGACTGCCTTCCTCACCTTTTTTTAAAATTTATTCAGAAAGAACCTCCACAATCTACTATATGATTTCCTAAATATGTAGCAGATTTTTAGTTCTGACATATTTTTTACTGTGCATTTAATCCTTTACCAAACCCCCACCATATCTCAGCCTAAAGTAATTTTGCCCTGTAAAAACATGTAACAAATTAGAAACTGAGACAGCTGATTTTATTAGCTACAGGGGACTCATATTTCTCTCAATTAATATGAGATATGAGATGAATTATCATTAGTATGAGATGAAACAACAACCAGAAATCCCTTGAAAATTAAGGAAAGTTCCCATGGTGAAGTAGAAATTTTGTCTTCAGCAGGTGGCTGAGTTCAGGAGCTTACAGAGCTCTCTCAGATTTCTGTATCTTATTTTGCACCTGCACTTTAAACACAGTGACCAAATCCTCTGGTGGACGAGCAGGATGGCACATACATTCTGCTTCATTTTCTTTCTCACATGAAAGAAACAGAAAATGGGTATCTCCACTACTGACCTACAAGGACTTGGAAGGTAGGACAGACTTCTTACTCTCTAGACTCTGAAAACTAAATACGAGAAAGCTAGTGCTGATAGCAAGAGTGCAGGTAAGCAAGTTAAGCACCTTAAACACTTATGACAAACCTCAAAGACTACCAGATTTGAATGTTCACTGCAGGAATTCTTGAAAAAGCTATTTTAGCATGCTGTGTTAATCAAAAAACAAACAACCACCCCCCAATAAAAAAGCACCAAAAAAACCCCCACAACCAAACCACAAAGCATAAAGCATTAAAGCATTCCACAGATTAAGTAGTTTTGTTCACACTGGAATGATGAGAACTGTGAGTACAGGAAATACAGTTTATTGCCTTGATTAATTATTATGCTAACTTCAAATTACAAAAGTCACATGAAGAGGCATTCTAACATACTGTTATTTTGCCTGAAACCTAGGAATTCCTTCCTTGATGTCATTTTTGCTTAACCTCAACCTTGGAACTGTGATATGATGGTTCTTTCTACAGCATGTGTCTTTGCTTATCTGAATGATGGAGCTCTCAAACCACTGTTAGCCCGTAGTTTAAATTCACTGGCACCATGCAGAACTGCCCATAAATCACAGGGTATTAGATTTCTCTACAATAACGGTGTTCATGGTAGATTTCCATATTACCTTCATAAAGAGCCCCATTTCGTTCCTCTTCCACTGCCTTCAGGAAAAGTTCTTTTGCCTGCACAATAAATTACACAGAGCACTTCTTTAATACCTTATAAATACAAGTGCCATGTCACTTGACTTAGAATTATTTTTGATCTTACCTACTGAACCTATGACAGAGATAACAAAATAATTCCATAAATAGAGAAGACATACTCGTGTGCTACAAGACAGAACTGAAATTCCCAGTCAACAAACTATCTACATTCCTGCTGCTCACCCCCTACCTACAGTCTTTCAGAAGGCAGATTGTGAAGGTGACACCAAGGCAAACATAAACACTAGCAAAATCAGGGTAGGATTATGTAGACCTTAGTATGGAGATAACGAAATAATAACCTCTGTTGTTTCTCCAGATATAATTCAGCATTAGCTTTTAGAAAAGTTACAGTGGAACAGTAATACAGACAAATAAAACCTCAAAATTATGCATCTTTTTCTGTACCTTTTCCTCTTTTGCTATCTCCTGTTTTCCCCTGGCATCGACAGACTTTAGTCCAGGTTCTCTTGATGATGCTCTGCACGGCAGAGGTTCCATCCCACTAGAACTCACACCTGGGGCAAGCTCAAACATCCACTGAGCTCTGAACATCTGGAGCTCTGCCTAAAAAACATGATTAATTCTACTCAGTATCACATATTCAGACAGTATATCTTCTGAGGAGAAATTATAAAGTACAAACTATGCTTTATGTTTCCAAGTCTTAAATGGCTTCATGAATTTAGGCACAGAGAGTTAGCAATTGTTTTACGGTAAATTAAAACAAAAAAGTGCACAAGTACTTGTTCAGTCTCATTCAATAACAAAAGTGCTTTTTTCTGGACTGTTCATCTCAGAAGAGAAACTGATGTTTCAAGAAGTGTTGTTAGTACTATAGTTATGACCTAAGATTCCATAGAAAAGTGATCTTTCCAGACATGATCATGTTTCTTCTTGTTTATGTAGAATTATCATAAGCAAGAATTAAATTAGCTCTTAAAATTAAAATTTAGAAAAACCAGGTTTTGTACACAAGCATTCTAAATCATCTAACATTCAATATGGTCATTTATATAATATACAAATAAGACCTTACCCCTTTCTCTTTTAAAAAGTATCAACTATGTTCTGTGAAATTATACAAGTTACAATTCCTGCTATGCCTTTTTTTCAGCATCTTTGAAGCTACACTTTACGTGTCTCTTGCAATCATCACAACTTCTGGGCAGCAACTACACAGAAATCTAGTATTGTAGGAGAACACACATTTTTCTATTACACTGCTTTCATCAGCTTTCTGGTGCAGTAAAGAGCAACAACTTAAACTGGAATTTGATCACAGAAACTGCTGTCCAAGTTCTACAGTTCTTCAAAGAAATTCCAGATCTGTCACAAGCTTTTCTTTTTCATCTAAACAGGTAGCTGAAGACGGAATTTGACACTTGGAACACAATGCAAAATTTATCTCACTTTTGGAGGGGCAGACAGATTAAACATTTGTCAGATTAACAAATGTGTAGTAACTAAATGAGAATAAGTGATGCAGTTTAAATCACAGCAGTACTATGCTTGTAAAAACCCACTAGCAGGAGAGACATACCTGAAGATTTGCTTCACCAGATCTTTCACTGTCATCGGCTCTTACCAAATCAGCGTGACAATCTTCTTCAGCTTCTGCCTAGTAGAGAGCAGTCAAATGTGATTATAGGGTCTGCATAAGTCCCTACAGCACATTCACAAAGAACAACTGTCATGGACACACATTAAAAAAAAAATTAGGAATACTTCCCTTTTGATGATAACAATTAATTTTAAAACTAATGAGATCAGTTGTACTTCCATATTAACTCAATGAAAATGGGTTTTGTATTTTAGGCAAGTTAATCCAACACCAATTACTTGTGTATCACTTGAAGGCTTGCAGTCTTCAATAAACTGGCATACCTGACTAAATACACTCAGTGTCTATGTCAAAGCACAGAGCAAAAGCTTCAGTATTAAAAAATAATGTGCTTTGTCCAACAAATTAAAATTTAATCACTATCTTCTCATTGTAAAGATAACCAGTAGCTTTGATTTGTTTAGTATTTGCAAAAGCACAAAAGTGCTTTAAATAACAATAGATACTTTATGTATCTATTGATACATACATGTGAAACTAAACAAGAAATGTTTGTTAATTAGAATTTGTAATTAGAAAATAAAATAAAAAGCTAGCGCGAGAGCTTGACAGTTGGTTTTATTTACAGTACAGATGTGAGACAGGTTAAACAAATAAAACCTGAAATTAGACCTTTGACTAAACCTAACATGGCTCTACATGGGAAGTTAAGCTGGCTAGTTTAAAAGGAAAACTTGAAAATATACAAATTAATTATCACAGTGAAATATAATGAGATTTATGGAGTCTATACTAAAACACACAAAAAACCCCCCAAATTCTGAGCATCAGACAAGCCACTACAATGACAACAACAGCAAGATGCTAGTAAGGGGGAAAAAGCACCCCAAAATCTCAACTAAGACATTTGCTTAAGGTTCTTCCTGCAGCTGAAGCAAACCACTTTTTCTACCATTCTGCACTGAAATTCACATCTATAGTTCTGCAAGTAGATAATACAAAGTGAGATTACAGGAAGGCAAACCTGACATAAAGATTATCACAACTACTTTAAAAAGTTTTATTTCCCACTCCTTCCTATTGTACTCAGAACTCAGAGACTTCAAGTGACATTCTGTCAGTGAGATTCTCTACCAAGATCTCAAAAAGAAATCTCTACCTCCTGCACAGTCAAAGTGCAGAAATCAAAGCATTCTTGTATTCAGAAAATTTATACCATTTTTAGAGCACCTGGAAGTTCTGATCAAACTACAGAATAGCAGCAAATGTGATGGGAAGGCAACCTTTAATCTCTCTGTCTTGGTGACAAGCACCTCCCTGGAGTTAGCACGTCTTCATATTCCCCAACAATCACAAACTTACTGGCTTGCCATCTGTAAAAGTGTTTTCACTGATGTCTCAGATAATTTATCATTTACAAATGATAGACATGGCTGTTTGGCTGAAGATAAACAGATACTGCATCTATTTCTACAGTCTCATTTTTAATTTCCCAGTAGAGGAAACAGGTGAGCCAGAACACTATAAAACACTAATGGCATTAAATCTCAGCAAGGAGTAAATAACTTGGAAATTTCATGGGCTTTGATTCCAGAATTTAATTGCAGGCAGTTAATGCCCTATGAGTTGTGATAGTCCTACCACATTATTAGCATCCATAAATATTTTGTTGGCTGAGCAGAGCCAGCCTAGGAATGAGGTAGCTCTGAAATGGGTGTCTGTAAGTGCATTATTATGGCACTGGGCTGACAGAAGAGTGCAAGTCTTCTGGTTTGCAGCTGAATTATGTCCAGGCAGCTCTCCAGTCTGGGCAGAATAAGCCTGGTCTTATCTGCAAAATGCAGAAATTAGCAATTTCTAAACGAAATCAACACACTATCTTATTGTGCATAAAGCCACGCCCATTAAAACCCTTAACTCCTGAAATCTGTAAACAAACTCATTGAAGTGTTGAAACTACTTAGAAGGCTAGGAAGCTGGATGAAGTTTACCTCATTCAAAAACTTTATATTTCACTAGTTTGTTCAACCCTTGATTTTCAACCCCTCAGCTGCCCTACTTCTTCATTTCTGAGTCACAGTCAGACATGGTAGTGAACCAACTGCATCCAAAATGTCATTTAATGCTCATTGAAACCTAAATACGCTCTCAACTCAAACCAAAAATACTATGAAGACCTGGCCCACAGTCTAAAAGCTGTCAAAAACCATCACGAAATTGATTACAACTGAAGTTTTGTCATTATGTTCTCTATACTGAATGCATGTGCAATCTGCAATCTCTCACATCAAAGGTCTGTCTTCTGGCAGTAGTAGCAGCCCTACGTGGCCACCCCTCTAAATTTACTGGTAAAGCAATTAATTCACATTGCTACTGCATAGGAATGAACTAGAAAACTGATCTCTATCAACAACCTTTCCACTATTTATTTGACCTGCTGAAACCCTACCATTTTGCTAGAACAAGTGAGTAAACATAGGTATTATGAAGCAAGGACCTTCATCAGCATACAGCTCATGAGGTTAAGCCTAAAGCACTTCACAAAGTCTACAAATTGGCTCCTTGCCCTCAGTCTGAGAATACTTGTGCTGTACTTAGTTTCTAAAATTCACAGAACACTCACTGCTACTTAGGGGATAAATCTAGATTGTTCACCGTTGTGCTGCTGGCCTTTCTCCTGACACAAGTCAGCTGTCACATGGAACAGTGACTTCATCCAGATTGAAAGGACGACATCCTACTGTGTACTGGATGATTGGTTTCAATAATTTTCCATGAGGAAAGTAGTAGCGTGTCAAGCATCGAAAGGTAACATGTCAAAAGTAAGTATCTGATTTAGCCCGCAACTCGTAACAAATGAAGTCGGCTGAGTAGATTCAATTCTGATTTGCTAGCAAAACTTTAGAAACCATTTGCCAAATGCAGAACTAGTTAATTTGCACAGTTGAGTTTTCTTTTGCAATCAATAATTGCATGCTGATTTCCTCAGAGTACATTAACCGCTCAGTAAACTGTCTGTAACATCAGGTCTTTTAATAGTTCTGATCTCTGTTTCAGCAAAATAAAACCAAGATCAGAAACAATTCGAAGCTGAGTGTCACCAGTTGAACAGGGCTACGTGTTATGTGTGAACCATACAGAACTCACGGAGGAGCAAGGACGGCAAAACGAAACAGGGACTGCCAACTAACGTTCCTATTGGTTTTATAAAATGAGAAATCCACCCTGTTTTTCTGTAAATGTGGTAGAAACAACACCGTGTTCAAAAATAAGAGTTTTTATAACCGTGGTGAGACATTTTAACAGGTCCTGTGTGAAATAAATGGCTTAACTTTCAATGATCGAGTTCTCATCATGGATACTTGAATCCATATTGAGGCGCAGTCAATAAAGCAATGCTGAGCCAAGGAGTATTTCTGATATGTTAAATGACAAACTCAACTCGAGTCCCTGGCCCACGGAGTCCTTTAAATTACTGAGTGACTTTATGCCACCGCATTTTTGAGGGAAGAAAGGGAAAGGAAGGGCGCACCCCCCTGTAATGACACAGGGATTTTGTGCAGCCGTTCCTACGGACGACTAGATCGCTCCAGAACCAAGCGGAGCCCCTCATCAAAATCCTCTGTGGGAGGCGGCCGCGTCTCGCCGCCGTGGGGCGGGATCACGCCGCGTTTCCCACAGCCATCGCCCGGTGCCGGGGGCGGGCAGGGCTGCCTGCCAGCAACTCGGCCGGGGGGCCGCTCCCACGCACACTCCCCCTCGTCCCGGTCCCGCCCGGCCGTCCCTGCACGGCGGCCGAGCCCCCGGCGCCCGGGCCCGCTCACCATGCTGCCGACGCTCGGGCGGCGCTGTCCCGTCCCGGGGGCTCTGCTCCCCCGCTTGGTCCGTGTGTCCTCCCTGCCCGCGGGGGGCACTTAGCAGAGTTCTCGGTCGGAGAAGCGCACCACGCAGCGGGAGTCCCTGCGGGCCCTGCGGACGGCAGCCATCTTCCCGGCGAGCAGGGCCGGCGGCGGGAGCGGCGGGACACGGCCCGGGCGAAGCCGCCAGGTCAGAGCGCCGCCTCCCGTGCGGGCCGCTACGACGCGCGACCGCACAGACTCCCCGCCCCAGTGCGCACTGCGGCCCGTGCCGCCTCTGCCGCCCGCGGCGGTGCGGCGCAAGGCCTGCTGGGGAGCGTAGTCCGCGGCGGCACCCCACGGGAAGGGCGGCAGAGCAAAGGCTGCCGGAAACTGTAGTCTCCGTGAGTGGGAATCCCGGCAGGCGCGATCCCAGGGGCGGGAGCCGAGGTAAAGCGGCGATGTCCGGGAGCCGCGATTTCCGCTGTGACTGCGGTCAGGCCGGGACCCTGGCACAGGCGAATTGCCGACGAGGTAACGGGAGAGGGCTCAGTGCCGCGGCTGTGGACATAACAGCGGTGCCAAGGCCATTGAATCTCGTGGCCCTGGTCATTTGCCCGTCCAGTTCAGTGAGCACAGTTATCACCTGCTGTCAGCACACGGCTTGTCGGGTTTTTTAAAATTGGACGAAACCTATTTTTTTAAAAGCGTATCACAGTCTTTTTGTTCCAGAAGAAAACCACGTGTATGGATCTGTGAACCTTTGTGCACGTCTACTGCCCTGAGCGTTTTCAGGAGGAGGATGAGGAGGCGTGTGTGTTCTCTGGAGGGGGAGGTGAGCGCTCAGCCTTGGGCAGCAGGGGCAGCAAATGGGGATGCGAGGGCCGTGGGATCCGGCATCGGCAGTGGGTGTCAGATCCAAGTGGCCGTAGAGCTGCTCTGTGGAGAGGAGCGAGTGAGAGGCAAGGGGGCTGCCGGACAGGCCGGGCGCCGGTGCCTGGCCGGGCAGGCGGGGGTGGTGGGGAGCAGGTGGGGCTGGGTGCTGCTGGCGGGCTGAGTGAGCAGCTGAGGTGACACAGCATGAGCACCTGAGGTTTTGAGATGGGGTGTTCATGGCTACAACTGGTTATCATTAGTGCTGATTCTCGTTTGGAGTTGCAGGCAACGCTGCTTTTCTCCTACCTGGGTGTGCTGCAGATATTAAACGTTAAATATTCGTAAAAAATCTTTTACTGTGAGGGCGGTGAGGCACTGGCACAGGTTGCTCTGAGAAGCTGTGGATCCTCCATCCCCGCAGTGTTCAAGGCCAGTTTGAGTGGGGGGTCTGAGCAACCTGGTGTAGAGAAAGGTGTCCCTGCCCGTGGCAGGGGGGTTGAAACTAGATGGTGTTTAAGTTCAGTTCAAATCCAAATAATTCTATGATTCTTTTGGGAATGAAAAAGCCTTGCTTGTAACAACAGAAAAACGGCATCCTGTGGCTGTCGCTGGGTTGAGTGCTAATATGTGATTATGTACGTGAGATGTAATATGGGTGGCTTAGAGCAGAAATCTCATCTAAGTGTACACTGCTCCTCCTGGCTTCACTGAGAATCATGCCTGTCTGCTGGAAGGAATTTGAATTTTTATTATATATTCGTGTAAATATAAAGATTAGCCTCTGACTAGGTGGGGTGGGGGGAGGCACCCAGAGCTTTGTTTTTCCTCACACCTGTTTTAGCAAATGAATGTCTTGTCCTACACTGTACTCCTGAATTACAGTACCAGCTCATCCCGTCTTTCCAAACCCTAGAAATTAACTCTATGTTTTACTTTTAAAACCTAAGGGATGAAGTGTAAAAATAAGCTGACACTTCCTGAATCACTATTACAGTCCTGATAATCAATTGTTTTAAAACAATTCTTTGTTCCTTGTTTTCCTTTTACTGCCCTTCCCGTTATGTCTTAGGCTGACCCTGTCAGAGCCAGGGTGAGCTGCTGGTGCTTGGGTGAGGAAGGCACAGGCCCCTCTAGAAGCACTTAAAATGTTGATATACTTCCTATTTGTTCACAGTTTGGTATTTCTGCATTCTAGTTTTGTTATTTAAACTCCTCTCTGAGATGTGAGAGAGGCCCATCAATGTGGGGTTTGTGTTTGTGTGGGTTTTGTTTTCTCAGAATCACAGAACTATTAGGGATGGTAAGGACCTTTGGAAGTCATCTAGATCAACCCCCTGCCAAGGCAGGGTCACCTAGAGCTGGTAACACAGGAACACTTCCAGGGTGGGTTTTCAATGTCTCCGGAGAGGGAGACTCCACGCCTTTCTTGGGCAGCCTGTCCCAGTGCTCTGCCACCCTCAATGTAAAGAAGTTCTTCCTCACGGATTGCTCCTCGTCTTGTCACTGGGTACCACTGAAAAGGGTCTGGCACCGTCTTCTTGGCACCCAACATTGAGATATTTCTATCGAAATTTCTAACAAAATCCCCTCCCAGTCTTCTCCAGATTGAACACGCTCAGCTCCCGCAGTCTCTCATAGGAGAGATGCTCCAGCCATACAGCGAGGAACGGGAGCGGGGGCACTCGAGTGGCCAGGGCCGAGGCTGGGGGTCGGGCGCCGCCGCAGAGCGGAGGCCGGGCAGGAGCCGGGACCTGGCCTCAGCGGCGGACCCGCCATCGCTCATCTGTCCCTGCCTTGGTGTGCAGCTCGTGGCCCACCCCCGGAGCTCTCTCTAACAAACGCGGCAGCCGCTGGGGCCGCAGCCATGGACACTCAGAGCTTTGAACCGAGCCTTTCTTACTGCTTCCTGCTAGTAATACCTGCGAGTAATTGCCACAGCACAGGACAAGTTTAAAAGGCACATGCTGTTTGTTTACTGTCTGCGTCTCTCAGCTGAGGCATTGAGCCAGTTTCGCTTTCAGTTCTCTGTGCTTCAGCACTTCAAACAGGAGTGGATACGTATTTAAAGGGTTCATAAGCGAAATAGTAGGTTGGAGTTGTACTTAGTCAGAAAATACTCTCGATATATTGAATTAGGTTTGGTGTTGAAGGCATTTTGCTTTTTGATTTCTACTTCTTTAAGTGTATAGGTGAGGTAGAGTCTGAACACGGTGGAAATAAGGGGTTTACATTTTACTCTTTAGCATCAACACGCTTTTTACTTTAAGATATTTTTGCAGTTTCTATTTACATCCTCTGACGATGTGAATTTGTGTAGATTGTACTTTCAGATTAGATAATACATGTTGTAACTCTGCAGACTCCTTGTCGGAGACTCATGCTCTTTTCAGTAATTTCATTGGGACTCAGGCGATACAGTTTGAAGGCTGAGTAAAGCAGTTTTTTAAAACAACCTCACTGTTAAGTTCAATAAGAAATGGTGCTGATTGAGTTAACCAGAGAAAACTTCATTTAGGTTTTGTCAGTGGGTTTTCATACCGGTGGATTTGTGCTTCCATGGGAGCTGGGTTAACTTCCGTGCATCCTGGCATGTTTATTAACATTACATTAATTTCTCACTGAAATAAGTGTTTTCTGACTGNCATAGGAGAGATGCTCCAGAGATGGTTTGTTTTTTTCTCCTTAAAACCCAGCTCAGCGCCCCCTCTGCGAGGGGCCAGGCGCGGCTCCCCCGGCCGCAGTCGTGGGGCGCTGTCCCCCCGCGGGGAGCCCCGCCGGGCCGGGCCGGGCCGGGCCGGGGTGGGGGCCGGGGCCGCGCCATGGGCCGAGCGAGGCCCGCGCGGGGCCGCTCTGGGCCGCAGCTGCTCGGCGGGGCGGCGGGGCCGCGGCGCCGCCATTCCGGGCCTGTCCGCAGGCCG
>VWZP01001887.1:1112529-1172727 GCA_013396995.1 Dicaeum eximium
CTCTGCAGACTCCTTGTCGGAGACTCATGCTCTTTTCAGTAATTTCATTGGGACTCAGGCGATACAGTTTGAAGGCTGAGTAAAGCAGTTTTTTAAAACAACCTCACTGTTAAGTTCAATAAGAAATGGTGCTGATTGAGTTAACCAGAGAAAACTTCATTTAGGTTTTGTCAGTGGGTTTTCATACCGGTGGATTTGTGCTTCCATGGGAGCTGGGTTAACTTCCGTGCATCCTGGCATGTTTATTAACATTACATTAATTTCTCACTGAAATAAGTGTTTTCTGACTGGTTTGGGTTTTGGGTTTTTTTTGTTTCCTTGGTTTTTTTTATTTGGGGTTTTTTTGTTGGTTGGGGGGTTTTTGATTGGTTTTTTTGGGGGGTTTTGTTTCATTTGGGTGGGGGTTGGTTTTTCTGTGTTTTGTTTTTTTTGTTTGGTTTTGGATTTGGGGGGGTTTGTTTTTTATGTTTGGGTTTTTTGATTGTTATTTTTGTTTGTTGGGTTTTTTGTTTTTTGGGGGTTTTTATGTTGTTTTGGTTGTTGTTTTTTTTTTTAAATTTGTTTTGTTTTTTCTCTACTGACTTTTATTCCTCTTAAATATTTCAGTTAGTCTGTTTTGGTCACATTTAATACCAGAGCTGGAATTGCAAAGATCATAAGATAATTTCAGACAAGGTTTGTGAAAATTGGTGGCTGTGGCAAGGAGAGGGACTTAAATTAGTATCCTCAGTAAGGAATAAATAGTTAGGTTCACCACTTCATCTGTTCAAGAGACATCAGACAAACAATCTATCCAGCCATCGGTGGTTATTGCTAGTAGTGTTAAACATCTTTAGTTTTGCTGTGGTTATCAAATATGAGGCATCTCCACTCTTCAGTCACAGTTCCCTGAAAGGGATATGTGAATGGTAAATCAGGGACAGCATAGAAATCTGTGAATTTTAAAACATCATAGCATTTAGGATCACAGTTTCAGAACTCTGTCATCAGGGCAGCATGTGCAGAAGAGTCCACAAGTCCTATCTGTGTTGATTTGAAATTACTGTATAAAATTGTTTGGATATTAATGAAGTGTGGATTTTCAGACTAGGAGAACATGTAAGATGATGTCATTGTTTGAAATCCTGTTGCCAAGGATCTGAATAAAGGCTTCTGAGTTGCCATCCAGTCACTGACCAGTTGGAATAAGCAGGTTAAAGCTTTTTAACCTGGATGCAGACCACTGAACATAGCTTTATGTTATTCAGGTGCACAACCTGAAAACCAGCCAAAAAGGAACTGGTACTCCAAGCTGCAGTTGTTACAGACAGGCTTTGTGTTCCTTGGCAAGTAGTAGAAAATGTGGGGTTAGGTCTCTAATGTAAGGTGCTCAGTCCTGGTTCTCTGTAGTAGTGAGAGTGTGGAAAGAAACAGGTACTGCTAGAGGGCAGTTCCTCCTGCCTGTCTGAGATCCTACCCAGTGTCTGAGATAGATGTAGAGACATGCTGCACAATGGGGAAATCATCAAAAGATCTTCTAACTTCAAATTTCCTGGTCTTTATTCCTGTATCAGTATTAGTAGGGCTAGTAGGCTTAGAAGATGGAAAATGAAGGATGTTCACAACATCTTGCATCTATAGGCTTGTGGCTCTGTATTGATGTCAGTTCAGAGTTCCAGTGACATAATCCCATTACTTCTAAAATCATGGCTTTGTGAAATAAGGGAGATATAAGACTACTACTACTACAAAAAAAGGTGAAGATACAGTTAAAATACACGTTACAGAAGGCAAAAGTCACAAGCCATGAATATTGTTGTCTTTTTAAGAGGTGAAGAATAAGAGAATGCAGTCACCAAACCTACATTGCAGGGGAATTCTATTTTATTTCAAATGTATGGTTAGTTTACATAAAATAGATTACATTTTTTCTAAACTATAGTGGAGGAAATACCAGCAACAATTACATTAAACTAGAAACAAGAAGTCTTTTACTATATTATCCAGCAGAGATTCTGTGGATGCAACATCTCTGGAAGGATTCAAGGCCAGGGTGTGTCAGGCTTTGAGCAACCTGGGTACTAGAAGATGTCTCAGCCCATGGCACAGGGGTTGGAGATAGATGATTTTTTAGGTGCCTTCCAAACTTTTTTTTTTTTTTCTTTTTGGTTCATGCAGTGTCAGAACCAAGGATTGACTGTAGTAAAATGTATTTGGTCTTGACCTGACATGAATGTAATATTCTTCCTCTGCACACTTTGTTTAAAGGAATGCATATGGCTATATTCTCTCACATTGGACCATATGGAAATTCAGGATATTGGTTTAACTGATGGCAGTGTGACTTGTAAGATGGTGACCTACATGCCTAAAGATTTGGCTAGGACAGATTCCCTCCTATTGTATTGTAAAGCTTCATTTTGTCTGGTAGCAGATGGTTTTCTCTAGGCCGTGAGACTTTATCCTGTGACTTCAGCAATAGTGTCTCCCATCAGGGCTGCCTGCAAGCTTCCTGTAAGATACCTTTAGCTTTAGTATGGGACTGGCTTTGGGGAATATACCCAGTTACATCCAGACACGGGCTGGCCCTTTCTGGTGAGAGACCAGGATGAGTGCTTGTGTATGGCTGACAGGAACTGTTCTCTTGGAGGAGAGTGGAGTCTGCAAACAAGCAATCTGAGAAGGGTACAGAAATCAAATGGATTATGTTCTGTGCTTTCAGACCAAAGGCTAAGTCTTGAAAACATGATTCCTGCAACTGTTCACACTGTCCTGAGTGCTCTATATTTATGCTGCCACAGAAAGAACTGGTTACAGTCGGAAGAGAAAAAACACAGGAAACGCCAAGGACTGAAATGCGCTTGCAGCTAAAGTATCCTCATCATGAATAGGTACAAAACTATCAGACAGCTTGGTGATGGGACCTACGGCTCTGTTCTGCTAGGGAGAAGCATTGAATCTGGAGAACTAATAGCCATTAAAAAGTAAGTGTTTTCATACATTACTTAATAATGCATAGTCCAGGTTTTTCCTTTCTAGGTCTGCATCAACTTGGTTATGCTGGTTTGAGTACTTCACATTCCGTGCAGCTTTTTAATATGGAGTTATATTTGGGCAGCATGAAAAAGTTCCCTGTATCCTCCAAAGCCTCAGCAGGAGATAAAGAGGGTGAGATATAGAGGCTTATTGTGTAACAGCGCTCTGCTGCTATATGCAGTCAAATGTGTTTTATGTATTACTTAGAGTGTTCTGCGATGTTGCTCTGGAATCTACAGCCCTTTCACTGCTGCTTACATGGAACATATATTTTGTAGTCTAATTTTCAATAGAATATTAATAGTGCAGTGATAATTAACACAACTGATCTCATTGT
The DNA here is from genome assembly GCA_013396995.1 of Dicaeum eximium. Lineage (NCBI taxonomy): Eukaryota > Metazoa > Chordata > Aves > Passeriformes > Dicaeidae > Dicaeum > Dicaeum eximium. The sequence goes on from VWZP01001887.1 coordinate 1,115,882, forward strand.
CCATTATCTGTATCTCTTGTGCTATTACATACTGTTTTTTTCAACGTAAGATTTTCTGGGAATTCCTTGAGAAATTCACTTGATTTTCTCTTCTGCTTCAGCAGTGACTTCAGTCTGTAAATGGCTTATTTGTCCTAGCTATGGTAAGAGACAGCTGTCAAGCATTGCAGGCACCTTCCTGAAATACCGACTATGACCATGACAAGGGACAGACTTGTCAAAAGAGCTTGTAGTACAGTGCTGTTTTGTATGAGCAGTCAATAGCTGGCTTTATGAACTTTCTAAATTCCCTGTGCTGAGGGTATTTTGCCTGTATCAGACCTTGCTAGAAGCAGAAGCACCTTCAATTTTCAGTTTGCAATATGGGGAAAACTCAGAAAAATCAGAACAAGCCAGAAGTATTCTGTTAGCTTAGGTGTTAATGCTGGTCCTTTGTTAAAGACAGAAGTGGCCCACTAACTGAGTGCACAAGACAGTAACTGCAAAAACACTGCTCAAAAAAAAAAACAATCCAGACCCTTTCATGACATGAAGGGCTCATAGTTCTTAAACTACTCTAATTGTAAAAGCCAATTTCAAACTGGAAACTTGCTACAATAATAATTATTACTGAATTATCATTAAAGGCAAAGGCTCAGATCTTCAGGGAGTGCCTAACTCCCTCTGAAATCCAGACTCTACACAGTTGAGTATTTTTGTAAGTTTTAATCTGTGATCTTCTGTTTGCATGTATGTGTGAGCCTTCATCCTTTTGGTCCTAAAGCATGGAGTTACGTCCCAAAGAACTGAATGGTAATCAAAATGTGTATAAACACACAGGACCATACATTACACACAAATACTGTGTTCAGAGTTACAGTCTGGCTTAGAAGAAAACTGCCACAGTTAATTTCTGTTAGAGCAGAGTTGCTTATAAGCTTGAAGGGGAAAGCAGAATTCAAAAAGCAGTTGGCATCATAGATGCACCTTGCAAGGGAAAGAGAAACATGAGGAGCAGTGGACAAAGGAAAATATGGAAATACATCAAGATACTAAAATTACAGAGAAATCAAAATATAGAGAAGAGGGTCAAGGAGAATATGATAAAATTTGAGACCCAGTGAAGTGATTGGATCTTCATTTGATTCGTTTCAAAACCTTCCTCTGAGTTGTTCATAACTTCAAAACTATCCTTGTTCTTTTTACAGTTAGACTCTACTCCACCACATTATACCAGGAAGAAAAACAGCGTGCCTGGGCTTGTTGAAAGCTGTGAATTATTTTCAGCAAGATATATATACAGACAAATGTAATGTGTGTAATAGTAATTACTATTTTACTGTAATTCTATTTGAGTGTGTATTCTAGTAAATCAACTTGACTATACCTTATCTAGAAATGTGAATTTTTTTGACAAAGGAGCTAACATCTTACATTTTGATGGAAGAACTGAATTGTTAAGATGCAGTGAGGCTTTTGGTTCTAAGAACAGCTGATGTTTTCAATGCATTAGTCATTATTTTCCCTTCTACTTCTGTAGAATGAAGAGAAAGTTTTATTCCTGGGAGGAGTGCATGAACCTTCGAGAGGTTAAGGTAATTGTTTTGTTCAGTGATTGACTTCAAATTAGATGATCACTGTCACATTTGGAGGTAACATCAAATTCTTTACAACTCCTGTGTCAAAACACCACTCCCAAAGTGAGCTGTTACATATGACATTACAGTTCAGTTTCCTGACTCGGCATTGGAAGGGAGTGTCGGTAGTCTTACGAAAATGCTTATTGAAATTCTGTAGTCTTACAAAAATTATTTGGTTGTAGAGAGCTGCTTCCCCCTGCAGTGAGGGTTGTGTGAGTGAGAGCTTTCCTGTCACAGCACCTGGAGTTGACTGGTGTTCATTTTTCAGAGCTTGAGAATGCATGCCCTTTGCGCAGCATTACCTTTTGTATGTGCAGTTGTTTCTCTGTAGTTGGTCTGGGGACAGACATAGAGCATGAAATTCTGATGCTGATGAAACACTGGGGGTAGGCTCTAGGGACCTCCTTAATTCATAGTCAGCACTGAAAACGCAGAACACCTAGGTCATTTTTCTTATGGTACCATGTAAAAATGGACATGGAATGCACTGAAAATCTAAAAAGAAAAAAAGGAAGACCCTAGTTCTGGCTAGGGGAGAGTTAGTTTTCTTTGTAGTAGCTTCTCTGGGTCTGTGTTTTGGATTTGTGACCAAAACAGTCTTGACAACACAGCCATGTTTTAGTTTTTGTTGAGCAGTGCTTTTACAGCCTCAGGCCTTCTCTGCTTTTTCATGCTTCCCTTGTCAGTGAGTAGGCTGAAGGTGGGCAAAAGGCTGTGAGGGGACACAGCCAAGACAACTGACCAAAGGTACATCCCATGTGACATTGTGTTGAGCAACAAAAGCTGGGGGAAGGAGGAGGAACAGGAGGCCTTCAGAGCGATGGCATTTGAGTCCCAAGCAACCGTTTTATGTGATAGAGCCCTGCTGTAGTAGAGGTGGCTGAGCACCTGCCTGCCCATGGGAAGCAGTGAATAAATTCCTTATTTTGCTTTGCTTGCATGCTTGACTTTTGCTTTACCCATTAAACTCTGTATCTCAGCCTACAAATTGTCTCACATTCTGCCCCTCTGATTATTTTCCCCATCCCACTTGCAGGGCTGAACAAGCTCAGCTGTCTGCAAAAGTTAATTCACAATACCAAGGAAGACTTTCCAGAGTTGTTTTTAGTCTTGACTCTAACCTGACTGTTGCCAGTGCAGGTGCAAGAAGAGTGTGAATTCTGCCATTAGGAGGTTTCTTACAAAGAAAATGCATTTGTTTTGCTGCTTATAGTGATATCAGATGGCTGGCTTTTGAATGACCACCACATTAAATTGCTGCATAGAAGGTAGATGTATGTGGTAGTACTTGGAGATCTGGTCTTTGTTCTCAGAGCTGTCTGATTATTTAAGCCACCAAAGAGCTTTTGAAGTTAATCCTTCTGCAACAGTGAAATAAGTTGTGGGGTTTTTTTGTTTTGGTTTGGTTTTGGTTTTTTTTTTTATCTTCTTCACTATATTAAGACCCTTGTAAAATCCTGTTTGTATTTTCTGTTTCTAGTCTTTGAAGAAATTAAACCATGCCAATGTAGTAAAGCTGAAAGAAGTTATCAGGGAAAATGATCATCTCTATTTTGTGTTTGAATACATGAAGGAAAATCTCTATCAGTTAATGAAAGAAAGGTATGTAACAGCATCACCCATTCCTGATATGAATTACTTGTATGATGTGCTTTTAACACCCCTGTACTGTTCAAAGGACTTGGGATCATTTATTTAGGCTTGGATCACTATAGCTTAAAGCTGCAGGCTGCAGTAGGGGCTGTGACTGTCACCTTTGAGCATATCCCAGCCAGTCTAGTGAGAGTTTCCAGTGTCTTGTCCCAGATAAGTCTGGTAGGGGAGTAGGGTGTTCTTTTGAGAGGTAGGAATTGTGGGCTTTTAACAGTCCTCACATTGAGGAGGCATTGGACCTAGAACTTCTGATTTCTATATAAGTACTCCAGTGGTGCTTTTTCATAAGAGATTGGTTTCACCACCTCTTATTTTATGGCTTCCTCAAATAAATTAATTAATAAAAATTAGTTGGAACAGTAATCAAGAGGTGTCAAATTTTGGATTGCTTCCAGGAATTACTTTTCCTTGCAATTTGAACTGACATGACCAAAGACTGCTTGTTTCATTTGTCAGCGTTCTAAATAAAATCTAGCTTTTTGATATTTGCTGGAGCATTAGGAAAGTCTTAATTTTAGCCTTTGGGCCATGATAACATCCACCAGAGGATAACTGAGGGCAAAATTTCCTGCTTTGAATTGTTTCTCTCTATGGACCATAGTATCAGCCTGGCAGATGACTAGAATCTTCCTTGATTTAACAAAGTAAGGTTATTGTTACAATATATCTATGTCAGTGCCACGTGAAATACCTTTTTAAGCATAAAAACACTTACTAGGCATGCACAGGTATAGAAAACTGTAATTTAGTTGGGCACATATATCTGGATATATGTTATATGAAATAATGAACTTTGAAGAAATGGTTCAAGTATATAGTAGAAATCAATTCTTTGGAAATTTCACAAAAATTCTTGATATCCTACCTTCTTATGAAAACAAAAAGCCCAGATGTCTCTAAAAGTATGCTTTGCATCATACTCTCTGCAGTTTGGCTAGGCCATGGACTTGTTAAATATTGTAAGTCAGACCTTTAAGAATGTGATTTACTTCCTTAATTCTTAGTTCAATGGCCAGTTTTGTGTCAAGGTACTGTAGAGGAAATAAGAATTTCTTCGGTAACAAGAAAAGAAAGTACGCAAATATGAAATGCTGACTAGCGGTTTTATTTGTTGTTGCTACCTTTTATCTTTGGTTCATTAGATAGCATAAGCTAATTATGAATTTAATCATTAATATTTATTTCTTCCCTTTTATTCCACAGAAACAAACTGTTCCCTGAGTCTACAGTTAGGAATATTATGTATCAGATCCTGCAAGGGCTTGCATTTATTCATAAGCATGGTAGGTTACGTTTTAGCTGTATACCTTCTGAATTAGAGACAGATAGTGTTTGTGTAAGTTTTTTGATTAATACACAAACAGTTGCATTACTGACTTTAGTAGAAGGAATGATCAAAAGAATGGCTCTGTATGAGAGATTCGGATTACTGAAAACACCTGTATTTTATAGTTACCTAATACTTCATTCTGGAGGTTTTCTCACTTCCTTTTCTGTAGATTTCCACTCTCTCAGTCTGGCACTCTCAGAGTCATTGGATATTAATGAACACATTTCTTGATAGATTGAAAGGTCCCCTGAGACTGAGAATAAAGAAGAAATGACCCTTTTCTCAAGGTATACACAGATACCAGAATAAAACACACATTCTCTATAAGAGTCATTTAAAGTAATAGACTCTGATTGACAAGCAGCTTTTGTTGCATGGACTTCCAAATAATATTTATAACAATGATAAAAGCTAAAGGTGATGTACCAGCCAGTAGTAACAAGACACACTTAACTAATAAAAAAAGTCTCAAACACCTTATTTTAACAAAAGCTTCCTCACAGTTTTTTGCTGACCTCTGCAATTCTGTCCGCTAGATACACTATAGGGTCTGTTGCTGAGCAGCTCTCTGGGTGATCAGAAGAGAACTGACATGGGTGGCCAGAGTCCTGGAAGTGAAAGGCTTGTAAGGACCAGCATTACAGTTCACTTGAAGAACACATTTAATTGTGTTTTGCAAAATATTTTCGAGCTAATGACTTTATTCACTCTTCTAACGGGGCTTGGATACTCATCTGAAGCCTAACTATAAATTCCAGTCTGTTTCAGTGACATACATAATATGTAAACACAGAAAAATATTACTATTTATTTGCAAAAATCTAAGCCAGCTTTTTTTAGTGAATTGTCAAATGGATCACAGCCTTTCAGAACAGCTTTTATTGCTATTTAACTTACTATAGCTGTTAAGACTGAACAGTTCTATGTCAAAACTGTCTTTTTCACTTACCTGCTACCACACTAGACTTTTATTTCTGCCAAGTCTGTAGTTAAGAACACCTGGAAACGTTTGCTGTAGATACCTACAGCACCATGTCTTCAGTGCTGTTACACATTAATGTAACAAACAAAACCTAATCTAGTTGTACTGGGCAATGTAGACACATCCTATGTCAATGTTTAGTTCATTCTCTGTGGGAACATATTCAAAGCCATGGAAAAAGTAAGCATATTGGAGTCTCTGAAAAGGAGCTCTGAGAGCTTCATTTAGGTACTGCAGAGGGAGCGGTATCTAAGAGCAGTGGTTCAGACACTTGCAAGAAAGAAGCATAAGGACAGGATGTCTAGGCTAATGGTGGAAGCAAATCTTGGAGACAGTAGTCAGTGATACACCAGCCCTCTTCTCTCATTTGTATTAAAAGAGCTTTTGGCAAACATTCATTCATGATCAGTTTTTGCTGAATGAAGGGAGCGCTAAAAAAATACACTGAGATTCTCTTACATGGTGTTGAGTAGCTGAGTGCTTGCAGATTATGTTCTCAGATTTAAAAAGAAGTTTGAAGTGCAAAACAACCCCTTTGTTTTAATTTATATTATGTTTAAAATAGCATTTTATGTAACTGATTGATAAATTTGTTGGACAGTTTACAATTAGAATTAAACTAGCATTAAAATGGTGGAAATTCTTTTAAGTTAGAGAAGTGTCACTTGAAAGAGAGTTGTCTGCATAAATGCTCTGAATTGTTACAAGATAGCCAACTTGTGTTTACTGTTCTTCTTCAGTCTAACAGAACAACACTGTACTGATCAGATCTGCTGATCACATAAGACTTTGATATGTGCATGGTGCTATTCCAGCTTCAATGCTAAGAACTAAGGCAAAGCAATCCAGTTGAAAAATAAAGGATACAGCTGTGAGTGACATTGCAATCCACATCAATATTTCATTTGAATTTCAGGGTTCTTTCACAGGGACTTAAAACCTGAAAACCTGCTTTGCATGGGACCAGAACTTGTGAAAATTGCAGATTTCGGCTTAGCCCGAGAAATCCGATCTCGACCTCCTTACACCGATTATGTATCCACAAGATGGTAAGTGCTAGTATTCACTTACATTGTAGAAACTTGCAATCAGCACTGGAAAATAATACAGTACTGAGTTTGTGCTGATTGTTATACTACTTTTGATGCCTCCTTTTTATGAAACTTTTACTTTTGCTTGGCGTAATTTGAAAAGTTTTAGTTAGTGCAAGATAGTTTACAGATAACAGCAGCACAGGAGCAGAGTGGGAGTGTGGTAATGCAGGTGGGAACATGGTAGGATTGCTAGGTGTCAGGAAGGTGTGAGAGAGTTTACAGAAGATCATGTAGTTTCAATCAGAAAAAGAAAAATGTCTGTGTACAGGAGAGAAGATTTTTTAAAGTATGTTTGCTCTTAATAGCAAAGAATGAAGAGGTGAGTGATTTCATCTATGTTTGAATTGTGTTGATTGTTCGGATTTCCTTTTTCTTTCTTTCTTTCCTCTACAGGTACAGGGCTCCTGAAGTACTTCTGAGATCCACCTGTTATAGTTCTCCAATAGATATTTGGGCTGTTGGTTGCATAATGGCAGAAGTTTACACGCTGAGGCCTCTGTTCCCAGGCGCCAGTGAAATTGATACTATATTCAAAATTTGCCAAGTCTTAGGGACGCCAAAAAAGGTAATTTAAGTGATACTCCAGACTGCAGTAATCCTGGAGCTGTTCTACAATACACAATGGCACGGTAGCAGTAAGCATAAAAATAATAAATTTTCCTCCTTACTGTTAATTTATGGTTAATTTATGGTATAGATCTCAGATATAATAAACTAAATCAAAACTTACTTTCTGTGCAGTAATCATGCTATAATTGCATAATTACAGCTGATACATAGAGGAGGAGGAATAGACCCCTGCACAGCAAATTAAGTCCTTAGACTGTGATTTCATTAGGTGGGAATTTAATTTTCTCTTGTACATTGCATAAAAACCTATGGTTTAAGAGATTAAAAATTGGGATCATGGCAAGATTCCTATTTCCTGATTCTGTTTGTGCCCTTGACTCTGTCAGATGTACAGCAAGACTCAATTCTCACCAGAGGTTTGAGGTGAAGATTTGTAGTGAAATTTTCAATATAAGACCAGAGTAAGCTGGCCACGGAGTGTTACTTGTGGAATATGTGCTAGTGTGCTTAGGCACTGTTACTTTGCAGCTGAACTTTTTTTTGTGTTTGAAAATCTCATTCTTCCAGAACGACTGGCCTGAAGGCTACCAACTTTCAGCTTCCATGAATTTTCGCTGGCCTCAGTGTGTACCTAACAACCTAAAAACTCTCATACCTAATGCTAGCAGTGAAGCAGTGCAGCTCATGAGGGACATGCTGCAGTGGGACCCCAAAAAGCGGCCAACAGCTAGTCAGGTTTGATTTTATTTTCTTTGCTTGGGATTTTTTTTCTTTTACAGCAAGGAACAGCCATTTAGCAGTTGCTCAGGGGTACAGTTCTTAGAAGGGAGGAAAATCCAAGAAAAATTTGCAAGACAAAGGAGGGTAATTAAGAGAGACTAATCAATCTTTTGCATGAAACATCAACTGCTTGGCGTATGTACACAATCATCAAAGATGTGATGCAGCGTGTAAATACACTTGAATGGAGTGTAATCCAGGCACTGTGAATAGCAGCAGAGTGAAGGTAGGATGTATGGTTGAAGGCTGTGATGCTGTTCTTTCATTGTGGTGTGCCACAGAATGACTGGAGTCTGGTTCAACCACCTTGCCCTAGGCAACCTGTACCAGTGCTCCCTTACTCTCAGAGTAAAAAAGTGTTTCTTGATGTTCAGAAGGAGCTTCCTGTGTTTCAGTTTGTGCCCACTGTCACTGGTGCACCCCTGGGTGCACCCCTGGGCACTCGCTCAATCTTCTTTGCCCTTTCCCTTCTCTTTTTTTGCTTACTTTGATAAGATCCTCAATAACCTTCTCTTCTCCAGTCTGAACAATCCCAGCTCTCTGTCTTTGCTCATATGTGAGATGCTGCAGTCTCTTAATCACTTTTGTGGCCCTTTTCTGGACTCTCTCCACCATGTCCATCTCTCTCTTCTGCTGGAGAGGCCAAAACTGGACACAGCAGTCCAGGCTTGGCCTCACCTGTGCTGAACAGAGCGGAAGGATCACTGCTCTCGACCTGCTGGCAACACTCCTGCTCAGGCAGCCCAGGAGTTAGTCTGATTTGCAGCAAGTGTTTATTTGGTAGCCCTTCCATGTTCAACTTGGTGTCTGCCAGGTCGTTTCCTGCAAAGCTGCATTCCAGGTGGTTGACCCCAGCATGTACTGGTGGATATGGTTATTCCTTCCCAGGACTCAGTATTAATCCTTGTTAACTTGATGAGGTTCCTGTCAGCCCATTTCACCATCCTGCCAAAGTCCTGCAGGGTGGCAGCACGACCAACCAGTGTGTCAGCTCCTCTGTCTACTTGTGTCATCAGCACACTTGCTGAGGGTGCACTCTGCACCACCAGCAACATCATGAATGGAGGTGTTGGAACAGTATTTGCCCCAGTATTGATCTCTGGAGAACACAGATACTTGCTGGCCTTCAACCAAGACTTTGTTCCACTGATTGTGACCCTTTGGGCCTGGCCTTTCAGCCAGCTGTTAGTCCACCTTGCTGTCTGTTCCTCCAGCCCAACGTTGGCTGGATAAGGCTTGCTTTTGCTAGGCAGAGCTCAAGTGAATTGCAGATAAGTTCCAACATCCTGTACATAAGCATTGCCCAGGTCATCAGTATTGCACATATGGTGGTGGTAGCTGCTGGTTTTGGGTAGTATCCAACTAATACAATTTCCAATGTTTTGGAAAACAGATGGGATTCTTGACACTTGACTTCAAGGGCCATAGCTGAACCTTTGTGATTTAATTAGACCTTCAATACAAATTGCAATAAAAAGCTTGAAATTTAATTAAAACAGTTCAAAAGTGAAATAGATTAAGAACTCTCAAAGGTAATTAAGAACAAAAAACCACGGACTGTAACAGTATTAACAGCATTAACAAATGTTTTACAGTACAGTACAAACAGAGTGAGGAATCTGAGATTTTAGAGGAGTAAGAAGTCTTTGGGAAGATGGGCATGCTTAAAACAGGAGGATAGATTAATTGCCTTTACTGACAACTTCCTAATTACTTGTAAGACAGGATAAAAGTACTTTTACTAACTAATTTTACTAACTTGTCAGAAAAGGTAGAGGCTAATTTCCATAAGGGTTGTATTTCTTGCACTTAATTCAGTCTTGGAAATGGCGAATGGAAGAGATGGGATATCTCTTGGGGTCATTGCGTTTTGCTGGCTGAATGTGTAATGATGAGGGGGATGTTTCCCATGCACACATGATGAGACAGCATGTAATCAAACATGCCTTTAGATGCCATATACCTGGTTAACTACCTTAACTCTGCAGAACCTTTCCTTTAGTAGTCCACAGAGGATTTGATAACTCAGTATCTCTTGAAACTTCTCTACTATCGCAACATTTTTTTGAAGTGGATTGTGCTCACTGGAATCTAGTGTTGAGAGATGGGTCTTCCGCTGTTTCCTACCCCACAAAATAAGGAAATTAAATTTGTACTGACACATAGGACTGGGGTAAACAAAAAACTTTGGTTTTCTAAGCCTAACATCTTTATTACTTTTTAGGCCCTTCGATACTCGTACTTCCAGGTTGGGCATGCCCTGGGCATTCAGGAACTGGGAAAACAAAAGGAACTGCATAATAAATTGTCTCTGCATATTAAGCCTGTCCCTCCAGCACAGCCCGCTCCAAAACCTCATGCCCGAATTTCAAGACCTTTTCAACAAAGCCAGTCTTCTCAGCACATGGTGTATGCATGTAAGACAGACAGCTCTGGGCCTGAGCACAGTAACTACGTACAGGAGGACAAGTCTAACCAGGTTCTTCTGCCTGCAATACACAATAAGGTTCCTCAGCAGGTAAAGATTCATCTAGCATAAGATATGCTTTCTGATATACTGCCTTTTCTCCTTGTGTTTCTTTTTCTTATTCTCTTTCAAGGTTCTTGTACTTCACTAAAAGGACAGTGAGTGGAATCAAAAAAATGGTTCAAACATTCCAACATTCTGTTAGAAACTGGAAGTTCCTCTATTGAAATCTAAATCCAGTTGCTGTATAACAAGCAAGTCAGTTTCTCGTTTTAGAGCCATTTTCTTCTTCCCTTTACACCTGCACTACTTACAGGATGCCACTGATTTCATGAGAGTAAAAAGTATGTACAGTTTTCAAAATACTAATGGGATTGATGCCAGAGAGAAAAGTATGAAGCTAAATAATACTGAAATGAGGGAGACTATTGCCTTCATCCATTTAAGGCAGTTTATTGACTAGGAATTATAGCCCCTTTGGTCTTCCATACTGGACATGGAAACCAACAGATTCTTCTTGCAGCACGAGAATGTACCATTTCTGTCTACTAATGAGGAGACTGGATTCATAAAATAGGTGATGAGAGCAGACATTGTGAATGCTGCTGCTACAGGGTCAGTCATAAAGCAGGGTCTGTGCTGGCCAGTGTCACACAAAGTCAAAATGTACTGCTGAGCCTGAATGACTAAAGAGACACAAATTTGTACCTGTGCTGTCCTGCAAGAGACAAAAAAGTTTTAAATGCCTAGACACAGGCTTGTGGAAACATAAGCCTTCATGGAGTTTTATATTCCCAACATGGGTCAAGAAGTAAAAATTGAGCATAAGGTAATGTTTGGGAGGCGCATACTGGAACATTAATAGAGACCCAGGAAATTTCTTTCTCTTTCAGTTCAAGATGCTTTATTACAGGACAAAATGCAGAAGATATCTATTAATGTCAGCAGGCTACAGATTGTGTTCTTAGCATGTTTAATGGAAGTTGAAGGTTGTGTTGTTACAGCTCTACTACCACTATTACTCTTTGAGATAGAGGAAGAAAGAGTCCTCTTTGTTCCTGTCACCCAGATTGTGGTCTAAGCATGTGGGTTTGTTTCTTTTCAATCTTTATAACAGAAAACATCTGCTGGGTCTGAGAATATAAATGGTGAACTTAAACCAAAACCTAGGCGAAGATGGGGACATCTTCCCAGGACAGTTAAGAGTTCTGAAGACTGGGATGACTTGGAAGACCTTGATTTCAGTTCTTCCATCATGAGAATGGACTTGAAAAACAAGAAGAGGCAGAATGATGAAACTCTTTGTAGGTGAGGGTTTTTTTTATGTGTATTTGCTGTTTGGTCTATTTCTTTGGCCTTTTCCTATTTCTTAGTAATGTTGTTCTTCATGCTTTCTTTGTATCTAAAAAAGTATATCTATACAATCTCCTGTTCTTTTTTTCCCCCACTGAAAATTATGACTGGCTTAAGTCTCCTCAAGTTAATTTTTTAATATATACTTTTGATTTTACATGTGGACCATTTTGACATACTCCACGCAAATAAACTGTTGTGGACAAGTCTAAGCTGCAGTTCCCATGGAATACATAAAGAAGAGAGAAACTTACTGAGTGATTTATAAAAACTTGAAAAGCAGTATATAAGGGAACTAGAAGCGCAAATCTGATTTTCAGGGACACTTGTATGACTTTGGATTAATAATATTCCCTGTTGTCTGTGTGTTTATGGTGTAGCAAACACAATATAAAGAAATGATTCCTGGACATGGGGTGGAGTTGAGAAAGTCAGATGTGAATAAACGTGTGCTATAAGAATTGGACTATACATACCAATTTTTGAATTACAGATTTGAAAGCATTTTGGACCTGAAGCCTTTGGATGCTGTAGGCCCTGGCAGCAGTGCACGAACTTCCCATGCGACCTTTTTGCGGCAGGACACTCCTACGTTGCGAGTTTCTGCAGCAAAGCAACACTACTTAAACCATTCTAGGTATCGACCTGGTTAGTAAAAAACACTTTCCTTTTATTCCTGCAATTCCAACAGGAGTATGAAGTAGTCATTGGTACATTAGCTCTTATCCTTTGAACTTGTGGAGGGGGGCTACTGCTCAGCGAACATCAGGACAGAAAGACCTTGCCTGATGCAGATGGCCACAACACAAACCACGTTCTAGTAGCCTAGCAACTGAGAAATGCTGCTTACAAACAAAGGGGACATGATTGTTGGTACTTCTTCCTCCTGGTGGTTAACTTTTATACTTGGAAGTGTGTTAGAAAATGTATATGTGCCAAACTATTCCCTGTCTCCCTAAAAAGTATAAGACTGGTCTTCTAGACTGGAAAAGAAAGTGCCATGTGTTTACCTCATGAGCATATAATGCCATGAACAACAGGTAAACTAATAGTGAGAATGTGCTTTGCTGTAGTTTGGAGTTAAGTAAAATGCAGATCCATGTCTCTATAGAGAATTACATGCCTGTCTTTGTAATAACCTCTGCTATACTGACACCAGCGCTGAGGCAAGATGAAGTACAGGAGGCAGACAGCAGGTCTGCCAGTATTTAAAATGAGATTAATATGTGTATTCTTTCTCATAATTGCTATTCATAAAGGTAGTATTACCTATTTATTCACTTGTAGCACTACTTTCTCAAAATTATTTAAGTAAACTGGAAGGTATTGTGACAGCAAACTCGGTCTTTTTTCCTGAAACAATTAATTGACTTTCAAATTGTCACACGTAGATAGAGTTTTAGTAGACAAAACTTGTTTTACTAGAGGAGATTGTAAAACACACTGATCCCAAGATTGCTGTAGCTGTATCATGAATTTTGAGTGCATCCTTGAATGTTAGGTACCCTGCTTAAATATAGGATCTATATTAAATACAAGTGGTAGATGTCATCTGAACTGTAGTGCAAACTGTTTGCATAATCAGAGGTTTCAGTAGAGACACAAAAGAAGAGTACAGTACTATGAGAAATGGAATTGCCATTATGGTCTCTCAGGTTATCTTGTCACTGTTAGGCTTTTATAGGAAGCACAGATTTCATGTACGTAGCAAATGTCACTTTCTGTGACATGAGAATATTTGTGGCCTAGATGTAAGGCCCTTGTCCTGTGATATAAGCAGCCATTGATGCTAGTGGAACTACTTACATTGTGATGTTTGCAGGATTAGGGCCCGTGGGTAGTTCCAGCATTCCTGTATTATGAGAGGATGGAGAGTAACTCAGAGAGTTACTCAGAGGGAGAGGTTTTAAGTTGAACCAGACATCTGCTCTAAGATTGTGCATTGGGTGGGATGAACGCAGGCCTGTGTGGCAACAGGGATTTTAGTGAAGTAATCTTTGCATTTTTGCAATATAGGAATAAGCACCAGGAATAGTATAGTCTCCACTGCAAACAAAGAGTCTATTCCATCTAATCACTGGCCCAGTTCTAGTTTGTCTGGGAAAACTTCCAGTTTGGGAGGAAGTACTACCAACAGGATGAATTCAGGTAAGAAGGTGTGCTTAAGACTCTGAGAAATGATAATAAGTGATGTCTGTGCAATTCCCCACCAGTGTATTTTGGAGTCATCCATTTCCAAAACATTGTCAGTTCCAAAGATACCTGCTAACCCTGTCTTTTTCTTCTGTGTTAAAATCGGTTATGAACACTCTTCTTTGCCTTAATCTGAAAACATAGTAATTTCTTCTAATGAATCCTCACAAGTCTGAAGTATCCCATGCAGAGAAAGCTGGGCAGCTTAGGTCTGTTCAACCTGAAATACTTTATCTTGCTTTCAGTTTCCCTCTTCAGTTTCTTTAAGTCATGTTTTCTCGTTTCCAAATTATTTTAGTCCACCTGGTGCATAAATGGCTGTCATTACAGGAGGAAGCTGATATAAATTGAACTAGCCATACACACCATTCTCTTTACATGAATTAAGAAAAGAAAATCTATCATTATGTCTTTCAATTGATGTTGTTTAAAATAATGTAGTAATTATAGTTTAAAAAATTCAGATATAAAGCAAAACTCTTCAATTTTTCTTCTTCAGGTTGTTTTTTTGGCATTTGGTATTTCAGGTATTCCATCACTGTTGTTTGAGTTGAAGTAATTAATTTGTAGATTTTTACATTAGTTTTTATTAGATATAACATGTTGATAATATGTCAGTGTTTTTAGATTGTATCTATGTATTTCCTCTGTAAACTGTGGCTTCAGGTTTTCATGTGATATGGTTCTGCAGTGCCCTTGTTCTTTTGCATATGTTGTTTTGAAAATGTTTTATTGCCAAAGTTTGTGTTGAATCTTGGCCCAAAGAAACATTTTGGGCCTCTAGAAACTCCGGTTTAAAAAAACCTAAACAACAGCTTAAAGTTTTGGATGTAATTTAATCAGAAAATCGTTCTTTAAAGATTCAAGATGGGAGGACAGTGTGAATAGCTAAACTACATGAGAACCTTTATATACATAGCATGTCTCCTTCCTGGTTCTTCTACAAGCTTTTGCTTCTTTGTAGCAGCATAGGATGTCATTAGATTTTTCTCTTTTTTATTTATTACCATCATCTCCCACAACAGGCTTTGCCACTGCTCTAGTACAGCGTAGGCATATGTGTGATGGCCCTGCTCTGTGCATGTCTTGTTTA
Organism: Dicaeum eximium; assembly: GCA_013396995.1. Classification (NCBI taxonomy): domain Eukaryota; kingdom Metazoa; phylum Chordata; class Aves; order Passeriformes; family Dicaeidae; genus Dicaeum; species Dicaeum eximium. Next base: position 1,131,016 of record VWZP01001887.1, read on the forward strand.
GTGCCCCTTTGTGCTATAACTCTAGACTGTTTTGTTCCATTTCTATGGCTTATCATACAGATCAGTCAAATCCATTCCTGCTCATCTTGGGGACAAGTTTTGTAGCTGGCTTTCAAAATTTGAAATGTGAATCTGTACCACATTTTCCAGTTGTGCTTTCCCAGGCTTCAGTAAGTGCTTTGTGTGGCACCAAAGCCCCAGACTCAGTACATAGAAACCAAGAGTCAATATATTCTTAGCACGTAGTTGCTGGAAGTCAAACAGGATAATTCCAACTGAAATGCTAAGTTTTGGAAGTTTTGAGAAACCCTGAAAAAGCTGAGATGTCAGGGAGAATTGCTATTCTCTCTGACAGGTGTAATCTGTACATGTTTTCCATTCACTGCTAATGCAGTCTGATGCTGACAGTCTCCTGAATGCTGGTGTATATATATGAGCTGTGGATTTCAAGTGCCTTGTTTTAATTAAGTTCTTGTTTTGATCAGTCCATGATTAGGCTTGGTCTTGAACATGATCGCTCAGGGCACACCTTTGTCACCTGTTGACAGTATGGGAGATCTGTTGTGTTCAGGTGTTCCTTGCCATTTCTTTCAGGGCCCGTAGGATCAAGCAGTCTAACAAGTGCTTATGTCCCTTCATTCATGAAGAAGGAAGTAGGATCTGCTGGGCAGAGGGTTCAGTTAGCACCAGTTGTAGACCCATCTTCTGGTAAGTCCAGTACTAACATTCTCTTGGTCCCTTGGTCAGTACTCCAGTAATGCTGTATGTATGCAGCACTGAACTACTTATCTTTGCTTTATTTTATTTGTCAATATATGACTGACTGAGTAACCTTGCAGAACTTCATATGGAGAAGGATTTGGTTTGTGTTTACTTTTGTTTATTAAATATGTGGGTTTATCTACAGCTTATTTCAATGGGACCTAGAGGTTGGTGTGAGAGCTGGCACAGAATTCACACTTGCCAAGTCAGTGATAAATCACTAAATAACTACTTGTCTGCTAAGGTTTTAGGTATTGTATCCACCATTGTTTCACGTCAGCAAACTTTGTTAAAAAAGGAGGCTTATTTCCTGAAAAAGTATGGATCTGGACCTGCATCCCATTATTGTTCAGTATGGACAGCTCTCACTGAACCTTTAATTCTCAGAATTTTTTGTCCTTTAGATTTTGCATCTCTGACATCAGTCAGACCCCTTCTTGGATGGCCATCGTTCAGTTCACCTACCAAAAGCTCGCCGAGGTTAATGCCCCTCCCGCCGGCAGCGGAGCCGATCCACGGGCGCGTTGACTGGTCTGCCAAGTACGGCGCTCACCGGTGACCTGGGAAATACCCAATGACCAGTGCGGGCTTCCCAGGAAACGGTGTCCAACATGGGACCATTTCAGACTGGTTTATATACCTGTACATTTAAAAGGAGCAGATCTTCAATGAATGAGACATTTTGAAAGCTTTTTTTTACTTATTTGCATTAATCTGAATGCAGTCTTGTACCTTTTTTGTATAAAAATGTTTTGTTATATACTTGGGTCCAGTTATTTTCATAAAAGTGATACATTTTGTATATAAGGCTTAGGGGATTTGGCATTTTTATACAGCAAATTTTTATAATGAACTGCAAAAAAATTTAACTTTTTTATTAGACTCAATTTTTTAAATAGAAATGGATAAAAAAACCCCATGGTGCAATATTGCAGTGAAGGAGAAGTACTGAGGAAGGGGCATTCATTAGACATTTTCTGAAGTTTGTGCTAATTGAGGCTGTGTAATTTCAAGTGATGCCATATCTCAGTGCCACACTTCTGTTGTCCTGTGCTCATTGCTTTGTACTGACATCAGAGGAGTGAGTGACTTAACAGTCTAAACTCTCCTTTGCAGTCACAGAAAGACTGCTTAAAGATAGTGAGAGGCACCTTTTTTTTAATTTATTTTTGCCTTGGAAAGGCTTTTTGTTGGACTGCCATTCAAATTTACCAAATCTGAGGAGTCTTGTTTGGTGAAGGGTAAATACTCTTCTGTAGATTTGTTTTCTGACACAGTGTTCCTTCTTCCTGCTTAAAAGCTGTTCTTTGGCATTGTTCACTATGAAATAGAATGTGGACCTACCTCTGTTAAATTCATGTAAATGGTCTAATGATTTCTAAGGAGAAAAAGCAGATTTTATTTCTTCTTTTTCTTTTGTTGTGAATGTAAGATCTGAAGACATATTAAAGACCATATTAACAGTTAATAAATTAATAAAACTAATAAAATGGTTTCAGAGTAACAAAATATTAATGATATGCCAGCAACATAATTTAAGGGAACAAGATCTATGCAGCTGACTTACTTTTCACAACTATTTTAAATCACTGCTCTTCTAAATCACTTAAGGGGGAAAAAACCAAAACAGCCCAGAGGAAATGAGTCAATCTAACCTTACTTCTGTTTATACTCAGTTCTTCTTCACTCAGTACATCTTATTTTACAATGTGAAGAATATGTCAGCTTCCATAAAGTAGGTCCAGAGGCTCTACAGGAAAAAGTGGGATCTTACATGGCCCTGTTGAGAAAATGTTGTAAAACTGTGGTTGATTTCACCAAAACTGATGCAGTTCTTTGAAGAGTAGTTTAACTCAGTTTATGAGAGTATGATTTATATCAAGTTATAGAGAAAAGAAAGTAGCCCCATAGTCTGGTTTAGTTCTTCTCTGGAAAGGAGTGCCAGAGTCCAGCCATCAGCAGAAGATTGTTTTAGATCACAGTCAGCATTTGTCTGTTGCTGCACCTCCTTCTACAGAAGAAAGATGAAACTGTTCAGTGCTGTGGGAGAACACCTTCCATAGCTGTGTTCTGGAGGAGTGCTGCCAAAGTTGAAGGGTGCTGAGAAAATGCATCTCCCTGCAGAAGTGTGCAGAAATGCTTATCTTTCTGAGCTTATTGTGTCATCATGTCAGGAAAATTGTTTATTTATGAGACTGAAATCCATCCTAAAGGGCTCAGAGCAGGTGCAGTTCTCAGCTTTCAGCCATTTCACAGGAACTGGATAGCTTGTGTGTCAGTGAGATCCTCTCCATGGGATCTGCAGGCACATGCAAGGGGCAGCTGCTGTGGTCTTGAGACTGAGAACAGATTCTGGCCTTTTTGGTGCTTCCCATGGCAAACGTGGGATTTTGAGGAAACTGTACCCTAGGGTAGGCTGCTGGCTCAGGGGGAACCACAGGGAGCACTGGTCACTGTTAGCTTTTATGGGCTCAGCCCACAGTGAGACAGTACAAGATGAAGAGGGAGCAAAAGTGCATGAAAGACTTACATATGGCAAAGACATCTGTGTCCTGCTGCTCTGTTATCTGGGCATAGCAAGTACTAACTCCAAACCATACCTAACTGCATCCACAGCAGTAATGCCAATGCTTAGCAGTAAAGTAAAGCAGCCATTTGATTTCTAAAGCACACACTGGTGGGTTTCTGTGGGTGAGTGGAAAGGGAAATATGTATATTTGTGTTAGAACTGGAAAGATGGTTGTTTCTCTTGGTGGAAATAAATGCCTGTATTTATGTCTACATATAATTTAATTTATTTTATCGCCAGGTAATTTGCCTCAAGAACACCCTGAACCTATCCCAGTATCCCTAGACCTAAGTAGGCTATTTAAGTAGCCTGGTCTGTACACTTAGTTCCTAAGAGTGGAAGGAGGCGAGACATGAGAACAGGATTCATCATACCTAAGTGTGAGCTCTTTTGTTGTGAGGTGACTCACCCCTGGTGAGTGAGAATCATGTCAAAAGAAATCTGTCTCATTTGAGAACATACTGACATTCTGGAGATGCCTGAGTCTCCCCACTAAGAAAGGGGACAACTCTCTGAGATTCAAGTAACACAGGATGGATCTGAGCCTGGCCTGTAATCTCTGAACCTTTATCAGACCCTCAGTGATTCTTTTGACTATACCCTTCAGGCTTTAGTCAGTCCAGTGAAAAGATTAGAAAAACAAGTTGTACTTCTCTTTTTTTTTTTTATTTTTTTTTTTAATATCTCTTCCTAAGTTAAAGCCTTTTATTTTTGGGGAAAAAGCTAATAATCTTGACATTCAGAATCACAGCTAGTTTTAACTTAGTGAGACAGAAAATCAGCTATATGTAATGGCCGTATCCTTTACTCAAGCAAACTCTTACTGAAGCTGGAAAGGTTCTTTTTAAGCAGGACAGAGCTGACTTTATGTATTTTACCATGCTGTCTCTGTGCAATACAGATATGGAAAAGATGGAGGTCTTTCTATACTGAAATCTGGACAAGCAGCATATGTGAGAATTTATGATACGTAACCTATTACTTTCTTTGTGCTTTAATATTTAGCAGCATCTTTGTGGAAAATGTTTTTAGAATTGTACTGTTTACATTTTCTCAGGCTTAGGCATAACATGTAATAATAAAGGAATCTGACAGTGGATTCATTCACCCCTGTAATCCAGATTTTTCGAAAAGTGAGTGCCATAACGTTAAAAAGAAGAAGAAGAAGAAAAAAAGCCAGAAAACCCACTCCCACGGTGTTCCTGTATCTGATGTATCTGATATGGCTGTTGATATGAGCAGGATGTTCCATAATGTGAGGAGGAAAACATATACTGAAAGAACATTTTAGAACTTAATATGGAAGGAGGGGGTGGAATTGTCAGAGGTGTGGAGAAATAATGGTTCTTGTTTACTCAGTGTTTTTGTTCAGAAATATTCTAAATGCTTGTTTCATTCCTTCTGTGTCAAATGTCCTGCCAAGAATAAAGTTATCCTTGAAGAAGTACTGACTGACTGACTTGCTCTTTTATTCAGTTTTTAATGAAAGCACTTTAGTTTGCCTTTGGTTGGATTTTTTTAGTTGGGGTTCAGTTTGTTTTTATTAAGCCACCTTGGAGGGGCACTGCACATTCAATGGCCACATGGTTTGAGTCTAAGCATGTAATACCTGCAATATACTGTGCTCTCCTTGTCAAACTGATTGGTTAGTCTTCCTTGGCCATCAGCTCCTCTGAAACTACCTGCAAGACTGAATTATAATGTGCATAACACTTCAGGAGGACAGGCAGCTGAACTAGATTGTTGTTCCAAGGGAAATTATTCTGTTCTGTTCTGTTCCTGTTCTATTCAAAATTGTTCTGAGTGTCTTGTGTCACCTCTTTACCCTTCTCCCCTGGCTTTCAAGGCAGTAGAAGCTGAAGACAGTTTATAACTTACAAGCTTAGCCCTTTTGTTTGGCGTTTAAGGAGGCTGAAAAGTACTTGCACAGGTGAAGGAACTAGGTGAAAAATACATTTACATGTGGAAGGATTCCAGTTTTACGTGACTGGGCGGTAAAATGTCATGTGAGGACTTCACGGATTTGTGGGTGATTGGGAAATTAGAGAAGTGATAAAATGAAATAAGAGACAAAATTTGCACACACACACTCTCACTGTGTGGCTGTGCATATAAAGTACAAAACAATGGCAGACTGCCCCATGCAGCGCCTCACTTGGATGTGTCTGCAGTCTTGGAAGCTTGACTACCCTACGTTCTCCTACAAATGGACCTTGAGCTTGTTTGGAGGTTCTAGCAGGGGAGCGCAGCTACCGTATACCCTTGACCGATGAACGGTACCGTCTCTATCGGGGAGGTCGTCCTCTTCGACCGAGCGCGCAGCTTCGGGAGGGACGCACATGGAGCGTTGAGGGAGGAAGGGGACACCCGCCTAGCCAGCCAGATCAGCCGAATCAACCCTGGCGATCAATGGGGTGACAGATGTCGCAGCCAGATCGCCCTCACATCCAGACAACGAAACCTTGCAAGCAGGTATTTATACCTCAGTACTGCCGGTTGCCTTTATGTCATGGAGTGTGACACCGATTTAAAAACATAGATTCATAGCGCATGGAATCAGCACTTTTCAGCGACAAAACCTCCCGAGAGAAACCGGTTCTTAACCAGCTTACAAATGTTAGCGAAATTCTCTGGGGCGAGATGTCTTTCCAGAAGGCTTTGCGAAACTTGCAAATTTACGGCTTCCCATTGGCGGCTGCTCTGCTCGTCGCCGTCCCGTGGCCTGGGCGGGGAGGGCCCGGCGCTGATCGCGGCTGCAGGCGGGGCTGGTGGAGAGCTCTGCGCTGGGACGTTGTGTGCTCGCTCGGCGTCACCGCTTAACCCTCCGTGTGTATGAGTAACGTGGGCCCCTGGGATTTCTGTCTCTCTGTTCCCCCCGCCAAACAGTGCCCGTGGCTCGCCTGGCTCAGGTGAAGCGCGGAGCCGGGAGTCTGTGGCGGGCTCAGACCTGAGCCGTGGATCCGCTCCCTGTCCCGGGCTCCCCGTGTCACAACACGGACCGCTCGTCATCTCGTGTCTGCCGAGAGGTTGTCCCCGGAGGGGTGGGAGCTGATGACCCCGGAGGCTGCTGCCTGTCACAGGCGGGACGTGTCCCCGAGCTGGTGTTGCAGGTGCAGAGTGGAACCGCAGTTGGGCTGCTGGATGCAGGCAGGGAAAATCGGGCCCTGGGTCTTGGATCTGCGGGACGTGCCAAGCACAGCGGGTCCCCTACCCCTGTGTTCTTCTGGTCCCTGTTCTCCTAGCGTGGGAGCGATCGCTTCTTGCACTGGTATTCATGTTCCCTCATTCCCTCTGCTAGCCCAGATGGCCTTCATAAATCACAGCAAGGAAGCAAATTTTTCACAAAGTCCCTCTTCCTGTTGACGTGTCAGGCTGAGGGGAATGGACAGCAATTGCTGGGAACCTACCAGCAATTGCGGCTCCCGGCTGCAAATTGCCACTAAACCTCTTTCTGATGAAGGGCAGAGAAGGGAGAAGCACCTTGCCAATCACCAGGGTGCACTTTCCATCAGATTTTAGTTCACAAGTTGGACTTTCTCTTCCAGTATGCCATAGCAGGCTCACTCCTAGGAACCTAGAATGCTACAGCTCATTTCCAAGTTTGTTGATCCCCTGGTATTTACAAAACAAGCACCCACCACGGCTTTACCTTTCTTTTGCCTCTGCTGCATTGAGGTGTGTTGGGCATCAGGGACTTGCCTATGTCCTGTGACCTGTCCTCTGGCCTGCTAAGAGCAGGTCTCCAAAAGTGACACAGAGGAAAAGTGACTCTTTTGTTTCTTTAGTTTTTGAAACTACAAGTTAAAAATCACCTTGGGCTTTTTTTCTTCTTTCTCTGTGAATGTAGCTGTATCACAAATAGCTCCTGTTTCATTCTGTTCTTTTGTGTAGCTCACAGTGATACTTTTCTTCATTCTTTTGTGTGTTTCTAATTCACTGCTCTATTTATCAGCAGTAGAAATACTACTAGGCAGTGTTTTAGTTCCCTGTGACTTACTGAAGAGCAGTCAGAGGCCCCTGGGCAGGCAGGGTTGGAGTAGCCTGGCTCGTTTGAATTCCCATGGCCTGATGCAGTCTCATATTTTGTGTTCTCTTTTCATGCCTGCTGGCTAACAAGCAGATCACTTTGTGCATGCTCAAGGTCTTTTTTCCCTCTGCTTATGAAGGAGCTCTCAGAACATTAGAAACTGGAGGTTATTGTTCGCATGCCAAGAGCCTCTTTTCCAGAATGACTTGAACTGTGGATTGAAGTGACAATAAATCACCTTACAGAGGGAAAACAGCTCTCACTTGCAGCAAGGACTTGCTGCTAGGGAGTTTTGCATGTGAAATGCCAGTATGATTAAATTTGATTGCTCTCTTGGCTTATGGCTCTACAGTGGAATCCAGTTCCTGCTGAGGCTAGGAACACTAGTCTATTCAAAAATAACAATTAATAGCCTCATTTATGAAGTCATTAAAGAACTAAAAGGCTGCTTGCAAAGCAGCATTTGATAATCTGAAAAGTCTATAAAGTTTTGGGTTTATTAACAGAAAGAAATGTGGCCTGTAGAAGGATAAATAGTGCAACAGTCCAGAACTCTGTATTTTAATCTGGATTATTACAGAAGAAACAGGCCGTTCTTCTGAAGTTTCTGCTGATAATGCATCACATATTGTGATGCTTTTGAAGTTTCTACTGATTGCTGGATCACCACAGCTAGGAAAAAAAGTGAGAGGCTTAAAAGTACATTGCCATGCTTCACCTAAATGTGTAGAATTAATATTTAGATACTTTGGCATTCCTTGATCTGCCAGTTTTGGAAACTCGATTTACTGCCTCTTCTCTTTGATCAAGACTTGGTTTTTAGTGGTGTCTGTGTAACTTCAGTGCTAAAACTTATATTCTCCAAAAGTTTAGGGATTTTCTTTGTGGTGATTTTTTATTTTTTCTGTTATCTCCTACTTAATGCTTACTTTTCCTGAATTTCAGAGGGACGAAAAGTCTATGAAATAGTTTGACTTGACTGTGCAGCAATAAAATCAAATCAATTTAGACTGAAACTTTGCTAATTAAGTTAATATTTTGTCAAAAATTAACTTAAATTTTTGTTGTGTGAGTGACCTGTGAACCATTATTCCAGCTGCCATCAGATTTTTATATCATTATTAACTCACTATCTCTTACAGCTCTTTTAGGTAACAGAAAGTTTGAAGCCATGTCTGCAAAACCAAAACTTTACTACTTTGATGGAAGAGGCAAGATGGAGTCGATTCGTTGGTTGTTGGCTGCAGCTGGGGTCGAGGTTTGTTTTTGTTTGTTTAACTTCTAGCTGCACATTGGTAAGCTTTGAGGTAGATCACATGTTATTAGTCAAAAAAGAAAAGGCATTGCAAGATGCAACAGTAAATGAATGTAGGCTATTCAGTGTAATAAAGTACTTTTACTGCAGGCACACAAAAGCATGGCTTCAAGTTACATGTTTTCTGAGCAGTGACACTGTAAGCAGTGACAACACAAGAATGTGTAATCCTTAATTAAGCACTTGATTACTGAACCAGAGATGCTGAGCTGATAGATGTGTTCCTTGCATAACAAGTGTTATCTGTGCCCAGTAAAACAGCAATTTACTTTCTCTAGTCTTTCAGTTGAATGCTCACACAGAGATTTTTTTATTTTTTACTCGACTGGCTGCATCCTCCATAATAAGCTGTAACACAGAATATGTTGTGTCATGAATCATTTAGATGAAACTTAGCAGGGTGAAGTGAGCAAATTGACCCACATGTGTAGAGAAATTAGAAATCTCTGCACAGGAGGAAAAATACTTGGGTAAAACAGAGAAGGAAGATACCACTTTAATTTTTTCTAATAGTGTAAAATTTATTTATTCATTTGCTGGCCATCTTGGTGGTAAACTGGTAATACAGTTTGAGGACACAAAGGATTAGTATTTGCTCTGAGTGTCCTCTTTCACATAAGCTGTTTGTGTACTGAGCCAAGGAATACAAGTTTTTTTAAAAGGCCACCAGCCTTTTTTTGAAGGCCTTGCAGAAGACAGAACTGTCTACTTCCCTCCATAATTTGTTCCTATATTTTAAGTCCCACTCTTATTTTTTTTAAATGAAAAAAAAGAAAAGCTGTTGATAAGTACCAATTACTATATTTTTTCATTGGAATATTCTTTTCTCAGCTTTTCATCAGGAGTAACCTGGCTTCTGAATTTTAGACTGTGATCACACTTGCTATGGTTGAACATTGGGAGTGTGTTAATGTGCCTGATCTTCTGGGGTTTCCCTAGTATAGCAAATCTCAATTACTAACATGAATGGCACAGATGTTATGAGAGAGGCTGACTGAGCAAGGCATTTAGGGATTGGTAACATCAGCCATTTTCTGGTCTCCATGTTCTGCACTGATCACAGACATGTATGGCACATGCAAACACATACATGTAGATGTCTAACTTTGGTGTCTTAATCTTGAACTCAGTTTCTCCGTAAGTAACACTGATTGGACCTGCCATCCTCAACCATAGTGAATGCAACTACATCCATCTGATCACCAACAATTCTGTATCTTTTTGTTTCTCATCTTGAAATATTATAATTGAATAATTAACCTTCAGATGTCTGAAACATGCATCTGTACTAAACTTCCTGCAGGGCTTGCTACTTCTACATTATTTTATAAAAGCTATGTTTTAACTTCCAAAGAATTTGTTTCTGTCTAGCTCCCAAATCAAAATACCACACAGCAGATTTTTTCCACATTCCAGAAAGCATCTTAAAGACAGCCTAGACTGACTGTACTGTTGATTGTTTCACATTACATTGCCTGTTTAATACCAAACAAACCATCCTCACTCCAGTTCTTACTGCCTGTTCTTCTGGTAGGGTTGCCCTTAGCAGCATTTATCAAGTGTGACAGTCCAGGAGATATTGCCAGCACTTCTGTCCTTGGTGTGTTCTCCCATAGAGCCATATCTGAAATGGAAGGAGCCATGATGTATATTCTTTTCCTTTTATGGTGCTTTAAAAGTTTATCTCGTCTAGAAGTGTGAAAAGATTCTTATTTCCTCTTCTTCCTCACTCTCTTTTGTCAGTTTGAAGAAGAATTTTTGGAAACCCAAGACCAGTATGAGAAGCTCCTGCAAGGTGGGTCCACGTGAAACCTCAAGAAAAGTGTAACCAGACTTAGAGAAGATGTGTCTTCCTTTCCACACAGAAGAGTAAGCTGAGAGCTTTGAGCAGCTGCAGAGGCTGGTTTTTTTCCACATATGGACAGATGAAATTGCAAACTGAGTATCTTTCCAACCTGGAGGGTTTGCCAGGCCTCTGGATTCTTCTCTTCTCTGTTTGTCTACACATCCCACCTAGTCCCACAAACTTAACCATGGGCTTCAGTAACCAGAAAATATCCCAAAATTTTATGTTATGTCCAGATATAGCTTAAAGATTGGTCATGAGAGAGAAATCTGTGAATCTAATGTTTGCTTCAAATAGTGTTTGAATAATGGAACAGATTTTTTTAACGTTGTTTAGAACTAGACACTTTTTACTCAGTTGAGATGTTTAGTGTGATTGTCTCCACTGTTTCAATTTCATTTCAAAAGCTGCTGTACACAGTCCTGACTGCAACTTCAGTGAAATTTTTTTTAAAGGAAGGGTGGTAACCCACAATAATTGTGTTTTTCAGTTTCGTTTGTCTGCACCCTTGTAATTTATTCTTTGCATGGAAGAACTCCAGTTTAATACAATGACTACCCACAGCAAGCTCACCATAAAAGCAATGTTCCTATGAAGACAGCAAGAAATCTGACGTGGAGTTATTAGATCAGTTGAATAATGTGTGTCTGTCCTTTTAGGTGGATCCCTGCTGTTTCAGCAGGTACCCATGGTGGAGATGGATGGGATGAGGATGGTGCAGACCAGAGCCATCCTCAGCTACATTGCAGCAAAGTACAACCTCTATGGGAAGGACCTGAAGGAAAGAGCCTTGTATGTAACAGTAGTACTCTTCTTGAATTTAGTATAGTAGCTCAGATGCATCTAGAATTAACTGCATAGTTGCACACACACCTGTGCACAATCACATGTGGGGCTCAGTGATACACAACTTGCAGTGAGCCTGAGAGGCCACAGTTAGAGGCAATCCAACTGATTTGTTCTAACTCAGTTACTTTTCACATAAAAATATTTGAGTCATGGGTTTATTGTGCCTTACTGAAAGATTAATACAGCCTGACATAGGTAATCCAGAGGTGACTGGCATGTAGATGCTGAACTACTTTTGTAACCAGAAAATTCTGGAAAGAAATTATTAGTTTCTAACTTTTGGCTGCAAAATAAGAGTTGTCATTGACCTGTGGTTGCATGATTTCCTACTGCACTGTAAAAAGTGCATGGTTTAGATCTTTGGGAGTTGGGGAAAGAACAGCTAAAAGCTGTTGAAAAACTATTGGTTTCATGTGAAATTACATCCATGTGAAATTATATCTTGATGTTGTGTGTGTGAAGAAAAAAAGGTATGATTTGGCTGTCTCAGTATGTAGCATTTTAAATGTCCATCTACAGTACAAAACCTCCTCTGATAGCTCTGGAAAAGGGATAATCCGAAGAACTGCTGTACTCATAATTTAGCTGGATGAAGAACCTGGTATGCTACAGACTTCCAAACCCATTATTTATCTATTTGGCACTACTTGGACTTTGGATAAAATTCTGAAGGTGGGATACATATAGACAGTTAAGTCAGTTGGGAATGACTCCTTGTGGTGCTGTGTGCTTTGGTGATTGTGATCTGTAAAACCAAAGTTACACACTTAACCTCTGTGCAATCCTGTTTAAACCTGCACAATGAAGCAAGTAAAGAGCCAAAATCACTACAAATATAAGTAACACTCCCACTGTGACATATTTTTTTTAATTGCAGAAATAATTTCCATGAGGGGATGTGTTTGAGATTGCTTAAAAAAGCATTTCTCAGATCACACTGCCACCTGGAAAGGAGCAGTGTGGGGGGAAGGCATCAGGACAGGGGAAAGGGAAATTCAGTGTTTACTATCCTAAAACAAATATAAGGTAATTGTACTTGTGAAGGTGCCCTTCTATTTAAGGTTTTTGTTTGCTTTGGTTTTAAGGATTGATATGTATGTTGGAGGAACTGATGACCTTATGGGCTTCATTTTGCTGTTCCCTTTCTTATCAGCAGAGGATAAAGAGAAACAACGTGCCCTTATAGTTCAAAAGGCAACAAGCAGGTATTTCCCAGTGTACGAAAAGGTATGGAGGAGGATAATTTTCTTCCCTGATTTTGGATTCTGGATGGATGGGATGACAATGGGAACACTGGGTATTTCACCACAACCAGAAGTGTCAGTGCAATACTTTACACCAGGTCATCCATACTGTCTGTTGGCTGGAGGGGGTCAGAGCAGTATCAGATATGTTGGGGTGGGTCAACCCAAGACACTTTAAATTTTCTTCCTCATGTCCAGGTGAGGAGTGATAGAGCAGCTTTGTTGGGCTTCTGGTGCCCAGCCATGGTCAACCCCACCACAGTAATTTGCATTGCAAAAGCAGTGCTAATAGTCTTCTTTGTTTAGCATTTCAAATACATCTGGTTGGGTTTTTGTAAACACAGTAATACACAGCTGTCACTGCTGACTTATAGCCGTACTGGAATCTTGGTGTTTCTCTAATTGATAATGATAATTTGAGAGATAGAACTCAAGAGGTACTCTCAATGGAAATTAATATGCATGGACGAATGATCTAGTGGGAACAGCTCCTCTCCATTTTAAAGACTAAAGAGAAGACAGTTTTTCACTTTGCAAGGTCTCCTATAGTGGTTGCCAGGGTGCATTCTGCCCTATATTCCACTTGTTGCATCTTAGCCCTAATGCTTTAGGCTGATCACCTCTCTTTTATACTCTCTATTTTTCCACTGAAGCTGTAAAAACGTATAGAAAAACTCCAGATAAATTAGACTTGAAAGGTGTGAATACCAAGAAGATATCTAACCCTACAGTCTAGTAGGGTTACCTAGAGCTATAGGAAGAAAGGATCAATAAGAAAAACTCTGGGATTCTAGATTTTTGCTGTAAAATGATCAGTGACTGCTGGCACATCCCCTGTTCCTCCTGATAGCTGCATGGGGGAGAAGGGTGAGAAGGAGACAGTAGTATTGTCAAAGAAGGTGTGCCTATGCATTTTGAAAACATGAGCCTCAGCTGGCTATCCACACCTGAATGTTTTCATCTATGACATTTCTAGGTTTTGAAAGACCATGGGCAGGACTTCCTAGTTGGCAACAAGTTTAGCTGGGCAGATGTTCATCTCCTTGAAGCCATTTTAATGGTAGAAGAGAAGAAGTCAGATGTGCTCTCAGGCTTTCCTCAATTACAGGTATCTTGCACTAACAAGATGCTCATATGGCTGTAAATGTGATAATGGTATTTCAAAGTGTTATGTGTAAATAATTCCACAAAACATTTGTTACTTTTTTTAATTGTACTCTTGCTTTTCCTACTTTAGGAGAGCCTTGTAAGATATTTAATCTAGAGAAACTGTTGTTTTCTTGAGTAACCCCTGTACACATCTGAAGAAATTCACCCTCCCTTTTTTTGACTCTGACCAGTTCTGTGATACCATTAAGGGGAAGATATTTTCTGGATCACAAGAACAATCTGAGTAATGTACATACTAGAAACCACATGTTAACTGTTAACACTACATCCCATATCAGTGCAAGACAGAGGGTTCATGTGTTACTGTGGAAAATAAAAGGGTTGAAGTGACTGAGAGTAAAATTCATCCACAGTTAAAACCATATTTCCTGTCTTGTCTCCACATACAGACTGTTAAAAGATGTTACACAAATCAGTAAAATAGGGGTTTTTCTTGTGTTACTTTCTTTTCTTTAAATACCATGTACTTACTGTTTGCCTTTTAGGCATTTAAAGCAAGGATAAGCAGCATCCCAGCAATCAAGAAATTTCTTGAGCCAGGAAGCCAGAGGAAACCTGTTCCTGATGATAAATATGTAGAGACCGTCAGGAGAGTTCTCTGCATGTATTATGATGTAAAAGCAAATTAGTTGGCCTGGCCACAGGCTGTAAGAGAAGTGCCAGACTGCACACCTCCAGTTACACGACGAAGGAAGGCAAAAGGGTGTTCCAGAGGTGTTTCAATGGGCAGGAGGTTGTGCCCTCACACAAAAAACAGTAGGCAGGTATCTTTTATAACGCTTCAATACTAGCCTATTTTCTCCTTCATTCATCTCGAGATCTTTTCTGGTAATTTTAAACAAGTGAAATGGCAGCAAGCACACTGTCTTCCTAGAGACTTTGTGGAACAGCAGAAAAGAGAAATGTGAGTTGCTGACTGATAGCTTCAGTATGCTGTGCTATTTCTGAGGACGTTTTTCTAGATCCAGATCAGGTTTTTATGTGATGATTGCTTCCAATGTAAGCCTTGATTCTTCTTTAATATCACTCTTGGCAAATTAAACAAGTAGTTTTTAAAGAAAGTAGGAGTGAGGTCTTTCTCTTACCAGTTCTACTGGACATCAGTGACTTGTCTAAATGTCAGCACTGTGCCTTTATAACTAAGCTGCACTTTTATTACTGAATTAGGAAATAAACTGACTGCCAAATGATGTTTCTGTTTCACTGCTGTATCTAGAGGACCTGTACTAATCAAATAAACTTTTTATATAGTCACATTGCCCTGTTGTCTCGTGAATGAAAGCTGGGGCTTGCAAACATAATTTTTACTTTTCTTGGAGGGTAAATTCTATATATTTGATATGAGAAGGATTGTTGTTAACCCACATGCCTCATGGAAAGGCATATTTTGTTTCTGTTTATAAACAAGAGAATGGAGCTGTGAAGGAGGCGTAGTAAACCATAACACAAACCTGATGTAGCTCCTATCTAATACGAACCACACTCAAAATGTTGCTTCTTTTCCTCTTTTTTTTAACTCTGTGGTTTCCACAGACAACTAGACAAAGGAGTTTAAAATTGTTTTAATCACTTCAACAAATGGTACTTATGTTTTGAAAAGCTGCTCTGCAGAATGTTACCTTGGTATTTCATCCTTGTTACTTATAGTTCTATATTAATAACATAGCTTACAAGAAAAGACTTGTGCTCAATCTCCAATGGCCCTGGTTGTACACTCATTTGATATTTGATGAACAAGTTGCCCATTTGAGAGCTTGACAGAGTTCCCAGCTTCAGCATGATTGAAATTTTTAGTGCTACAAACACTTTTCCCTCGTTGCCAGGTATACAAAGTTTGTATTGACCTACAGTAATTTATCAGCTAATGTAATGTTCAATTGCAATGATATTACATTAGCAAATGTAATGTCACTTGCAATTACAGTTCAGTCTTTGGTTTAATCTCAGACTAGTTTATTAGAAAAGTTTGGAAAGTGCTGTAGTTGTTGATCATAATTCCTTTGATAAGTGAACTTTTTCTCCACAAAATGAGGAAAGTTGTGGTGTAATGCTGTTCAAGAGTTCCACAAGCAAAGATGCAGCAGATGTAGGAGGTACTTGTTGGTGATAAGCCTAAGAGCTGATGGCTATTCCTAATAGTAAACAGAGTGGTACAGCAGCAATGAATGTGAGCAGAAGAACAGCTGATACTGAAGCCTTGTCATCAACACTGTACGTGTTTGGGATGGGGTTAACTTCAGCATAGCTCAAGAGTGGTTGTGTGGACTGAATGATACTTAAACAGCATTTGGTGCACTCTTGGAGCACATTTTTCCGTTTTAATTGCATCCAGAAAGAATCCAGTTTGTACACACCCAAGATCACATTGTGATGGGAGCCAAAGCAGAGTTAAGAAATTAATTTTTAAAACATCTTCCTGTTCCAGGCCACTAATGTAGACATACCCTGTAAGGCTCCAGGTCTGACCCAAGTGATGGTTCATTTCCTGGTATTTCAGTAAATTGTTGATAAGAACTTAATTTTTCATTATTTTTTACTTATCTTCTTAATTTGTTTTGAAATGAAAATACCTAAAAGCGTTTATACATTGTGAGGACTTCTCCATACAAAATCTACAGCCATGTTTGCTTATGCAGGGCTACATGGTGTGACACAGTGCTGTGGGTTAACTCTGTTTGATAATCTTCTTACTTTGATATTCCCATGCAGGTTTGTCAATTTACTTTCTAACCTGTAAAGAGCAGAAGGTTTAGACTATTAGTGTGATCTTCCAGATTCTGGGCAAACTAGGGATGAAATCAGCTTAAATCTAAGTCTTTTACAAAATACATATTTTTTACTGAGCAACCTTGAGTCCTGGTAAGCACCCCAGCAGTAATTATTTAGGGTTTTAGCTGACTTCAGTAATGCTTTTACAACACATAAGAGCTCTTCAGTTCTGTTACCAGCCTTCAGGACAGTAGTAAACAAGTAAAATATACAGATGTTTGTTGTTGTTTCTCCTATGTCTCTCAATGTTGCCAGCCCAGTAATTCCTGGCTAAATATTAGTTAATACATAATAATCTCAGGATTTGTTTCACTCTTAGTCTGTCACAAAGCACCTGTATTGGACAGGCAGTTTTGATGTGTTCTCCAAGAACAACTAAGGGTTTTTTTCAACTCTTGCTCTGGTAAGACCTATTTATGTACCAATCAGCCTGACCATCATTCTGATAGCCAAGTAAATGGCTTAATGGAGGTAAGAGTTGTGATCCTATACAGCCATTTTTGGTTTAAAACACTTTGCCAATGGAATGGCAAGTTCATTTCCATTTAAAACACTGGGATAATTCTCACTGATTTACTAGTGAGTACAGGATATTTGCTTTAGTACAAGTTACGGTTTCTGATGACTCTATGGGATCTTTACTTGTGCTTGCTGATGTTTTGATAGATTGCAGTTAATTCCAGTGGAACTCTACTATTTTCTTAAGCATGTCTGAATGTGCAAAAGAAGCATCAGCTATTCATAGGAATTTTTCAAGTCTCTTGCATGCTTCTTGTGGCACTTCTTCTCACCTGACTATAGCAACACTAACCAAAAAAAAGCAAGATGCCAGATTCAGGGAAAACTAGCCAGTCGACTGACTGGAAGATTCCTAACACTGCTTCTAGCAGGCACTTGGCAGGTATTCCTATGCTTAGTATCACTTCCAATTGCCACCATAGGCAAAGTAGACTTGATTTGGGGAAAATTTCTTTATTACCAATTAATGTAGTTGGTGAGAAAGAAAAAAATTTGAACACTTTTCTCCCACTCCTCCCCAGACTTAACTTCCCTCCTTCGTTCCCGACTACTCTGCCTTCTCCCCTCCTTCTCTTCATGTGTTCGCAAGGCCCTTTCTCCCTGGCACTCCGCCGCGCACTGTTTTCCCCCTTGTTAAACACATTCCCCACTCCCCATGGCCCCGGCCGGGCTCAGCCCTGCCCCGCGGTGAGCGGCTGTGTCCGGCTGGAACCGCCCGGAACCGGCTGGAACCGCCCAGAACCGGCTGGAACCGGCTGTGTCCGGCTGGAACCGCCCGGAACCGGCTGGAACCGCCCAGAACCGGCTGGAACCGGCTGTGTCCGGCTGGAACCGCCCGGAACCGGCTGGAACCGCCCAGAACCGGCTGGAACCGGCTGTGTCCGGCTGGAACCGCCCGGAACCGGCTGGAACCGCCCAGAACCGGCTGGAACCGGCTGTGTCCGGCTGGAACCGCCCGGAACCGGCTGGAACCGCCCAGAACCGGCTGGAACCGGCTGTGTCCGGCTGGAACCGCCCGGAACCGGCTGGAACCGCCCAGAACCGGCTGGAACCGGCTGTGTCCGGCTGGAACCGCCCGGAACCGGCTGGAACCGCCCAGAACCGGCTGGAACCGGCTGTGTCCGGCTGGAACCGCCCGGAACCGGCTGGAACCGCCCAGAACCGGCTGGAACCGGCTGTGTCCGGCTGGAACCGCCCGGAACCGGCTGGAACCGCCCAGAACCGGCTGGAACCGGCTGTGTCCGGCTGGAACCGCCCGGAACCGGCTGGAACCGGCTGGGGCAGCCCCCGCTCCCCTCAGGGAGCTGTCGCTGGAGCCATTGCCCCGTACAGCCGTGCCCGGTTTAAGAAGCTGCTCCCTCAGCGGGTTTCCGAGCGGATCGCGGGGACCACTGGGACCTGCTGGTGCTGGCCGCACCTTTGAGGTCCAAGAGGGGAACGTTCGCATTCCAGAGGCGTGTAGGACATGGGCACCAGGGCGCCTGGACACTGCTGGTGCAGAGGCGTTCTCAGGAGGCTGCACTCGGAACTTGGATCTTGCTCCTAGGAAACGCTATTTTATTTGTTGCTGGGGAAAAATTTGAGTCGTAGGCAACTCCTCGGCGCGTCCCCCAGCTCCCTTTCAACAACTCGGGAGCTCTGGGCATGGAATGAGCCTGGCATTACTTTTCCTGCCCCCAGGTGGGGCCCTGCGCTCTCCGCATTGCCCTCGGTGGGACTGGCTGGAGCAAGGCCGTGCATCCCAGAGGATCCTCAGCGCCACAGAGCCCGGAAAGTACACACGCCCTGGGAAGGACCTGAAGGACAGACCCTAGTGCAGCGACTTCAAACCTCTAAGCGCCAGGTGCTCGTTTTTAACATGTGACTACTTTTGGAGTCAGTGGCGATAAATAATATCAGAATGCAGTTTATCTGTAAGGAATAGTTAATCTCTCAGCACCTAACTGGAAGCATGTCTGCAAGCCAGCTTGGCGTGCAGGGAAGAGAAAAGGATATATACACACATTTCCAGCAGCTCCTTCCAGGCTTTGTTTCGGTGCAGATACCTGTTGCAATTTCTTGTGCTGCAGCCTGTGCCTGTTGTCTCTTCTACTTTCACTATGGTCCTCTGAGGAGAGCCTGATCCTGGCCCCTATGCAACTACATATTAGGTGGGTGAAAAGAGAAACCAAATCCTTGGCACTTCACTATTTCACATTTTTATCAAAGGGCTAAAAGAAAAATTAGCACGTTTCATAGTAAATAAAATAAAGTGACAATAGGTAGGAAACTTGAAACTCAGTGATCTGAATCAGTATTCCATACACAGGAATTAATAAACCAGAAGCATTTAGTCTAGTTAAATGCACTTTGCCTAAATTCCCACTGATGTGAGAAGCAGGAATTCAGAGGAGGAGGCGCTGAAGAACACAGTGGATAATCAGCCATATGCCAGCTCCCAGCATGCCACTGGCATCTGAAAATGCTAATGTGACTTTGGTGTGTAGTGGAAATTTTCAAATAGCATCATTGTATGTCTGACTCTGACATTGACCCAAGAGCTACCTAGCTGTAGGCATCACTTAATCCTAATGCAGAACTGGGAGACAATTTTCTAGTTATGCTGCAGATTTGTGTTGCTTACCCTACAAGCACTACTTTTCATTTCAGACCAATTTCAACACTGCAGCAGTACCATTTCATCTCACACCTGGAAACATCATCCAAGAGAAGATAGAATGGAACATTAGCCTTTCTGGCAGGAGAAAGGGAGCTTCACCTCATCATTCAGCCTCACATGCCAGAGCTTACTACATACAACCTCAGTCCTGCCAGCCCACTTGGATACACATTAGCCAAGAAGAGAATATCCTTCCATGCGCTTTCTCAAGGACATAGTTATCTTATTTAACTCTTGCTATTATTCAACAGACAGTTTTGCTGCATAACTTTAGTCAAGGGGTGATCTGGGAGACAATTCTTCTGGATTCCTTTGAAAACCTGGTTTGAACAATTATTTCTGTGAAGTTTCAGAACAAGTTGCACAGAGACAGCTTTGAAATAAGCAGTGTAACTCTCATACTTTTCAGAGCATCTTGTTCTACGTTCTCCCACGGTATGCCCACACAACAAAACAGGAGNCGCTCCCCTCAGGGAGCTGTCGCTGGAGCCATTGCCCCGTACAGCCGTGCCCGGTTTAAGAAGCTGCTCCCTCAGCGGGTTTCCGAGCGGATCGCGGGGACCACTGGGACCTGCTGGTGCTGGCCGCACCTTTGAGGTCCAAGAGGGGAACGTTCGCATTCCAGAGGCGTGTAGGACATGGGCACCAGGGCGCCTGGACACTGCTGGTGCAGAGGCGTTCTCAGGAGGCTGCACTCGGAACTTGGATCTTGCTCCTAGGAAACGCTATTTTATTTGTTGCTGGGGAAAAATTTGAGTCGTAGGCAACTCCTCGGCGCGTCCCCCAGCTCCCTTTCAACAACTCGGGAGCTCTGGGCATGGAATGAGCCTGGCATTACTTTTCCTGCCCCCAGGTGGGGCCCTGCGCTCTCCGCATTGCCCTCGGTGGGACTGGCTGGAGCAAGGCCGTGCATCCCAGAGGATCCTCAGCGCCACAGAGCCCGGAAAGTACACCCGCCCTGGGAAGGGCCTGAAGGACAGACCCTAGTGCAGCGACTTCAAACCTCTAAGCGCCAGGTGCTCGTTTTTAACATGTGACTACTTTTGGAGTCAGTGGCGATAAATAATATCAGAATGCAGTTTATCTGTAAGGAATAGTTAATCTCTCAGCACCTAACTGGAAGCATGTCTGCAAGCCAGCTTGGCGTGCAAGGAAGAGAAAAGGATATATACACACATTTCCAGCAGCTCCTTCCAGGCTTTGTTTCGGTGCAGATACCTGTTGCAATTTCTTGTGCTGCAGCCTGTGCCTGTTGTCTCTTCTACTTTCACTATGGTCCTCTGAGGAGAGCCTGATCCTGGCCCCTATGCAACTACATATTAGGTGGGTGAAAAGAGAAACCAGATCCTTGGCACTTCACTACTTCACATTTTTATCAAAGGGCTAAAAGAAAAATTAGCACGTTTCATAGTAAATAAAATAAAGTGACAATAGGTAGGAAACTTGAAACTCAGTGATCTGAATCAGTATTCCATACACAGGAATTAATAAACCAGAAGCATTTAGTCTAGTTAAATGCACTTTGCCTAAATTCCCACTGATGTGAGAAGCAGGAATTCAGAGGAGGAGGCGCTGAAGAACACAGTGGATAATCAGCCATATGCCAGCTCCCAGCATGCCACTGGCATCTGAAAATGCTAATGTGACTTTGGTGTGTAGTGGAAATTTTCAAATAGCATCATTGTATGTCTGACTCTGACATTGACCCAAGAGCTACCTAGCTGTAGGCATCACTTAATCCTAATGCAGAACTGGGAGACAATTTTCTAGTTATGCTGCAGATTTGTGTTGCTTACCCTACAAGCACTACTTTTCATTTCAGACCAATTTCAACACTGCAGCAGTACCATTTCATCTCACACCTGGAAACATCATCCAAGAGAAGATAGAATGGAACATTAGCCTTTCTGGCAGGAGAAAGGGAGCTTCACCTCATCATTCAGCCTCACATGCCAGAGCTTACTACATACAACCTCAGTCCTGCCAGCCCACTTGGATACACATTAGCCAAGAAGAGAATATCCTTCCATGCGCTTTCTCAAGGACATAGTTATCTTATTTAACTCTTGCTATTATTCAACAGACAGTTTTGCTGCATAACTTTAGTCAAGGGGTGATCTGGGAGACAATTCTTCTGGATTCCTTTGAAAACCTGGTTTGAACAATTATTTCTGTGAAGTTTCAGAACAAGTTGCACAGAGACAGCTTTGAAATAAGCAGTGTAACTCTCATACTTTTCAGAGCATCTTGTTCTACGTTCTCCCACGGTATGCCCACACAACAAAACAGGAGTGTAACAGGAGTGTGTGTGTCTTCATTAAACAGTCACACTATTTTTCTAGTGCCATGGTGCTTTTTTGCTAATAGTAACAGGTGCTAAAATGAAGGCAGTGTAGGGCTGAGGCTGGAGAACGTGTGTCTCCAGGATCTGGGCGTCATTTTTACCCTGCAAGACACTGAGTAAGACTTCACTAGTTGGATAGTGTCCTGGCTCTCCTTGAAGCAAGAGGGATTGCCTCTTCAAAACAGACAACTGAACTGTATAGGTTTGGGCCCCAAAGATTTTTGTGTCTTTTCTCACATTCTGATATAGAAGATCAGGAATCTCCACTTTCAGCAGTGAAACATATCCCCATCAACATTTTTCTAACATGAGTCCTGTACTTTATTATTACAGCTTTATGACCTTGTGTATAAAGACCACAGGCAGTTTCAGCATGGTTCTCAAGCACACCAAAGCCATTTTTCAATATTCGTGCTGTGGTAAGGACAGTTCAGGTCTCTGTTTACATCCATTCAGTTTAACCTCTCACCATGCAGGCCGATGGAAAGAGCCCTGTGTATGTGTAAGGGAGCTGTTGCCTTTGTGAACTGAGCACTGAGGTCTATAGTGCTGCTAACTAGCTGGGCAAGATGAACCAGATTCCTATTCCATTATCAAACTTGCATTGAGAACTTCCCCTTGAGAACAAGAGGGCAAAAGCACATGAAGGTTTGTATCTGACCCAATGCATTTATCTTTCCCTTCACTTTTTATGTATCTTGTACCACGTCGCCAATTTCTTCTGATATTTTTTCATTTGTAGTTTTTATGGAAATGTAACAACTGTTGTACATGCACAACCTACAGAACTGACTAAGGATGCAGAAGTAAACCTGAAATGAAGGTTTAGATTGTTAATAACTTCATCACCTCTGTTCTGGAGCAAAACTGAGAAAAGTCATTAGATTTTTAATTCCTGTAAACATTTTACCTCCTGAATCAAGCTGGTTACAATCTCTCATGTCTGTCAAACTTCTGTGGACAGAAGCCCAACAACTGATGGAAGCTGTCCTGATGGTAGAAGAGAAAGTGCCCTCCATTATCTCTAAGTTTCCTTTTCTGTGGGAAATTTAATCAAATAGTTATACACATATATTCATTTCAAGTTTTGAGGAAGACAGAATACTTGGCAGCTTCTTGCATTCTTACAGAATGCAGGTGTAATCAACAGAGAATCAGGAAATACAACCAACAGAGTAAAATACAAAGAATACAAAAGGAAAAAGCAGACCTGAGAAATGTATGTGAGAAGTGAATCACAAATCAATTAGTTACAAAAATTATTAGATAAATTACTTTTTATGCATGTGATTTTAGTACAAGAGACAGAGAAGGGCTCTCATCTCCCATATCTTATAATAGAAGGGGAATAACACTTTAAATAAAAGCAGCAAAATACAAGCAAATAAAAGTAACAATTTCACTCTTAGACAGTGGATCTCATTGTTACAGGATGTCATTGAGGCCAGGAATTTAAACAGGTGAAAGCAGTATGAAGGATATAATGAACGCAGTGAAATCTTGAAAGATATTGAACATTTAGGGGCTAAGCAGCTCTCCAGTGCAAAAAGATTAAACTGTGAAAGGCAGGTTATCCCAGTATTGATCACTGTATGGTTTTAAACCTTGCCTTGTAGGCTTGTTTCATCTGACTTGCATCTGCTTTTCTCTGAAGTTGGACCATCTGCTCTTAGGAAATTGCTTCCTCCCTCGTCATCAGCCCTGAGCCACCATCTGATGAAGCTGATTTCACAGGCTTTTGTAGGCTTGACTAAAGGTTTTCCCACCCCTATTCTTAGTAGTAGAAAATAAAAAGATTCCTAAAACCTAAGTTTAGGTTAGTAGTAGTTTTAGTTGTAATAATGCACATAAAGTGAGAGTCTTAGAAAGACCCCCAGAACACAACAGAGACGAAACGGAGGAAACATACACTAATACAAGGTTCTATCAAAATATTAAGTTATTACAGTGCATGAACTATTTAAGTTAAATATTTTACAATGAAATTTGTACTACTAAAGGTGTGTTTCAGTTGTCTTTGAAACCTTGATCTTGCCTAGCTCATGCCTTGATAAAGCAGCCCTTTGACCATGTTGAGATAATTAGATCAATAAAGACTAAACAATCCAAATAACAATGTACTGAAGACCAGCTCTCCATTTAAACTCTCCTCACAGCACTACAATGGGTGTAAATCAGAATTAGGGTTATTGTTTTCAGACTTTCCTATGCCAGTAGTCCAGCTGAGAGCCAAAGAGCTGAGGGAAATATGTGTGAGGGTTACTACAGGCTTGGTTAACCTTGCTTTGGGCAGTCAGTAAAGCTTCCTGCACAGAACCAGAGCAGTCACTGAAGGTTTGCAGCAATGCTTAAGTGATGACTTGTTTGAACTATTGGTGTGGACTCAAATTATTTTTATTGCAGTGGTGTTGTGCTTCAGTTTAGGAGTGCAATAAGCAGCATGGGGAGAATCCTCCTACCCTTCTGTGTTTAATTCTTCGGTGGCATTTAGTGAGGTACCCCATGCTCATCTCTGAGAGGATGCTGCAATCAGGCACCATTCCCCAAGCCAGCTGCTCAGTGGTTTGTGAGGATTGCAGGTAGGTACATTTTGAGAACACTTTGACCTTACTTCATCTACAGCACAAGGAAGTGTGTCTGCAGAGCACAGTGGGAAGATGACATGCCAGGGCATGGTATACCCACTAGTTAAAATCTGCCTTTGCCCAACCCCAGATCAGTTCAGAGGCACCAGGGCCCCATGCCCGCTTCTTGAGTACTCATGGGTGTGGCTTAGCAAATCATGTGTAAAAGAAACTTATTTTCTTTTCTGCTCTAGAGGTTTACAGAACACCTATTCAAATTATAGATAGCAGCAACTTCCTTGATATGATTACCTTCAGATTCCAAAGGAGCTTTGTAATTACATTATGAAAGGCTGTGTTGGAAGTAAAATAAAAAGAGAACAAGGGAGAAAGTCTTTCTGTCAAACAGGAATGAGTAGAAGGGAAACAACAGACAAATCTGGATGTGGCCATATTCAGCAAATCCAAAAATATCAGAATGCTTTCCTTGACCACTCAGTCATCCCTGACCCTTAAATTAGGGACCTCGCCCTCTTATTCTTTGCCACCAAGCCTACTGCTGTCCTTGGCAGCATTTGAGACTGCAGAGAGGACAAAGAGACCACAGTTATATGCATGCTCTTCTGTGGTCTCTGTTCCTGAACCAGTTCGTTCACTCAGGTGCATGCTGATATCAAAGACCTCAAAAACAGTAATAGATTAATCTTGATTCAGTACTGCCATCATGGATAGGTGTGAACAAATGCTCCTTTCCTACTCAGCTATCTCTGTATGCACTGCATTCCTACTGGAGGCACATCTGCATTACACGGGGATCACCATGCCCATGCTTGCATGGTACAGCATGCATTTACATAATGTTCAGATATTCCAAAATAGGGTACCTATTCTGCTGGCTGGGGGCCGTTCTGGGCCTCTGCTGGACTTCTGACCCATATTTAGGAATTTTCTCTAGGGTAGCCTGGTAGTAAGTGGGTTTGACGTAGAAGAAATACAGACACATGCATTTAATGTTGTGTTTTACTCACTATATTATGAACTTCTGAGAGAGTTAAAATTGGGCAAAGTGTAAAGAAGTACCGTGCAGTTGGGCTTTGCTGACAGCATCAACCTCTGAAACACATAAATTACAAATTTGCAGGAAGCCTCTAAGGGAAGTGCATTCTCTGGAAGAAACTGCCAGCAACTGCCAGGCAGAGAAACCACTACATAACTCCAGCTGTGAGGAAAAAGTTACCTGGAGACTTTTGTCCTGAGATTCCCCATAGTGAGGTGCTGTGTTAGTAGAGCCATGGCTTCAGACAGACAAATACAATTTTGATAACGGTGTGGGTTCTGTGAACAGATCTTCAGGTTAGTTGTACTGATGTCTGCTGCAGGGGTATAAAGCAATGCCCAACATCACATGTGGGTCTGTGCTAGAGGAAAGAACCTTATCCCATTTTCCATTTGCTGTGCCATCCTTCTGTCTGTTCACATCCACTTTCAGTTTTGGAATTTTCAGCTGAAATACAGACAGAAAAGCTGAAACAGTTATTTCTCTTGAATAAGAAAACAGTAGTTTATTTAATCTCTCATTATTAGCCATGTATATTCAATTTCAAAAATCAATGTTATCGTCTTGAGACATAGTGTGGATTGTGACATAAACTGCTTATCCATTTTTTTTATCAAGTAAACTTGATACTGTATTTCAAAGTAATTGAGCCCTGTTATCCCACACTTTGAATAACTTCTCTATGCCATACAGCAGGAAAAATAAAACCCTGCCAAATAATTAAATAAGCCTAGAAACTTTAGTAATTTTTATTTAAATTATTACTATTACTTTAAATATGACCCAGAAAAAAATCTATAATTTTCTTAATGTTTTCAAATGTCTTGCTCTTGTATTTGGGTAAAATAGCCTCAAAATTCCAAGAGAACTGTTCAAATAGATGGCTACTATAGAAACTGTGAGGCTAGTGTCATGGTGTAGTCAAATCAGCAAACAAGACTCTCTTTGCTTGGGTGTCAGTTTTCAGAGCCATACGTCTTTAAACTGGACAGTGTCAGTTTAAGAGCATTGCGAGGCTTTTTTCTCTAATTGGGTATGGCTGGAAACTCCCCCAAGCTGCAGAGTTTAAACAGCCCTGGGGAACCTGCTTGTGTTGGGTGGAGTCTGAGTTAAGGTCAGAAGGTAAGAATTTAAAAACTCCTTTTTCTTAAAACATTTGCATGACTATTTTTAAGTGAAACAACTAAGTTTTTTAGGGCATCTGCTTGTGTAATGTAAATTCTCTGCTCTCCTTAGTCTCTCCATGTGCCAGGTAGGCTAAAAATGGCTTTATAGTTATTCACCAGCTAGAAGCTGCAGGAGAGAAAATGTCAGAGAAAGATGTGTTTTAACGAGGAAATTATTTCTGTGGTGCAGTATAGAGCTGACCAAGGCAGCCATTGAACAACTGAGGGGGCAAAGTGCAAGCCTCGAGCACGGTGTTGTTTCTTCTAGGTCTGAGCTGGAAAGCTGGCCTGTGGGATGTGCTGGACTCTAATCTCAACTCCAGGGCTAAACAGCACTTCATGCTGAGTGCTCCTGTTTTGGGAAGATGATCTCTTAAATTGTTCTTGCATCCCTGAGATGCACGCTCAGAGAAATTCTGGACAGGCATGTTACAAAAGCTCACAAGGCAATAGGAAAGAGGACAGAAATTTAAAGGATTTTAGACAAAAACAATTTAAAAAATTGTGTATTGTCAAATTTTGTGTTGAGGCCTTTGCTACATATCATAGGGCACATAGGGCAGTGTATGCAAGAGGCAATTGTTTATTTCACTGCAGCATAAATTCATGACATGAACCAGTTCTTCAGCAGTGTCTGGGTTAGTACAGTAGTCCCCAAATCCCCTGAGTAGTGATGTATTTTGGCTATAAGAATCAGATATTACTTAATTAAAATTGGTAGGTTTTCCATGCCTGTTCTCAATAGTCCCTGGACATTTGGCCATTTGTACCTTTTGCAGGAGCAGTCAGACAGCTTTTCAGGAGCAAGCAACACCAGCTCATACCATAGTCTACTTGTAAGCCTGGTGGTTTGTATTGCTGTTGTGCCATATATGTGCCATTTCTTATCAATTTTTGTGTCCTTCTGCCACATGGTCTGGCTGATGAATGATAACACGTTTCTCTGGCAATTGTATAACTTTAACAGTTCAGTAATTCATGGAGCATTTGATATTTTACTTCCACTAGAAGTCATAAATACATACAGCTTCCATAGCTACCCAGTGGCATGGCATACTCCAAGTGCACATTGAGAATCAGCATAAATATTTCCAGACTCAGAACAGCTGATAGACCTTTGTTAATGCAGTTAGTCCAGCTGCTTGTGTTCTCAGTTTTGGACTGAGTGGTGAAGTTTCCACTGCTTCATTTGCAGTAGTTAGTCAAGAACCTGTATTGCAGTTGCTGCTCAGAGAATATGACCACCCACAAATAACAATTCCAGATTGGTATTTAGAAACAGTGCATCTGTTAAATGTGCTTGAGCCTTTTAGGCTTTATGGGTGGTTATTACACAGCCGTGATGTCCTTCCTTCCCCAGGTGGAAGGACTAGTGGGACTCAGCAGGTCAGTTACTGTCCCAGAGGCTGTTCCATGCCCTTCTTGTGCAAATAAGGTAAATGACTTATCACAGTCTGGCAGTCTCAGGACAGTGCAGCTAGCTTCAAAATCTTAAATGTCTACCTTGTGTGCTGCCCAGTGAATGGGTTCTTCATCACCTGAGGTTATCAGTATCAGGGGTTTTTCTGTTTCCTTGAAAGAGCTGTCTGGTGGTGGCAGAATCCTACAAATTCTGAAAAGTGTTAGTTTTTACTACCTGGTCTTGGAAGATTTTGAATTATTTGAATATGATTTTTAGATAATAGCTACCCATCTTGCTGAATAATGTGACACAGATATTCTATACTTCTCTTACACAAATTGTAACTTACAAAGGGCTGAAATCTGACAATACAGAAAGGCCCAATGACCATTTTTAATTAAGGCAAACAGTAAGGAATGGGTGACAGCTGTACAAGAGTACTTGGCTACTAATAAAGCATCAACATATTCTATCAAAAATGGATCAACTTTTTTAAACAGTACATCCTGAAAATCTCTTAGTACAACTAAAAAAATAGTGGAGGTCTGAGTGAAATCCTGAGCCTTGGCTCTGTAGGCTGTATCTTTCTCCAAATAAATGAAAAAAGGTTTTGAGAGTCTGGATGAATAGGTTTGCTTTTTTTAACGTAGAAGTTGCTGAGTTTCTAGTTAGTTGAGGGTTGTATCCTCTGATCTTTAGGGCATCTCAGGTGACAGTACTCACAGGGGAATGAGCAACTAAACTGAGCCCACTGGACAAGACTCAGGTCCAGACCAGCTAACTGAAAGTAGCTGCCTGTGTGTGAGCTGCAAGTGTCAGGTCCCTGTATAGTCAATGGAGCTGCATTCAGCCGATCTAAGATTAAGCTTAACCAAAGCTCAAGAGGGTTTTTTGGGTTGGTTTGGTTTTGGTTGGTTGGTTTTTTTCTGTGTTGGAAGCTTAAGGTAACTAAAATCCACTCAGAGTTTACTGAGTTGTTTTTAATTTTAAAAAAATCTTATGGCAAATTTTAATTCTATGTTTTTCATTGTTCTTCTCACGTAATTTAATGCTACATAAAATCTCTTGTTCATGTGAAATGATAAAATGATACCTGAGCCTCCCTATTCCTTCTACTCTTCTTCTCAAACAAAATATACTGTTTCCAGAACAATTGAGGTTCATATACTTGGTATTTCAGTCATTGGCTTTTTTAGTTAAAGTCTTATTTACTGTAAGTTTCAGTGCATTACAAGTTGGGGCAATGTGTGTTGAAATGATACAGATGCAACGAAGCAGAAAAGTATGATAATGAAAGAAGTACTAGCTAGTTGTTGTGAACTATGTTGATAAGCTGCCCTACAGTGAAAGGTAGTCACACAAGATACAGAAACTAATAAAACACTGTCCCTAGAGCCAAACATTGTAATTAGGAACAGCTATTCCCACTTTAAAACTGAACATACTTTTTTCCACAATGTGTATTTGGATTGTATTTACTAAATCATCCCAAATATCCCTATTTATTGTAATAACATGACTCGGCTCTTACTAGAATGGCTCAAGGGAGAACTCTCAATCTTGTTTTTTCAAGTCAAGTTTTGGTAAAATATGTTCCAAATGTACTTTATTTTAAGTACACCTGCAAAGCACTGTGACTTGAAGAAAACATACCACTAGAGTCTACTGAGCCTGATTTAAATAACAAATGTCAAGTGGATGCAAGGTGTGACAGATGTAATGTTGCAGCTTTGGCTTTAACTCTGGGAAAACTGGAGTCATCTGGAAAATTTTTAAGGCACTCTGAGCCATTAGGATATGATTAGGAGATATATCTTAAAGGGTTTTTTCCTTTTGATCATCAGTGTATGATACAAGAATCTTTGTGAAGGGGAATGCTATTCGTGTTCTTTTAGCAATTAGGGCACGAAGCACAGAGGAATTAAGGCCTGGATGTAGGAATGCTTTTGCTCACATGTGACACTGCCGGTCCTGCTGGCTGTCGCTGTGCATGAAGCAGCTCAGTACGAATGCGCCGTCTCTGCCACGCTCTGGGAGAGGCGCAGTTACAGCAAAGCCTCGATGTGCCAGTGCCCCGGACATAGAGGGCCCCCACACCCCAGGGGTGCTTCTGAGGGCACACGAAGCCAGTGCAGCTAGGTTCCACATCTGCCTTCAAGGGACACATCAAGGCTGCTGTAAGCAGTGAGGAAACGGGCTGTAGCCATGCAGGATGGCCAGGGAAGCTCATCCTGTTTCGTGGAATAAATGGAATATCAACAATTCATTCACCCCTATTTGAGGAAAGAAATGACCTGCATATGAAGCTCCAAAATGCACATATGGCCAACAAAGCTAGACAAATTTCAGCCTACTGGTAAAACATGTTTTCCTTTCCCTCTTTTAATCTTTTCAGTGATGATGATGGCAATGAGGCTAAGTGAGTAATTTCCCTGAGGATGTGTTAGGATTTTCAGTGGCTTTGTATAATTGTCTTCATAGACAGCAGTGTCCCGCTCTAGCTAGGGATTCATACCACTTGTTTAAACATGTCTATGTTTGCTTGCAATCATAAGAAACCTCCCTGGCAGCACTGGGGAAGGCTTTACAGATTCACACATCTTTCCTGTCCTAGCGCTGGCTGAGGGGTGTCACTGGTCTGTCTCTCATTTTATGTTTTGAACCAAATTAAGTTTAAACTTCAACAGGCATAGTGAAAATAAAAGGTGCTATCTCCCCTCAAAATAATGGTGCTTACACCAGTTTTATTAGATACTGTTTTCTGCTTAATATCTTTCAGGAAACCAGGAGCTCAGGAAGATGTCGGGGAAGCCCAGGCTTACCTACTTGAATGGAAGGGGCCGGATGGAGTCCATACGATGGCTGCTGGCAGCAGCCGGTGTGGAGGTTGGTTGACATTTTCAGTAGAGTGTTACAGACTGGTGTTCCCAACTTTCCTCAGTGAGGGACAATTTAACATGCATGTAGCAGATAAAAGTTGCATGAGGGTGGCTAAATTCATTTGTCCAGTGGCACTGCATGTTTGTAACTACCTTGTTCCTTGGTTGATACTTGGGATGCAAACTCAGTGGCATTTAGAGTTTATTAGAAGTAGTAGCAAACTCCTGAAGTGATTAATCATAAGGGGAAAAAATGGGGATTTATTTAAAGGACCTTTATTAATCTTAAATTACCTAGCTGTGCTAAACCACCTTAACTCAGTCTTGCTAAATTTGCAGTTACAATGTGTGTAAGCTGGGGTGTGGTTAGAAATATTTGCTGTTCCTTGTGCTTCCCTTGGCACTGGCTCCAACCTGTCTTGCTTCTGTAGATGCCTGCACTCTGTTTGTGCTTGGTCTTGGGTTATTTCTGAATCAGTGCCCTGATGCAGAGGTGTCCAGGCCCTCCTTCTGCTCCCCATCAGCTGTCAGGGTGTGGGGGGGGTCCTTGGGACATGTACACCTAAACAGTGTGGTTGAAGATCTGGCCCATTACCTTTTGCTTGACTCAGTAATTCTGGGCATGGTTATGTGCTATCACTTAGTAGAAGACAAATGTTCAAATACAGCAGTGTGACACAATTCTCACTCCTTTTTCAGTTTGAAGAAGTTTATTTGGAAACAAAAGAGCAGTATGACAAGTTAATCAAAGGTAAGAATCCTGACACCTGAGGCTTAGTCCTTCAAAATAATTGTCCAGCCTAGCTAAACCTATGGTTTGAAAATAGTTTATTTAAACCAGTGGAAACTTCTGAGTGCACACCTTGAATAGTGCAATACTAGTTTTAAGTAACCTATTATTTCCAGTGCCAAATAACTGCTATAAGCTAAATGCCAGAGCTTCTGTGATTGTTTATTGTAGTACATTAAGCAGGCAAACACTTCTACTTAATACAACTTACCTATGCTGTTGAATTATTAGCATGGTACCTGTCACATGGTGCCCTGTTTGGTCCAGGCAGATAGAGCTCCCTGAGCCTGAGATGTGAACCTTCCCCTAGTTAAAAAGCATGGAGCCAGCAGGGAGACCTATGGAAAGCCTGGCATGGTCAAAGCAGCATGGCACAAAGGCTTCATGCCAACCTTGGGAGCAAGACCAGTTCTTCCCACACACCAGTGCAGACCCCTAGCCACTGCCCCTGATATCTGGTCAGAAGAAATCCAGCAGTGAACCCCTCTACAGACACTCTGGAAAGAAAAGACCTTCCTGACAGAGTGGGGAAGGAATTGGGACAGTGAGGAGCAGCAGAGAGTGCACATCACCCGCAGTTTACCTGCTGCCCAAGACATGTGAGAGAAACCTCCCCGTAGGCTGAGCTTGCCAAGCCATACAAGGAGACTTGGAAGAGGTCTTGCCTGCATTGTGGCTGAGCTCAGAAAGAAAAAGCTGTGTCTAACGAAATTCTGTCAGGGAAAACTAAAATGAACAAAAATAAGATAGAAGTGGTATTAAGTAGATCAGAATTAAATTTGCAGGTCTGGTTGGCTGAGACTCTTACAATGTGCGAGGACAGTGCATTGTATACAAACCAATTAAAGCTCTAAATGTAAGAGCACAGGTACTGAAAGCCCAAATCTGTATATCCTTCACAAGAATAAGCTATCTAGAAAGAGTGATACTGTAACCAGGATTGTATCTGAGCTTGTTGATATTCAGAGAGAAGAGTTAAATGGTGGTGGAAAGGATAGGGAAGCTTGATCTTTATAAAGATCAAGTGTTTTATGGCTATATATTGAGCTTAAGATGGTGAGAACACAAAGAAAAAAGGCGTGGTTTAATAGAATGGGTTGAAGAAAGACAGATAAATTAGTCATCCTGATAAAGGGACCTCTGGAATGTTGCCAGTTGTGCAGAGCAGGACTCAACAGGAGTAACTCCACGTTACTTCTCCCTTAAACTTTTTTCTCTCCCTACCAATATGATTTTTGACAGTTTCCTGTGTTTAGACACTACCACATTGTTAGACTGGCCCAGGCATGACTTTGGCCTGTGCCAGCTGATGATCCTCCAGGCAATGCCCCAGCAGTGTCAGGATGATGCCTCAGCCAGGGGCTGTTCCCAATGGGCAGCTTGCAGAGAGACAGCTGTTTTGAAAGCAAAGAGAATTAAATAGCTTTGGCCTGGGCAGACCTGTACCTGTTGTACTGAGGGATGACTAACCTGGCACAATCTGTGCAGCCAAAGGTTGCCCAAGTGGTACCTGGGCATCAGTGAGCTCTGCTGGTTGGTTACAGATAGCAGGTGATTGGTTTTTAACATGTGCTCCACAGACCACCTTTGGGCAGCACAATCCAGTCCCTGGAATTACTGGTAAACTCCTTTTAATCCTGCATGTACATTCTGTGCTGTGGTTATGTGAAGTGGCTCTCTCTGCAAAATGAGGTAGGAAAGGCAGTCCACTACTAATTTAAAGAGGGACTCCCCTTTTATATAGATAAGAAACAAATTATATATTCATTCCAGTCATATTTGCTGCATTGCTTTTTGTCAAGAGCCAGAAAGACAAATTTTATTTTTCACTTCACATCTTTCTGCTGAAAAATATCCTTCCAGATCTATTAGTTCTCCCATTCTATTGTTTCTGCTAGATAGATACCAAGTAATGTTTCTTCCTTAAGATGAGGTGAGTTCTGGAAAGACAAGAACACATATGATCTATCTGTAAATGTTGACAAGAAGCAAATACAAGCTATTTGTTGCTGCAGAGAAAGCTACTCTTTGAATTTCAACTGTAAATTAACAGATAAACATTAAAATTAAATATTAAAATAGTAAAATAATTATAGAATGAGTGAACAATATTAATTCTAGCCTGGCAAGGTATTTTAACAGCTGTATTTTAGCAGCTCTGGAGAAAAAGGCAGGCAGATGTGCCTGTTAAAATGGCAAAGAATTGGTGAAAGAAGGATTCACCAAACAGATATAAGTTGAGCAATTAAAAGAAATCATTAACTTAGAGCAATGCAAGTGGCAGCTGCCTATTTGGATTTGGAGTTCTGCTGTGATTATAAACAGGGTAGGATTGTTGTCTGGATGCCATTAGTGTGTAAATGGAGGAGGAAGTGTCTCCACAAACAGTGAACTAATCCAGCAGGAAACTGGCCTAGAATAGACTTTGCAATGCTAAATCTCTGTGTACTTAGCTCTCAGAGGTGCCTCACTGAAAGCTCAGACAATTGCTCCTACCAGCACCAGCAGAAAATGGGACTACAAAGATGTTTCTATATAGGCCTCAATTGTTGTAGAATGGCACTGAGGCAAGGCCTGTAAAATCTATGGGGACATTCAAACTCTAGTCCTGGAGTGACTGTGTGAAACTTACTCAAACATCAATAGCTGTCACAGGCTCTGCCTCTAGCTCTGCAGCTTCAGGATGTTTAAAGTGGCTTGATCCCTTCCTGTATTCCAGCAGCTTGGTCTTGCTGCAGTACTACTCGTGTATGTCCCTGATCTGCATTCAAAAGAATTGGATTTAAGTTCAGGTTTACCATGTATCTTTATTCTCCTCCTATTCCTTGGGTTGGAAGTGTTGGTTCAGGCTTTTCCTGCCAGCATGAGGCAGGCTCCAGAAGTGCAGAGGTACAGGCAGGGCCAACTCCCACCAGCCAGTGAAGTTCTGGCAATGCTGTCAAGCCCAGGGCCCAACTGTGCTGTGGTGGCTTCGCTACAGGAGTGTGATGCAGGCTGTTTGATCTCCCCCACAATGGTAATTGAGTGCTGTGAGTTTTACAGTTTGAGCAAGACATCAGTGGTCTTCGACATTGCAAGAGAAATGTGCTCAGTGCCTCACTCTCCTGTACACCTTGCAGTCTAGGAAGCATTAACAGGCTTTCCCTCCTCTCCACTCTAGATGGATTCCTGCTCTTCCAGCAAGTGCCCCTGGTCGAGATTGATGGGATGAAGATGGTGCAGACCAGAGCCATCATGAGCTACATAGCAGGGAAATACAATCTCCATGGGAAAGACTTGAAGGAGAGAGCCCTGTATGTAACACCTCCTATCACTAATGGAGTAGTCTGTTATTTGATAGCTACATTATACAAACCAAATTGAATCCTGTAAATCCAGTATAAAGGCATAAAAAAGGCTAACAATAAGATTTAACCACTCTTTTTGAAATGCTCCTAACAGAAAAAGGCTGTTATACTTTTTGAAAAATATTCAGGTTTTGTTCATGCTTAGTTTTGGCTGTGAAAGTTGGCACGATGTTGGTGATATAAAAGTCCTATAAGTTGCCTTAGTTAATTAGAAAACAGATGAAATAACTTCTGTGCTTTTTTCTACCATCTTCCCCTGACCAATAGGATTGACATGTATGTGGAGGGAATATCAGATCTGATGCAAATGATTTTGATGTTTCCTTTCTCTCCACCTGATGCAAAGGAGAAAAATCTTGAGTCAATTAAGGAGAGGGCAACTAACAGGTACTTTCCAGTCTTTGAAAAGGTAAGTGACAGCAAGTATGTCTCTATCAAACTTGCAATTATCCAAAAAGTTTCTGCAAAATAAGAATGTGTTTGCAGTGTAGGTCAGCCCCCAGTCCTCAGCTTTTTTGGCTACCTAAAAGAAGGGGAAATACAGCAGCACATTTTCCTCTCTTTGTTTGCTTGTGTTGTCAGGGCTGTTGTATTTGAACATCTGCAAAGCAATATGTTCTCAGATGTACAGAAAAACTTTTCACTAAAGGTTTTGTGATTATTTTTCTTGAAGGAACAGTTCCATACTTATATTTGTTTAAAGCCCATCTCTCTGCTATACTTAATTTTGTTTGGAAAAGTTTCACTGGAGGAATACAAAAATCCCTTATACAGAAATCAGGTAGAGAGATTAGGAGTACTTTAACAAAATGACAGTCACAGATTTATAAAACAATAAACCCAATCCATATTATTCATGCATCTGGCCATATTTCCCACTTTTGTAATATTTATCTAGTTTTATTGGAAAACAATAATAAAGGTTGAACATCACATAAGTTCTTAGCACTAAAATAACCTCTTCCCAAAGGCAGGGAACTCTTACTTAGCTGTTGCAATTCTGCATTTCTGAGTTTGCTTCCTGATACCAGCACTGGACATCACTTCACACAAAAATCTAAATGGGAGTTCTATGAACTCCTTAAATTGCTTATTGCTTCCTCCATTATCCCTGTTTCTAATTTTAGGACTGTTACTAGTCTACTTAAACATGTGGTTTTGTTTCTATTCCTGGTGCCCATCATCATTCATTATTACTGAGTGACCAAAGTTTATAGTCTGTGTATTAGAACATGAAATGGACAAAACTTCCATTTTTTTCTCAGCAATAATGAAATTATTTAGGCTCAACTTCAGCTGAAAATTCCACCCTGAAATTTCAGAGGGATTTGCTGCTCAGCTCTGCATCTGAGTATGCCCAAATGTCCCACTCTCATCTGCAGCCCATGTTTTCTTGTCTTCTCCAGGTTTTGAAACAACATGGCCAAGACTTTCTTGTGGGCAACAAATTCAGCTGGGCAGATGTTCAGCTAATAGAAGCCATTTTAGCAGTGGAGGAGAAAGTTCCTGATGTGCTCTCAGGGTTTCCTCAGTTGCAGGTAATTTAATTACTGAGCATGCTGTATTCAGGAGCTAGTGGTCAGTCCTGAAGTAATCATCTCCCCATGCTGGGTAAATCACATTTTTGTGGCCGGAATTCCTCTCTTGTTCTGTTTTTTAATTTTTTTTTTTTTTTAGGTATTTAAAACCAAAATGAGCAATATGCCTACCATTAAGAAGTTCCTGCAGCCTGGCAGCCCACGGAAACCCCCACCAGATGCCCATTATGTAGAAACTGTGTTGGAGGTTTTTAAGAAATGAAAGCCTTCCCACCTTTGGTGAAACCCAAAATGCTGGGAGAGTGGGGGAAAGCAGAGCAGCAACTCCAAACCTTAAACCAAAGGAGACGGAAGCTCAGCAAATTAGTATTGTTTTAGTTAAAACCAGTGCTAGAGAAACAAAGCAACCTGTACCAGAAATAAACCATTCTATTACACTTGCAATGCGACAGCAGCTTTGTCTTTATTGATATCAAATGCTTGGCAAAACATGAGAACAAAGGAGTAAGGAGGCAAAGAACTATTTGCAGGGTAGGGAATTTATTAATTTGGAAAAAGAACAATGCAGTGTTAGTATTGTCAGAATGTAACTTGTTGGAGAAGATATTTTCTACATGAAAAGAAGCTCAGAGTAGGAGCTGTGGAAGAGAAGAAAGAATACCTGCAGCACCACTTACCCTTTAAAGAAGTAGACTTGTTTCAAGTTTCCATTCTTAAATTTAAAGCTTGTGGATGAATTGGATTTTTAGGTCTCTTGGCAAAGTTTTTGCAAAAGTGATTATTTTTCTCTCTAAATCAGTATTTCAAACCTTGTGTATGATCATACTAGCTATTCATTAGGTGGTTACATACATCTTGAGAGCCAAGCGTTGTGAAAGAAAGGAGCAGTCTGTTTCGCAGACTCTAGCAAGGCAGAGGGGGTTTATTTCTACACATTTAGGAAGAACACTTAGCAACAGATACTCAGATTCCATTGAATTTCAAATAAAAATATTTACAGCAGACAATAACAGCCTTGCGAAGTGGCCTGATGCAACAGAGAAGCAGCTGCTTAGAAGGAAACTGTGTTCCAACAACTGTCAGTAACCAGATCCGATGCTTAGTCTATGACATGAGTGAAGAAAAGAAATTAGAAAAAATATGGGAAAACAAGCCTGAGGGAGAAAACAGAAGAATACCATTTCACAGAATAGCTCAATGAAGTGACATTTCTGAAAGACATTTCTGAAAGTCGTGTTAGGAGACAGATTATATAGGACTTGGTTGCCTGAAATCGCAGTGGATACTTGCGACAGGACAAGAAATATCAGTGCCGGGATAAATCACCCTCTGAAGAGTTGTGCTTCTCTCCCCTACCTCTAAGGGAAGGCTGAAGGGATTGGCTTCATCTAAACTTTCAACTACTTCATTTGAGACAGCATAATTTTGAGTAGTTCAGCTGTGACTGAAGAGCATGCTGAAGGATTCTTCCTGAATTTGGACTTACTGAAGGAGACTAAACAGCTAGACCAGATGTAGGTGTATGCAAAGTTAGGTGAGATGAGTTTTCACAAGTTGTCTACACTATCATTAACTTTCAGGCTTGAACTCATGTTTTCCTACCAGGTGGCCACTAGACCGGGGATGTCTCCTAGAGGTTATCAGGGGCAGGCCTATGAATGGTAAATCCAGACAAGCTACCGAAGAGGGAGCTTGGGTTTGTGAAAGGGCCAGATGCACCTTGGTGCACATGTCCCTGCATGGAGAGCTTCAATCTCCTAGATTATCCTAGATTCTGTGTCATAAATCATATGTGTCCAAAAATGTGGGAAACACTGTTTCCAGT
Organism: Dicaeum eximium; assembly: GCA_013396995.1. Taxonomy (NCBI): domain Eukaryota; kingdom Metazoa; phylum Chordata; class Aves; order Passeriformes; family Dicaeidae; genus Dicaeum; species Dicaeum eximium. Next base: position 1,169,657 of record VWZP01001887.1, read on the forward strand.
AGTGTTAGAGGCTGGACAGAAGACCTTCCCAAAATGTAAGGAGGGGACAGAGGAACACAGAGCCCTAACCAGAACAGGGAGCTACAAGAGGTGCTCTCAGTCAGGGGTCCCCTTTTGTGAAGCCTGGCTCCCCTTATGTGCCATATGGGATACACAGTGTTCCACCTGGGGATTAGGCACCTCCTAAAAGACAATTGCAGTGTCATTGCAGTGATGATTCTTTTGATGACCTGTCCTTCTATGGTTCCAGGCCTAAATAAATTATTAAGCTTTATTTATTGTCAAGCGTGGAGCCTATCCATGTAACAGGTACCAACAGGACTGATAGGATGAGGATAATTTTCAGCTACCAAGCAATGAAGAATGCCTGCATGAAGGACATGAAGGAGACAGCCTGCTGTACTGTAACTGCAGGTGATGGCTACAACAATATTAACCATGTAGATTAGATAGGCAGGAAGGTATGATGTATTGACATATGCTGTATGCTGTACTGACATTTTGAAATCCATTCAGTTGTCCAAAGAAAGCAGTCAGAAGTGCAGAGTGCAGTTGGCCTTCTGATGCCACACTTCATTCTGTCTCTTACAGCTGTCTTCTTTGGTAGTAGTGTAGTTTCACTGACTCAAATTCACAGAAACATTTTTCACAGAAAAAAACCAGACCAAAACAAACAAACAAACAAACAAACAAAAAACAAACAAACAAACAAAACCAAACAAAAACCCCACATGTCAGAGATGAAATTCAGCAGAAGTGTCCTGAAGGAAAAAACATTAAGCATTAAAACATAGAAGCTTCTGAAAGATTCGAGCTGAGTGAGTTGAGGTGACTTATGTAAAGTGGCAATGTGTAAAAAGTAAAAAACTCAGAAAATATGAGAATAAAAGTGATTGCCATAGTAGTATTCTTTTAAAATTGTGTGAGCTTTTCAGCCATTGTAATTATTTTTAACTAGCATGGTATGAAGCAATGAGAATATGAGCCATATTACTATTTCGTGCTGGCAAAGATGTTTATAATGATCACAACCTCTCATCTATCTTACGTTTGTACATAGTCAGCATGAGTCAGGAATTCATTTTCTGTAGGCGAGAAGTAATTAAACAGAGCTATTTGGTTTGTTTGCTTAGGAAAGAGAAGTTTCCCATTTGCAGGGAAATGTTTGGAATGCTCCGTGTAGGAGGGGCTACAGTGTTATATAATCTTAAAGCAGAACTGCTGAGAGCTTAGCGTGAGTTACACTGTGCACAAGGTAAGTGGATTTTTTTCTTCATTTATCCCTAAAAATGCAGGAAATTGTTGTACATTAAACTCAGTCAGTGAATGGATTTTATAGATTAAATGTGTGTATACTTTACTATCATGGTTATGTGTAGCAGATGTTAAATTCCAAATCAGCTGCTTTTGAGGTGTGCAGAATTAAGAAAAAGAAGTGTAGATCTCAGAAGTGGAGAGTGTTTCCTCTCACCTCCGCCTTGCTACTGCAGGGAAGGTGACATGTTGTTTCCAAGGGGAATATGGTGGGAGTTTGGGCGTTTTCCTTTTGCTGCTGTTAGTGCTTCAGGTTTGTTGCTGACAGGGTGTCCAGAGCTGTGAGGCTGGTATAGACTGGGCACTGTGTGTGTGTGTTTGTGGCTGGTGTGCACACTGGTTCTGAGTGGGGTGGGTGACAGTCTGCAAAGAAACTGTTGTTGCTCGAAGTTCCTGCTTAGAAACTGTTGTTGCTTGAAATTCCAGCAGAGTTGGAACTGGACCAAGCAAGCATTGCCCCGTGGCTGTGCCTGTGGTAAAGGCAAATCTGATGTTACCAGGGCAAAATTAATTTCCCTGTCATTGGAGGCTTGTCTAAAAAAATTACAGAAGCAGGGAATGTTGTAAAAGAGGTTGACTGGGGGAAAGAATTCCTTCCTGGCTGGTGGTAATGGAGCATAATGGCTGCTGGAGCAAGCACAGCAATTGCTGAGTTTATGGCATGTGTCTGATTAAAGAGTAAACTGTATTCTGAGATAATGCAAAAATAGGCAGAGAGCACCCTCTGCTTTTTGGTCAGAACAGAACACTTGGGATGCAAATGGTTTTGATTCACTGGTTCTCTAACTGGGCCAATAGCTCTAAGTACAGAGTTCTGCTTAAGTATTCTGCGTGTGTAAAAAACATTTGAGGCAGAATGGTACAAGGCAGTCTGTCAGTATACTCTTTTACCTCCCCTGTTGATTGATTCAAGACTTGGACAATAAATCATTGGTTTCCAACAAGACAACATCCAGAGCCAGGATTGAGAGCTGAATCCAGGATTGTGAATCTTTATTGTGCAAAACTTATTTCTTCATTGCAGATACCAGGAAATCAGGCACGTGGAAGTATGTCTGGAAAACCCAAGCTGCACTACTTCAATGGACGAGGCCGGATGGAACCAATTCGGTGGCTCCTGGCAGCAGCTGGGGTTGAGGTTTGCTTCTGGTCTTTCATACTGAGATCCTGTGACAAATATGTGCTTTTAGTGTTCCTTCTGAAAAGTGTGACTGAGCAGCAGTTTCAAACTCTGCCTTTAGTGCTTTGCTGAGCAAGCCAACAGTGACCACAAGCTTACCCTCAGCAGGGGACAAATTCTGTCTCACTTCCACACATCATGTGCAAAGCCCGCTGGTAGCACCACAAATGCTCCTCCCCTGTAGCTAGTGAGAGAAGACATTTAAAACCCCAGCAGCAGAACCTGGCTTCTTATCTTCTGATCACCGAGGTCAAGCACCTGCAATTCTGAGTACCTTCAGTTAAATTCCAATGTCCAAAATACCATGAGATTATTTTTGATACTACAATGTAGTTTCCTCTTGAAGATATTGTATATTGTAAACCACAGAGTAATTTTTTTTTACCTCTGAAAGATTCTGATACTAAACCAGAGGTGGAGTATGGCAATCTGTGTGTCTCAAGATCCATGGGTTTCTGTCACAGTGATGGCAATGACAGCTTTCAAATATTCTTTATGTTTAAAGAAAATAAAATTGCCCAAACACATCTCTTTAGGCCTTTTTTATCTAAAAGATTAAGAAGCTAAATCATGGTAT
>VWZP01001888.1:0-17395 GCA_013396995.1 Dicaeum eximium
ACAGTCAAAGCATAAAAACTGATGGTGATGCAAAAACTATTTAAAGTCCATAGCTTTTGAGGTGGACATACTTAATGGTGTGGTACCTAGAAATTCTCATACATGTCTTTTATAATTGAAGAAATTCAAGACAACACTGTAAAAGCGGTTGAAAGATGACAGGGAACACAGATATTTGGTAGCATTGCAGTAATCCACTTTTGTGGTAAACATTTCTGAGGACAAGTTCACCAATGTATTTAACTGCTGGGACTGAGCAAACAGAAGGCTAGCATTAGTAGGAGAAGTAGAAGGTCAGATAGGACTTGGGAAACAAAGGGTTTTAGGAATTTGGGCTAACTAGGTTTATATGCTGATTGTAGCTGGGGTGGAGTTAACTTTTACCCTAATAGCTAGGATAGTTCTATGTCTTAGACTTGTCCTAAAAACGAGTTTTAGTTTTTACTGAGTTTTTGTTATTACTGTTATTACTTATACAGTTTTTGTTATTACTGAGAGGTGCTTACACAGTGTCAAGATCTTTTCTGATTTTTTAATCACCCCATCAGTGAGAAGACTGCGGGTACACAAGAAGCTGAGAGAGGAAAGAACCAGTAGAACTGACTTCCCCTGACCAAAAGGATATTTTATACCCTCTGGTCTCATGCTCAGCATATAAAGGTCCAGAAGAAGGAGGAAAGGGGGACATTTGGAATGATGTATTTGCCTTCCCAAGTCATCTATAGGCATGGTGAAGCTCTGCTTTCCTGGGGATGGCTGAACACCTGCCTGCCCATGGGAAGGATGGAATGAATGCTTTGCTCAGCTTTGCCTGTGTGTGCAGATTTTGCTTTCCCTATTAAACTGCCTTTATCTCAACCCACAACTTTTCACTTTTACTCTTCTGATTCTACTCCAATTCCCCCTCCCATCATGGTGAGGCAGAGGAATGGGCAAACAGATGGGTGGTGCTCTGTTGCCAGCTGGGATTAAACCAGAACTGTTTGGTTCAGATCACCAAACACATTTCAGTTAAGGTCTCTCCATGAAGTAAATACTGAGGGCAGGTAAATCAGAATTCAATTTGCATTATGTAGAAAACAGGGGTTTTTTGTTATCTTTTTTTTCCTCAAGCCATCTTCCACTTTTTGTGGTGTATTTTTAAGTCAATATTCAACTACCTTCCAGCTTGAAGGAAGGTTTGACTCAACAAGAATTAGAACCTGAGATGTTACTCCTCAGAGCTAGGGGTAAAAAACCAAAAATTGTTGTAGAAGGTGCCGTACAACTTCAGCTATCTGTAAAGTAGGGGTTAGATTAAAACAATCATGAAGAATTTGCTGCAAAATATTTCCCAATTGAATGGAATCAATGTGCATTGTGAAACACGCATGAAGAAAGCAAGCTTTAGAAAGTTCTAGAGTGACTTCTGCAAACAAAGTTTGCACTAACTAGGAAGGGAGAGAAGAATTCAGAGAAGGAGGAAATTCAATGCTTCATTCTGTGGTAATAGACTTTGGAACAAGCTAAACATTCAACTCTTCTCTAAAAACAAGCTTTCTGTTTTTCATATGGGTTGCACTGACAGCTGGGGTAAAAAGAGTTGTTTTAATTAAAACTCCACTCTAGGGAAGATCTTGTAGAACCAGCATCTGTACCTGGCCTGATGAATCTCCAGTAAACAAACAGACGGGGGTTTAGCACAAGCATCAGTATTTTAGAGGATTACAAAAAGCAATTTTGCTGGCATTTCTGAACACTCTGAATATAAAGCAGATGTAGCTTTGTTAGAAACAGCACTAAATGCAACTGTTTCAGGAGAAACAAATGCAGCTGAAATAGAAGCTGCCTTATCTGTGTATTTGTTAAAAACATCTTGAATTGCATGGATATAGTATATTAATCTCTATCTTGAAATACACTTCGCACTAATCGGACTCACACAAGCATCAAGTTTAATATATACAGTAATAGAAAAACAAATCTAAAGACATTTTCGCAAGGGTAAAACAATAATTTGGAAACAACAGCACTTTTTGTCAGCTTGGAGTACTTCTATGTAAGAGTCAGCATTTATTGAAAAAACCCTCCTCTAAGGCAAAAAAAAAGATAGCTGCATTAAAAAAAAGTCCAAAACACAACAACAAAAACCACAATCCCCCCCCAAAAAAACCCCAACCAAAATAAACAAAAAACATACAACATGTATTTAAACACATCCTTTAAAAGTATATTTGAAAGAAAATCTCGGAAAAACATGGGCTGAGAGTCACAGATTTGACTACTAGTATCAGATAACTTCATACTTCACACTTCACAACTGTAATTGGACCATTCAAGTATTTACCTCTTTTTCTACTCTGTTTTGAGCTACGTATAGTCTTAAAACTTCTCATTTTAACATTGTTCAGATCATAATTCTCACACCTGAAAATTATCTGAGGCTGGACTCTTAGTCAATATTTACATCACTCTACATTATCCCAACTGAGAATTTTTCTTAAGAAAAAACCAATCTGTAACAAAGTATCTTCCAACATTAAGAATTACAAGCCACTTTACAAGTAAGGACCTTGATAACACACACTGACCAATAAGGATAAACAGAGCAATACCACACACAAGGCTTCTCTCAAGAGACCCAAGGCTTTTGGCATCAAGTCTGATTACAGGATTTGAGTTTGAACACAGAAAACCATTGCAGAGTAGTATTTTCAGGTTCCAAAAGAGAAACTAACTGGCATAACACACAGACAGTAGAAGATAGAACACCCTCATAGTACAGAAATGTCAGAGCATATTTAGTATCCAAACAAAAGGTCTGTTTGTTTTAAATGTAAAAGCACAATCTGTCAAGATAGCATTATTAGTAAAGAACCAAAGGTAAGAGTAAAGAGTAAAATAGTAGTTTAATTTGAACATGCATTATTTCAAACAAACACCCACTACTCCTGTTCATTCAACACCAGCAAAAAAAAAAAAAAAAAAAAAAAAAAAAAATCATAGCACAACATACAAGAAAAACATTTGGTTAAAATACTATATATATGTTCACTCTGCTACTTATACGGAATTCAGCAGCAATATTGCTTTCAATAATACTGTTCCTACCAATATAGCCTGTTTTATGCTAAACCACAATGTAAATACCATCATATGCTTAAAATTCCACACAAAAATGTCAAAATATTAGGGATGCTCAAGTTCTGAAATTACAGAAGGCATATATTTGATAAGAAAACCTATTGATGCATATTTGCAGTGCCTTCAAACACCACATCTAAACATTGTTACTGCTTAAAACTCAGCTAAGAATGCTGGCATCTGTCTACTGTACAAATGAATTATACATGTACATGCAAAATACATTTTTATCTTGGTAATATTAGAACTTGTTTGAAACAGGTACAGCGGGATAAAACTACAAAGGTTGCTCATAGATGGATGCAGATATGCTTGCAATATATCAAAGTCTTCCTATTTTCCCCACTGATTAATGCTGAAAAAGATGAAGCAAATAGCTTCCTTACGTGGAATACCACCGAACCTCAAAGTTCACAGTAAATACTGTTAGAACCAAGAAGTAAGATTCATTGATACATGCTGCTTTGTCATATATTTCATTTCTCCCAATAATATTTTCTTTCATGAATGCAAACATGAGACATTCATGTCTGCTTGCTTTAATGATATTGCAACAAAGAAATGGGCATAATACTTTTTACTTTTATTTTCAAGCATTTACGTCCATGATTTTTCCATGTATTTGTTTCTTAAATAAAAACAAACAGTTCTGAATTGATTACCTTTGGTTCACTGGAAGCTTTTTTCCTCTTTTAATAGTGTATTTTTCTCCTGTTTCCAACTAAGAATATTATCCATTTTGAAAAGTACTCAAGATTACTTATTGAAGGGTATAGTTAAGTCCCAATTTACCATAAGCATATTTCTTAACAGGTGTCAAACTAAATTTTCTCTACTCTGACTTTGGAATGGAGGCATTGCCATGAAAAAAAAGTCATCCTAGAGTTCTGTGCATATAACTTTGGTAGACACTCTTTTTGTTAATATATAAAACTCACCCACCACTGAAAGGGTATCCTCAAAATGGGTTTCTGAAAATAAATTCCTGTTTCATTCACAGTTTGCCACTAAAGAAATCAACTACTCATAACATGAAATAAAAACTGGAAAGAAAAAGAATATTTAAGTTATACTCAACTTTACAGCACAGGTGTTGGAAGCTCCCATACTTCATCATGAGATCTTAACACCATCAATTTTGAAGATGACTCTTGCTTTGACCCTGAGATTAGCTCAGTTGGTCACAGCATGGTGCTGATAATGCCCAGGCTATGTGGAGTCAAACCTTGTACAGGCCATTCACTTGAGTTGGACTCAATGGGTCCCTTCCAACCCAGAATAGTCTTTAATTCAGTATAATTTGCACTTCACAAAATACACTAGGGAAATCCGAAATACATGTACTAGTCTTGCATCTTTCAGTCAAAATAAAACAGCTTCTGTTCCAAATACACAGAAGGGATACTGATATATTTCCAACTTTTAACCAACTGAAAACAGCTAGACCTGTCACATAAATGTATGAGCTGTTTTCTTTTCCTGCCAATACATTGTTATGCATAATACATTAATTTTGGTTAAAATTAGTCAAGCAGAATGCAGCTGGTATTTAATTATTATAAATGAGAACTAAATAAATTTAGGTGGTGTGAGAAAAAAGTACAGCGATTTTACCATTTGCATGACTACCAGTGCTAAAGTACATAAGAGATGATAGCAAGGGAGTCCCAAACAAAGGAAGAAAATAAATGTATATATACATGTGTGTGTGTGTGTGTATATACATGCACATGCATGGGTGTATGAGAGTGCATTTTATGCCTGCTTATCATTTTATAGTATTTAGATGTGTTGTTCCTGTTTCAGTCTAGGAGAATTCAAGGCAAGAACACAAAAATAATGAAAGTGACTGCGAGAAGCCTGCAGAAATCAGTCTCTATAATTTCCACTGGCCGTTCAGGAGGTCTCACAGCTGTTCAATTCCCCATTTGCTGCCATTCTTCTTACATCCCTGTCCCCCAAATTAGAATAAAGTGAACCATGGAAAGAAAAATATTAAACTGCAAATAAACCATAGTTATGCACAGAGGAAATGAAAAAGTGGAAAAATTGCACCAGAGACCAGATTTCATTTTGTGTCCTTTTCTTGAAAGGAAGAAAAAAAAGCAGGTGTGAGGGGGGCAGGACATGGGGATATGATGTTGTTAAAGCTGAAAGCATATCTGATGTCTCAATTTCAGAATTGCTAGGGAGAGATGGAGAAAAAGCTCTTCACATCTCCAAAATCTGGACATCACTGAGAGAAATTACAAATCTAGATTTTAATAGCATTTTCCATAGAACATTTCTAAGGAATGCTAAACTCATGGCCTTACCACATGTAATATTTGCTGCAACAAATCCTCTTCACAGGATTTAGTCAGTCATCACTATTACCTCCTTTGTATACAAATACGGAGGCAAAAGTCTTCACCATTTAGTAACTTACATTGCACTGTAAATTTCATCACTACCTGAGAAAAAGGTAGGCACCTAATGTTTGACTCAGTTGGATATTTTAAAAGTTTCTCAGCCTGACATGTTATACAGGTATGTATCACTTCAGACAGAAAATACAACATTGCATTACAGCTGTAATGTTTTCTGCAACACAAGCAGAAATAAATTTAGTGTAAACAGAAGGGAAAACATACTGTCCTTTAGATCAAGCACAATAAATCACAGCCAAAGGTAAGCATTTTCTATGTACTGATTCTCATGGCATTATCTAAGTATTTTCATGCTACATTGATATAAAAAATATTCTGCTTCAACATAACCGTTGCCCTTTCCCAGTAGTTCATCAGTAACACAGGACCCCAACCATTTCAGAATATTAATTCCTAAACTCTAGTGAAATAAATGACCATATTTTCATTCTTATGTTTACCCATCTTTTTTGTGACTTTACGGATATATGACATATTTGCAAAGTGGAGTGATGTGATGAATACAGAAAGAGCACAGGTTAAAAGGCAATTAATTATAATGACCCCAAGACAGCTCTCACCCTGTCCCACTCAGATTTCCAGAATGTTGCATTATCCCCATCTTTTCACACCACCATGTACATATGCATGTACCTGAAGTGCTGAAGGGCTTCTGCAAAGATATATGTTCATCCTACTCCTAACCAGGAGAAAACAGTCAAAAAAGTGTCTTCTCAAGCTATAGCTCCATAACCACTAATACTGGAGCTGTGCACTGCAATACAGATTTGATTTGTATTAGACATGAGAACACAATCACATCTTCCCCTCAAATTAGATGTGCAGACAATATAGCCTCTGTGAGAGCTTTATGCTCTGCACTGGTTACATGACAGCTATAGTAGAACAGATAATAGTCAATCTGGCATAAAGCCTGACAATAATGTTGACTTGTCAAAATTCCCAGAAAACTGTTGAGGTAGCAGAACGTTTGTAGCGGATCATTGCTTACCATCATGTAGCTGCAACATTCTCGATTAGAAGTGGGAGCCCTAAAGCCAGATTCAGTCTGCTGTTGAACTGTGGCCTTGGAACAGCTTATCCCACCCACCTGGAGGACAGGGCTGAGCTGTGGCTTGCTCAGGTGAGCCTTTTTATCTGCCTGCCATCCACTGAGACCAAATCTCACAGAAAGCCAAGGCTTAAATACCAGCAATAACTTACTTCTTGTGGCTCTTAATTTGTGCTAACAGAAAACACATTACAGGTAATTTCACAGGTAAAAAGTATATACAATTGTTTTACTGCTTGGTTTTGCTGAGCTACAGCAATACATCTAATTTACCCTGATAATTTAGTTGTGCAGAAACAGGCTAACAAAGCAGTAAACAAATGTTCATTCATTACACCTCATGAAACAGTTGCTTTTCCCTACACTAAATACTGGTGTGATGGATCAAAAATGAAAATACCCCTTCCTTTTGGAAGGTCACAGACCTTACAGCTAGCCCTGAGAATTTTTTCTAAAATTCCACAGATTCACATATAAAGCTGTGAATAAGCTTATCTTGCACGTACTAGAAAGAAATGCTTATGCTTTATTGAACTTCATTTCAGAAGTACTAATGCTCTAAAAGGGTGGGAGCAGAGATCCCATGAGTAATTTGATTACATTTCAGGTAGTATATATGGGCTTGAAATCAGTACCAAAATAGAGACTAAACCAAGTCTCAGCCATCCCAAGGCCCTAGTTAAATATATGTTCCTATTCCTAAATGAACCATAATTCATCTGAGAACCATGGATTAAGGAAATAATGAGTAATACCACAATGAGAAACTAAATTTGGTCTTTTCTAGGTGAAAAATTATGTTTCTATTTTTTTGGTGAGTGAAGTTTTGCAGCAGAACAGCATTACATTATTCCAAATAGAGGACTTAAAGCTATAATAGGCACATTTTTGCACACACATGGTGGGGGAACCCTGGCAGAAAGCAACCATAAAACAAGAACAATTTCTTAATGCAATAAATTTTCCACATTAAAAAAACAAAAAGAAAAAAAAAAGTGGACATGATCCCAATTTGGAATCTGATCTTTTTTTTCCCAAACACAGGCTCCCACTTAACTTGCTGCCATTATTTGATATTAATACCTGTTCTGGTGGCTGAAACAGTGTCCAAAATAACTTTGTGAGCAAGTACCAGTATCCCCTGTGATACTAACAACATGCAAGTTCTCAGAATAATTAATTTCCCCTGAAGCAAAGTCCCTGGTTGCTACTGTATTCAAAAAAATACCTTTTCTTGCATTTTGAAAACTTCAGGTTGAACGCAGGTATTGCCATGCAGCACTTTTGACAAGCAACACTCTTGAGAACATCCCCAATCTCCCTAGAAGAGCAGGCTGCATATAACAAAATAGGGAAAGGGGAATTTTATAACAAACTCCAGACAGAGGTTGAAGCTTCATGGCAAACCTTGTATTGCCTCAAATTCAGCAGAGTTCAAAGGAAGTAGACAGTAGTGGTGTTTTACAGAGCAAAACAAACACAGAGTGGAAGTGATTTGCCCAAAGCAAGACTGATGGTGAACACAAGAACCAAATCAAACACCATTAGCTTCACAGCATAACAAGAACTGTTATGCTAGCTCAGACTTATCAGACACTTCTGACCAAATGTATTCTGAAATTCACTTTTCTGTCCAACAGAAACCTCTCTCAGGCACATCCGCGACATCTACTACAACAGACTAAATGCTGCAGCTCATCAGGCTATCACTGTTTGATCATGTGTCTGCATCCACAGTGGCAGATACAGATCCAAGTCTCTAAACCACATTACTATTATATACTCATCTTTAAGGTGAATCAATACTGATTTTATTTGGCTAGGGAAAGTGAAGAATTGGGGAGGGGAAAAAAATGAAAAAGCCTTCACACAAATGCATTTGAAATACTGCAAACACCAAGCCCAGCAGTTACAAGACTGACAGTTTTAGGAAATAATGTTGTATGTCTAGATCACTCCACATTAGAGGGAAATACTCATTACCTCAGACATTGAGGCAGACCTCTGTTTAGTATAACTTCAGATAACTTCAATTAAATTTTTTTCTATTTGATTAAGACTTCTCCCTGTCCCCCCTCCTCCTTTTGATGATACATGGTACAGAAGAGTTTTATACTGTTACAGCAATAAAGTAACCCCTATTCTCTCATTAGCAGAAGTCTGAAGCAACTTGCATGAACAAGTATACATCACCAGCAACCCTTGTTGCTTGTGTCCTTCCATGCTTGTGTCACTTCACTCAAATTCTTTATTTTTAGACTCAGTCTTCACATTGAGAAATCCCTTAAATATAAAAGCTGCTCTGGAGAAAGTCTGGCACGATAGCTCTAAGATAGAATGAGCTGCATTCAGCTCTATGTAGTGAGCTTATTTTACTTACATACCTAAAGATTTGTCAGCATTATTAACTGTGTAGTTCCTCATCAAAAAGAGCAATCAAGGTACTTATAAGTTTTATTGTGCAAAAATTTATGCTTTTACATATTGCAGTAATATTACAACTATATCATGTGGATTAATGACTAATGAAATTATGAACAATTGAATATATGAAAAGCAGGAAAATGCTCTTTAACAGATGTTTCTACAGAACTTATTCTAATGTCAGAAAAAAAGGATCAGCCTCACATATTTTCTGCACAGCTAAGTTCCAAAAATCAGGTCTTATTGTTCCCTTAATTTTGAAAAGTAATGAGCCCTGTTTCATAATGCAGAGTCTGTGTCTTTTTTAAAAATCTGCATGTGAATCGCTTAAAAATATTCAGCTCCATTTAACATGACAGCTCAATAATTTACATGCCGACTGTTCTCACTTTGAATACTTGGAATTTAGTAACACCTCCCTGGTCTTATTTACCTGTTCTTACTTTAACGAGCTTAACACAAAACATTTCAGTCAAATTTAGTGGGATCAGTTTTTAAGTGCATTTAAATTTTAAGGAAATGATCTGAAAATATGTACCACTTATTCAATGAACCACATAAAGAGAGCCTTTCAATGAAGAGAATTTCCAGGTTTACCTTGGCTTTTAAAGCATCACAAATTCTAAGACACAATACGGTCCTGCAAGCTTTGTATATATTCTCAAGAACTATTATAGCATGTGTAATAATTTATTTCTAGTATGTTGAGTTTGCTTCTCTGGTGTCAGAAGAGAACCTCTGAAAATGCCAATCCCTGGATACGAAATACTGATTTTTTTCATATCCTGTGGTTTTTTATGTGTGATTTCTCTAACAAGGAAGATTATCCTTCTGTAAATCCCAGAGGTTCTCAAGCAACAGGGCTGCTGCATAGCTGAAAGATTTAAGTGGCAGAGGAAACCCCTGGGTTAGGTTGAGATATCCATCATAAATCTTGGAGCAATATCTCCCAAGTAGCGATCTGTGGTGGTATAACCTGAAGTACCCTCAGGAGTATTCTCCAAGTCCCCTTGGAGAAACCAAAGACTTGAGTGACTTCTGAACTCTGGTGGATAGAAGATCAGTGGTAGAGCTGCTACACAGTGAGAGAGACTAAATAAAACTTTATAATTGTTTTTCCTTTTTTTCAAAATAATCTGCCATATCCATCTCTAGCCATTAGACAGCTGTGGCCAGAGAAAATAATTGATTTGTTGGAGCAGAAAGCCAGCCTCTGCTAGAAAAGGTATGATTCTAGATTCTTCTGTGAAATTATTCTGACAGGATGCTTTTTCAGTTCATGGGGAGGGTTTTTTTGCCAGTTTCTTCTGAATCCCTTACAACCTTCAGAAAGAACTTGCAGAATCCTAGAATTAATATTTCCCATCCTCAGCCACCTACAGGTCACTTTTTCAGTTTATTCCACATAAAAAAGACAGAATTAATGCAAGAAAGAGAAAACTATAATACTATACAAAGTAATAAATTCTAATACCTTTATATTTTGTAATGCAAACTCGAAATCTTTTGAGACAATTAAAAAAAAAAGTTGAAATCTTGTATCTGAAACAAGCCAAAAATAGAAAGGAAAAGTCTAATTTATCTATGCTTATAAATCTTTCCAGAGAAAGGATCACTTCAACAGTAGAACTATGAAGAGCAATACAACTCCTTGGGGAATTTTTTGTGAAATAATTTAAAACTGTGACAGCAATTATTTATGAACATGTGCCTCATTGCTCCTTGAATCATTTCTACCAGTGTATGTAGTTAACCTTAGATTCCCAGAACACTTCAACTGATATAGAAAAAATCCTCCACTCCCATGAGAAATAGCATTGCACTATATTATACCATTATTTCTCTTCTAAAAGTAGTTTTGAATTGTTCTTGAAAGCATTTCTTTGAATACGCTACATTGCAAGACATGCTTCAAAGTATAGTCGAGTGAAATAATTGTTGAAAATCCTTGAATGTGTCAAACAATATTACAAAAGGATGTAATTATTTAATCTTCTGTAATAAACATGAACTTGGGAGCTCACAAGCACAGAATATAGATGATTTTTAAAGCTTAAATATCAAGAAAAGTGTTTTCCTTATTTTAAAGGGAAAGACTAACTCAAACAGATTAGTAATCTAGAAGAAAATATAATTTAAAAGAAATACCTGAAGTACAAAACATCTGGAAGAAATTTATGTTGTATTTCTACTAGTAATATTTATAATACTTGCCTTATGGTATAATAGGTTAAAACATTTCTCTCTTTTGTTACAGGTACAGGTATTTGATACATACAGGTATATGATTTGCAACTTCCCTGCAACTGAATAATACCCATATATCCTATAATATTTCTTTCAGGTATTAAAACCCCAGGCAGCCTGGATATTTGAAATTATTTTAAAGAAACTTGATTCAAATTTTAGCCACTGTTTTGCTTCTAACTCAACTTTAAGGAAAAGCTACATACATATAGGGGAAAAAGTAACTTTTGTAGTTTTTCAGTTTTGAATAAATTGAAGTCTATATACATGTAAGAAAAGATAAATTTCTTGTTTGGGGAGTTATCCATTCATGTCTCCTACAAAAACCTCACTAATTAAATCAAATGTATTTAAATGCTGACATTTCTTTAATCTCAAATCTCTGAATTAATCCACTAGACTTTACATAAGTCTCAATATAGTGTTTTTGAGGTGCCCAATACAACAGCTCTCGAAGCAGGGAGAGATACCCAGGAACATTTCAGCAGGAGTTCAAGTGACAGTTGAAGCCATTTAACCACAATTTTTCTAGTTGAGCCTCCCATATCATGTAAGCTGATGCTGTAACTAGTACTGGGCAACACCAGCTAAAATAATAAATATTAAAATGATTGCAATTCACAGTTAAGAGATGATAACTGCTAACATGAGTGGCTCCCCTTCACATTCTACTATTATCTTGCCAAACCATAATGCCACCTTGCTTACCATAAGGACCAAGAAACAGATTGCTCTATACATCATTTGAAAGCCTAGAAATGCCCACTTAAAGCATTCAAAACCACATTCACAATATTTTCCTGACAACTTTGAAAAAAGGCCTTCATTTTCAATTTGTATTGTAAACAGCACCCTCCCCGTAAATGGGTTTTAGATGAGAGATGTACAAATGATAAATTTTCCTGTTCAGCACACCCATTGACCAGTAAGATAGATTAAACAATGATAGCTCCACTGGATGTGTAATGGAACTTGTAGGAGTTCAAATACCAAACACGTACATATTACTTTTCACTTTAACTGAAAGTCACACATTTAATTCTACAGTATGTGGGATACGTTTGTTTGGATTTTTTTTTCCCAGTAAGCCTTTAAATCTTTTAAACTGGATGAAAAAATTTCAAGTTAACATTTCATTCAGCATAAAATCAGAAGAGCATCAAAATGAGACATTTTCTCAATATTTGCAAGAGAAAATCCAGCTGTGTGTTAATCTGTTTCCTTCCCTGTAAACTGTAGCAGTGCAGGATAAAACCACTGTGTGACAGGGACCTCCTATTTCAGTAGGCTTCTTATTTAGCTTAGCTTGTTACGCAATGAACCTAGGGTATATTTTTGTTTTTTAATTGCAGCAGTGGAACTTGGTTAAACTTGGACATTATAACTGAGTGTCATCCTCACACAGCAAAGATATCCTTTGTAAAGAAATCTTTCAAGTTTAATGTTTTGATAAGCAGGGAAACCATTAACGGTGCTTCAATTATCAGCTTTTCACATAAATCCTCCATAGAATTCCCTACTTGGGGTGAAAATCCTACCTTCAGCAACATCTTTGTCTCCTGAGACCTTTTCCCCTCTACTTGACAATTAGCTTTTCCCTCCCTGAAGCTGCTTCATGTTTTTGGTAGCTCCTGTTCTTTTGCATTGGGAGTGGGTTTGTTTTTCCACTGGTATAGTCTTCTAAATTTATTTGGTATACATGGATCTCCATTACCTCAGAAAGAGCTTATTAGACAACATACAAAAATACTGAAAGCTTGTGGATCTAAACAACTGTACTATAAGAGCATATAATAGGCAGTGCATTGATGATCTCTCACTTCCAGAGTTGATGCAGTAAGGATATAGTCGCAAAAGTTAAAGATTTGTGTTCTAAGGCTGCTAAAAGACAACCCGTGATTATTCTAAGTAGACCATCCTACAGTGAATTCAGCCTTGTTTACCATAATTACAGTAAGGGTCAGTGGCAGAAATACTGGACAAAAGAAAACACAACTTCATGTTCAATGAAAACTGCTGTTGTTCTGCATCTCTTTCAGAAGACTGTCAGCCTTCTGTATTCTGCTTTTCTAATATTTGTCTTAAGACACAATTCTTAGTTCTAAAACCAAAATGCAAAGAAAGAAACAAGCATTTGGAGATTATGTGTATTAATAAATAATGTATTTGAAAGATAACCTAATATCTAGTGTAGCCTCTGAAGAAGTTTTCAGGTAAATTCTAAACCATTATTAAACTAAACACATACTGCTGCAGTGCATCCCCAAACACTGTATCAACTGTTAGAGAAGATAGACTGCCTGGTGCAAACCACTGTCAACATAAAAACATACCAGTAATTAAGGAATATTCTAGAAATAATTTTTAGTTTGCTAAAAACTTGAAGTTAATAAGAATAAGAAAAAATACTTCTTAAATTAGCTCAGCCAAAACTGTAATGCTTTTGGAAAATATAAGGCATACTTAGTTTGCAATTTACATTCAGGTGTAGGTATTCACATTAACTTTCATCAATATCTGCATGCACATGCTGTTGATAAGCAGCATCTTATGAAAAACTCCATTACTTGTGGACAAAATCCAATACTGCTCACCAGCTCAGTAATGCAAGGTCATTCTAAATACTTCCTCCAAACTTTGTACTCCCCTCTGTGGCACTAGTAATCATGAGGACACTTTGAAATGCTGATGCAGCATTATACTGGTTTATTTTTAAATATGCTATATTTAAAGCTAATAATTGGAACTGCATATTGGATATTTGCTGAGGTTACCTTTAAAATTACATATTATGAAAAAGGAAGTCCCTCACACTTGAAGGCTTCATAAGCAGTCCTGTTACTAACACTGGAGAAAGTTACAAATCTTTTTTAGAAAAGTCTAGCTATTGGGCTAGTTTTCCAAATTAATCTATCAATCTATCAATAAATCAGTAGCTAGTGGCTACTTGTTCTTCCTAGTGAAGTTAAGGACCTTGGTGCAGACCAAGTGCAGGCAAGTTCAGACACTGTTTTGTATTTTGCATCTCTTGCTTTGTACTACACATCATCAAAAGCCAGCTTTCTTTTCTGATCCCCTGACTTCCATCCATTTGGCACATGCTGAAAAGGTAAAATGCCCTCCACCACATTAAGGTGACAGAAATATTCCCGACTGAAAAAGGCTGAAAAAGTGTAGACTGTTTTACATATAACTACTGGGATGCTTTAGGGAAAGCATTGTCAGATGATCTGAAGAGATCAAAATCTCATAATCTAATTCAACATTGTGGCTAATAGCTGAGCATTAGAAATGACAACTAACACACTGTAGCATTGTTCCCAAAATTGTCACTCTATAGCAAAGGGCATCCAGAAGGGAAGCAGCATTTTATATGCATTTTTACTACAGCAATCTAAAATAATGTTTTTTGATTTTTTTTTCCCATTGCTAATAGTCATGTACAGTGAATCAAAGGTCTGCCTTGCCCAGCAAATTATCTTCTCCCCCTCCCTGCAATTTGGCCTAAAGTAGATGCCTGGCAAGTAGATATCAGAAAATATATATCATTCTTGCCTCTGTGCTTTCCCAACAGTCATTTTCATTTATAGCCTTTTCTGATTTGGAAATGTTTTCTCGGTTTGAATTTTGTGTTAATTACCTCACAGCTCTTAGGGCAAAGTTGCTTTTATGCTAATCAGCACATGGTAACAGAAGCAGAAACTGATATTAATTTCAAATTTTATAGCTAATATTATGAATGCAATACATTTTTGTCCCATTCAATTTTGCAGCCAGCAGTGACTTTGTTGGTACAACATGTAGCCCATCCCAAAACAATGTCTTTTCAAAATTTCCAATGATTTCTATGTTCCAGTCTTCTTTTCTGTGACATGGGGAAGATATTTATGCAAAACAAGAATGAGTTGATTTCTAATAGCAAATTGCTTTTATGTATAAAACTATGAGTAAGAGCATTCAAAATATGACTTGATTATTATTTACATACCTTATTTAGTGATCAGTGCTTTTTCTGCCTGCTACAACTGTAAGTCACTGATCAAGGTTTCTTTTATTGCTATATATAAGCTCTCTAGTAGCTTCATTCTATCTTATTTGAAGATAAAAAGCCAAATTATTATATTTCACTTCAGTCTATTTGCCACAGATTTCCCTGTGACAGAACATCATATTTTCCTTAATTAAGAAAAGGCTCCCTTGTTAGTAGAGTGACTGACTGCTCAGCTTTAGCTAAGACCTAGACACAGAGATCCTCAGAGGCACTTAAACTTCAAGCCTGAGCCTTCATCTCTTATGTGATCAGGAGGGCAGCAGTAACAACCAAAGCTTATTTGTTTACTTACAGACCAAATTGTCCTCTTACATAGGGCATTTGTCCCTAACTGAGGGGCTGGAAGCCCGAGTCCCATGCAGAAAGCAGCTGCATCACTAGTTAAACATGCCTATCATCAGAACACCAAAAGGTACAGAAGGGTTTACACAGTTGCGCTTGCAGAGTGGACCTTTCCTTTCAGTCAAATGAAAAGTGAAAAAGGCTTACAGAAGAACGAGCTGCAAGGACAATTCACCTCATTCACTCCCTACCTATTTGAAAGAAGTTCAGTTTTAAAGCAAAGAAGAAAAAAGGCAGATTGGTCGACAAATCTGATTCAGTCTTTAAGCCACAGATAGTCACTATGTAATCTAGAAGCACCTACATCTGAAATATTTTAAGTTAGAAATCACACAAGAATTTATGTTGTGAATGATCTGTAAAACAACACAGTATACAGAAAGATCTCACTTTCTGCAGCTATCACATGACTTATCTATCTTCCTCTACATGGACAGATAGGCACACACACAAGTATGTTTTATACATGCCAGATGCAGTCCTCAATGTTTGATTAACTTTTCTAGAGTTAGCTGAACAAAGTACAAGAGAATTGGCTAAAAATTTAATTCCCATTAGAACATGAACTCAGTTCTCCTAAGACTGCTAACACTTTGCTCTCTATCCCATTAAAGTTGCAGCAAATGAGCAGCTTTCTGAAGGAAACTATGCCAGCAGCTAAAATAATCAAGGTCTACATGAAAGCGCTAAACCAGAGGAGAATAAGATGGAAAGATATTACTACAATTCTGATATTTAGACCAACTGATCTTCTAAGAGTATCTTTTATGCTTGTATTTTCTTTGATCTACCAACAAGCTTTTTGTTTGTTCTTCCAGCTTAATGTGTTCTGTGCTAGATGAAAAGCTTTTACTTACAACTCATTTGTGGAAGCAAGCCTTGAAAGCATGTTTCCCAGACAGTCATCATCATTTTGATTACATGCCAACAATGCTTCTTTATGCAAAAAAGGGCTAAACTCACCAAATCCACAAGCATCACACACTTATCTCAAAGCTATCTTTGAATAGCTCATGCTATTCAAAGCTGAATAGCATGACAGACTCGCTTTCAGTTACTGCTTTACAAAACTCTCATCTATGTGAATTAGAGTACACCAATTGCTTTATATCTGAAAGTAAAATAAAAAAGTGGCGCGAAAAATTACTTAATTTACTATAATTGGGGAAGTTTTTATTTAAATATAGCAGCATTCTAATTAAGGACTTGGGTTTCTGCACTCTGGGTCTATCTGTATCAACAGGCTTTTGAACTGTACAAGCACAATACAGGGGTTACTCTGGAACATGGAGGAAAAAGCACTCTGAAAACACCTAATAGATTATTCAGTTTCCTATATTTCAGAGAAGTAAAGAAGCACATTCATGTCAACACGATGACTTTCTTATTAGCAGCCCTTCATCCTTGAAATAATCTTTGTAATTTCTTATTGGTAAACAAAGCAGTGCTTTAAAAAAACAACAGACAAACAAATGAAAAAATCCCTCAAAAGTTATTTCCCGTCCTCTGACTCAGGATGAGCAAACCAAACCTTGACAAACAGAACTGAGAAGTGGAAATGTCAGAACAAAGAAAAGAACAAAGGAAAGGAAAAGGCACAGGCACAGGAAAAGGCACAGGCACAGGAAAAGGCACAGGCACAGGAAAAGGCACAGGCACAGGAAAAGGCACAGGCACAGGAAAAGGCACAGGCACAGGAAAAGGCACAGGCACAGGAAAAGGCACAGG